>CAIIXF020000001.1:53344390-53944390 GCA_903813345.2 Owenia fusiformis
TCATTCGTGAGTTTCAATGGCAATGAGTCACGAGTAAAAATCACTATGCAAGTAACTGTATCATTTTCACATTACCAGTTATAAAGGTTATACATTATGAACATCATCGGTCAACAATGAGAATCTCAAATGTTACCCTTATTCACAAATTCTGAGGTAGAATCAATATACTGTATACTGTACTGTTTTGATTACAAAAAAGTTGGTTGCTAATTTATGGATGTTTTGATCAATTTGAAATTCATAAAACTGATGGAGTCTTCATTTTGAAGGATTAGGGTAATGGTGAAATGCATGTGTTTTCAAGAAATGACTACTGTACTCATCTCAACTATACCAAATCACTAAACTGTACATTATACAATATTCTTTCCACTCTTGCATCAATATACATGTGTATTTCCAAATTGTAAGCATTTCAAAGTTACTTTTCCACATTTTCAAACTAGAGATTTCTTTCAATTATTATATCAAGGAATAAAATAACTGTTTCAGAATACAAGCACATTTCTTACAACAACAGAATATTTAAAAGAGAATCCATCTTAGACACCATATAGTCTTGATAACTGTAGGTAACACAATATGGGATAAACCTCAAGTTACATACTTCTCTCAAAAAGTTTTTCAAGAGGATGTTAACTTCCCCTGAGACACCAAGTGTTAAAGCATGCAAGGATGTACAGTACTGTTCATGTTTAGCAATTTCATCATAAATACATGTAGAGAGAATTCGCAACTCACTTATAGGCATGTTTATTGTTTTCTGTTTCCGTATAACATATAACTTATGAAGCATTGGATTACATCATCATTCATTGCGCAGCTCTATACATCCATAAGTGTGATCTTCTTATAAATCGTAGTCTATACATAAGAATATCACACTGATGGACGTATAGAGCTGCACAATAAATGATGACGTAATCAAACGCTTTAAAAGTTATATGGAATAATAAACATGCTATATGTGAGTTGCGAAATCTCTCTAATATCTGACCAAGAACAAAATTAGATAAAGCCAAGACTTTTACACACTATCCAATGTTGACTTCCATTTGCCATACTTATGGAGGGGGTGTATAATGATTAATGCGAGACTAATCTCAATTTGGTTACATAATATATAGTCTTGCATCCAGTCTTTATCTCTTTATCTCAATCTCATACTCTTAATTTCAGTCACCAGACGTGTCCATACCATGAGTAGTGTGGGACTCCAGTGTGGATGGTTGACTACCTGTGACCAAAATAATGCGAGGTATAAAAAGCAACCACTTTACCATTGAAGTTCGAGTCACAAAATCAGTATTGCACGGTACTATGAGCTGCTTCGTATATATATGTATGAAACATATGTTATTCATCCATCTCAGGCCAGTAATCGACCCTAAATCGTTTCAATGAGCCTTCACAAAGTCGCTCCATCCACATAATAAGTCCATCGAGAAGGTGCTGCTCGGCTACAAAGTCCTCATCATCACTGTCACTATCATCGTTAAATCCAATAAAATCACCAAACTTATTTCGTCTCTCTTCAGCTGCCAAAGCCCCGTGATAAATACAATAATTCTTCCTATGACCATTTATTGCTAAAACTGTTCCAATACAGTTTTTAGGATTAATGCCATCTAGACTCCTAGAAAAATCTAAAGTCTCCTCAAGTAGGTGTTTATACCACGATAAATAATTGTCTATGTGCATAAAAGCAAACTTAAAGGCATCACCCCTGGAAGGTAAAGTAACATCTGTTAAGAAAATACACATTCAAGGAGCCAAGGAACTTTGTGCACTGAATAAACTAGAGAATAAGGTTTTCATACTTAATTCTAAATACTTCACACTATAATGTTTCACATAATTTTATACAAAATCAATTTCATTAAATATGTAGGTACACAAAGGTAGGAAAACCTGTTTTGTTTATCAAACCTCACCTTGAGTATGGAAATATGACCTGCACAAACTGAGAGAGGAGCAGGTGTCGAGATTCCTGATCTACCAATAAGAGAACTGTACGCTGGCCTGGCTCAAGCTTGTTTATTAATAGTTGAAACGTCTCTGGTCGAAGCTCATTCACTGGAACGTTTGGCTCAGAACTAAAAATAATGTTTAATGAATTGTTGTTTAGAATTTGTATGTCTGTGGCCATGGAAAGTTTGGCTTAGAACTAAAAATAATATTTAATGAATTTGATTTTGGATGCTGTCTGGCTCATGCACTAGAATGTTTGGTTCAGAACTATTAATGATTATTGAATCAAAATTTAGAGATGTGAGATTATCGGTGGAGTATGTGAATCAGAAATGGAAATAATATTTCAACAAAAATTTAAATATTCAAACAAATGATCCAGTGCAACCACAATGCTCACACAGTGAACTTCAAAATTGTCAGAGCCAATTTTATGTGATGATCTTATCCACAATCTTACCTATTTCCACCACTACGTGTATTCATTTCCTCCCTTGCTCTCTGAGCACGGTGTCTGGCCCTTGCCTCCATGTATTGCTCTGACTGTGTCCAACTAGGGTTTTCTCCTTCTCCCATCAGACTATGCATGAAGAACCCAACACACACTACCATTGTAATGGCTATCAACACAGTGACTACCATCATTGAATCATGCCTGAAAATTGAATTACATGTACATAACTATAGTCTTGTATATATTCGAATATTCATTGCAAAAATTCAAATGAAGTTTCACAGATTTTTTGAAACATATATAGGAAAGAGCAATTTATATTTCATATGCTTTCATCTCTAAGTATTTATCATAAAGGAATAGGGAAACAATTCCAAAATATTGCATCATTTTCAAAATTATACATAACAGCATTATCATTCTTCATGTAAAAAATAATTCTTTGGAAGTGAAATTAATATAACTAGCCACTTACATCGAAAGATATTCACACCAACTATCATACCAATCTAGAAGCCGATTCAAGATTCTTGTCCACAGGCTCTAAAGCAACAAAGGAAAATTATCACAATTGTCAGGGAAATAATCTGAAATCTATTAACTGTCAGAAAACTATCCTAGACTTTCTCTCTGTAAATTAAGTTAACATTTAAAATTCCATAAAAGTTGCGATAGCTAGTATGTTTGTGATCAAGAGATCTTATCACTAAAAACTATTAAATTGCTAGTTCTTATGTTATATTAGGCAAGATGAAAGCTTTGTAAAACTGACACATTCATAGATTCAGAATGTTCCGGATCAATGTCAAACTGTTATGAGTGCCAATGACTTTAAAAGACATCGTGAAGAGTATTTAATATTCTCAAGAATTCTACTAACTGCTGCATGTTCATTAATGAGTTGGGGGAATGTAACAGTGTATGGCAAATTGCCCTTATTGGACAGCAATGTTGCAAGTACGTCATCAAGGGCCTTCATGCTCTCATTTTGTTTTCCCTCCTTCAAGCTCCATCCATCAGTTAACAGTTTGAAGGTTACTTTTTTAGATTCCTTCCTCCAGAGAATGGCCACCTAAAATTGAATAAAGTCCATTTTATTATCCAGTATGCCTATTCCATTTCAGATTTGCATCAATAATTACACCAAGAAAATGTACAAGGTTAACTCTTTCAGTCACTTCCATCCGTGTTCATTTGGCTCAGGGTGGAACACATTGAGGACTGAGTGTGTAACATGATACAAGAGTTCATGTACACGTTAAGCTAAAAGTGCATGATTAGCTAGTCCCCAAACATATTGTATTTATAGCAAAGTAAGTCTCTAGCTAGGAGACCAGACATGTGGAAGCAAAACATTTAAAGGATAGAGGTGATGAATGAAAAGATATCATTCCTTATGAACATGTTTAATTCCAATTAACAATATACCAGACATTTCATATATTGTCCTGCCATATTAATTTCAATAAAGTAAAACCAGAATATGTGTACCCTCTGTAAAGAAAAAAGGTACATTGTCCTTTATCAAACATCTTTTTTTATTTTTCGTTTATTATCAAACCAAACATTCACATAAGTATAAATGTATACCTTGACCAATACAGTACAAATGGAGAAAATTTCAAATTTTTTGTTCATATGGTAAAACCTTGAAGATGTCATAAATATGAGAAATCCAATACCTAGCAATGTGCTCAATAAAGAGATCTTCTGAGACATTAAAATAAATTCTTAGTTACATTTAGTGGGATACACCATTTTAAAAAGTTTTAAATCCAATAAAACTTTGTGGAAAATATCAATTATAGAATGAAAGTCTGATTAATTACAACCACTCTGTGATTAAATTTGAGGTAATATTCTTCAGATTCAGACGTCTCTTCTCAGTCCAAAGGGGTAGGGCTATCATATATAACAATAAACTTGAAATTGTAAGATAATTATACCTCTTAATCTTTCTCAATGAGCCATAAATGTGATATACAAGGGTTGATCAATATATTCGCTTTCTTTTCTATAAGTTCATTTCCTATAAATGCAAATCTCCACTCACCTTCAATGCCTCTCCATAGTTCTCAGGTTCTGCTACAGATAAAGCCTGTATGAATGGTTGCTGACTGTCAGCATGCATGTATGCAAATCTCAACTCACCTTTAATGCCTCTCAATAGTTCTCAGGTTCTGCTACAGATAAAGCCTGTATGAATGGTTGCTGACTGTCAGCATGCATGTATGCAAATCTCAACTCACCTTTAATGCCTCTCCAAAGGTCTCAGGTTCTGCTACAGATAAAGCCTGTATGAATGGTTGCTGACTGTCAGCATGCATGTATGCAAATCTCAACTCACCTTTAATGCCTCTCCATAGTTCTCAGGTTCTGCTACAGATAAAGCCTGTATGAATGGTTGCTGACTGTCAGCATGCATGTATGCAAATCTCAACTCACCTTTAATGCCTCTCCAAAGGTCTCAGGTTCTGCTACAGATAAAGCCTGTATGAATGGTTGCTGACTGTCAGCATGCATGTATGCAAATCTCAACTCTCCTTTAATGCCTCTCCATAGTTCTCAGGTTCTGCTACAGATAAAGCCTGTATGAATGGTTGCTGACTGTCAGCATGCATATATGCAAATCTCAACTCTCCTTTAATGCCTCTCCATAGTTCTCAGGTTCTGCTACAGATAAAGCCTGTATGAATGGTTGCTGACTGTCAGCATGCATGTATGCAAATCTCCACTCACCTTTAATGCCTCTCCATAGTTCTCAGGTTCTGCTACAGATAAAGCCTGTATGAATGGTTGCTGACTGTCAGCATGCATGTATGCAAATCTCAAC
Source organism: Owenia fusiformis (assembly GCA_903813345.2). Classification (NCBI taxonomy): domain Eukaryota; kingdom Metazoa; phylum Annelida; class Polychaeta; order Sabellida; family Oweniidae; genus Owenia; species Owenia fusiformis. The sequence continues at coordinate 53,349,652 of CAIIXF020000001.1, forward strand.
TCACCTTTAATGCCTCTCCATAGTTCTCAGGTTCTGCTACAGATAAAGCCTGTATGCATGGTTGCTGACTGTCAGCATGCATGTATGCAAATCTTAACTCACCTTTAATGCCTCTCCATAGTTCCCAGGTTCTGCTACAGATAAAGCCTGTATGAATGGTTGCTGACTGTCAGCATGCATGTATGCAAATCTCCACTCACCTTCAATGCCTCTCCATAGTTCTCTGGTCCTGCTACAGATAAAGCCTGTATGAATGGTTGCTGACTGTCAGCATGCATGTATGCAAATCTCCACTCACCTTCAATGCCTCTCCATAGTTCTCTGGTTCTGCTACAGATAAAGCCTGTATGAATGGTTGCTGACTGTCAGCATGCATGTATGCAAATCTCAACTCACCTTTAATGCCTCTCCATAGTTCTCTGGTTCTGCTACAGATAAAGCCTGTATGAATGGTTGATGACTGTCAGCATGCATATATGCAAATCTTAATTCATCTTTAATGTCTCTCCATAGTTCTCAGGTTCTGCTACAGATAAAGCCTGTATGAATGGTTGCTGACTGTCAGCATGCATGTATGCAAATCTCAACTCACCTTTAATGCCTCTCCATAGTTCTCAGGTTCTGCTACAGATAACGCCTGTATGAATGGTTGCTGACTGTCAGCATGCATGTATGCAAATCTCCACTCACCTTCAATGCCTCTCCATAGTTCTCAGGTTCTGCTACAGATAAAGCCTGTATGAATGGTTGCTGACTGTCAGCATGCATGTATGCAAATCTCAACTCACCTTTAATGCCTCTCCATAGTTCTCAGGTTCTGCTACAGATAAAGCCTGTATGAATGGTTGATGACTGTCAGCATGCATGTATGCAAATCTCAACTCACCTTCAATGCCTCTCCATAATTCTCTGGTTCTGCTGTAACAGATAAAGCCTGTATGAATGGTTGCTGACTGTCAGCATGCATGTATGCAAATCTCAACTCACCTTTAATGCCTCTCCATAGTTCTCAGGTTCTGCTACAGATAAAGCCTGTATGAATGGTTGCTGACTGTCAGCATGCATGTATGCAAATCTCAACTCACCTTTAATGCCTCTCCATAGTTCTCAGGTTCTGCTACAGATAAAGCCTGTATGAATGGTTGCTGACTGTCAGCATGCATGTATGCAAATCTCAACTCACCTTTAATGCCTCTCCATAGTTCTCAGGTTCAGCTACAGATAAAGCCTGTATGAATGGTTGCTGACTGTCAGCATGCATGTATGCAAATCTCAATTGCTGGTGGTTCTCATAGGATTGTGAATACTTGCGGAATGATATCAAGTGTTTGATTTGGTTTTCCAGTTGACTCTTCATCGTTAATAAAACAACGCACAGTCTGAAAGTTACACATAGAAAATTATATTTTGGCTCATTGTATGTTACTATTTATTATTATTTGAGGAAAAATGAAGATTAATCCAAATATAAATTAAATACATTTCGATTTGCTGCCAATTTGTTTGGAAAAATCAGTCAAATGCTAGAGCATTGATATAGAGTAAGGTATTAGTGATTTTTCTTTCTATAATAATGTACAGCTTTAAATTGATTCACAGTATATCTGAAAAATACATTTTCTGAATAAAAATATTTGAAAAGTACTACTGACACTCGAGTTGACTTGGATCGTCCAACTGGGCATATGTCATCAAATATTGGCTGGGAAGATAATCTTGGAAGTATAAGGTATTTATGTGCATCCAACAGTTCATCTATGCTACTTCTTGCTAATGTTCTGGTCTGCAAATAATAAAATGATTTCATCAATTTACCAAAGAATTTAGGTGTTACTGTAACTAAAATCATTTGTTACTGAAGCAGAAAACATTTTGATCCTCCATGTTAAGGAATAGGAGAGTAGGGGACTAAGAGATTGTTTATATCCAAAATGAACAATTTTTCTTTATTTTTTCCCAAAGGAAATTATTAAATTAAGAAAATATTGAAAATGCAAGGATGATACATTAAAAAAGACATTCTTTGGAATAATTCATTTTGTTTCACTTTTTTAGTTTTTCCCTCAGGCACAATGTGCATTCGGAACATATTAATATATATCGATAATCATTACAAGTAAATTAAACTTGTGCAATCTGTCTGTTTTTACTATTTCTTTTACTTACAGAGAGAGTAGCTGCTGGTCGAACTGGATCATCATTGAATATCATGAGTGTCTCCATACCTTTACTTGCTCTATATTTACTGCTAAATTCACGAATATCCGCATATTTGAACGATGCAAAGGCACATGATATACGATCTCTAAATGCATATGCTGCTGCCAGGAATCGTAAAGGTGGCTCTCTTCTGTCATCAAACAAAACTGCACGGACCCTGTTGTCATGCCAACCATTTATGTAGTCAACATAATTTGAATCATCAAGCTGCAAAAGTCAATTGGCACTGTTTACACTTCTATATACATGTAAATTTTGGAGAATGCATTTTGATTTTGCATATTTCTGAGGACAAAGGTATTTTCAATCTTGACTTAATCATTCTATATTATTTCCTTAAAAGATCCTAGATTTCTTGTAAAAATTTGAAGGCCTTAAGTTCCTAACTGTACGTTTAAATTTACTTGAGGAATATTCTATAATAGGCATCTGCATGATAAACAGTACCATGGCTACTGAGCTAACATGGTCAAAGTACAAGTACACTCAAAGACCAATGAATTGGTGAACCTTCAAAACACATGTTTAGACTATAAGGATTGAAAATGTAATACAGTATGTTTGTTTTCATCAGACCCATCTTTATATTGATGAACCAGAGGTAAACTTAAGAAATGCGAGAATCGTGATAATGCTCATATATGAAGCGGGGGCATCAACATTTTACTCGAGGAGATCATATTAACCATTGGAAGAATGTAGAGAACTGTTTAAAATCAAACACAACAGGAATTTTTAATTACTGTAAGTGTATCAGAAATGCACTGACATCAGAAAATACACTTCTGGAGTTATTACAGATTTCAGTGGTGATTTTATTAGGAGGAAAATATGTATTTTACTTTTGCCTGATATCTACTAAAATAATGTGTATATTTATTTTGATTTAAGAATCAAATGATCTAATGTACCTGTATAATTTGAAGGAATTGATGGCATCTTTTGAGTTCAAAAACCTGAAAAGATGGCTTTGGGCAACAAAAGTGGTGGCAATTTTGAATTACCTTGACTTGTAATCATTGTAAACCTATAAATGAGGTACGTTAGGTACTTGTACAGTTTCAAGCAAATTAATATTTTTGGAAGTATGACCAAAAAGAGCTGAAAACATGCATTGAGCAGGTAGATGTACTTTTTAGTTGTCTGTGAATGTTTTGTTTACTTTATTTGGCAATATGCTCATACTGTTCTGAGTACATCAGGGGAGCATCCAGTTGTTATAAATTGACAGCCATCCATCTAGTTTTTCTAGAATGTGGGGTTTACCAGTATTTGATTGTGCTTAACCCCATAGTATTGAAAAAAAACTAGATCTTTGGTTGTCAATTTATTTTTAACAACTGAATGTTTTCCCGATGTACTGATAACAGTATGGGCGTATTGGCTTCTAAAATACTAAAAAACATTCAAATATGACCAATTAAACTACACCTACCTGTTCTTTTAATAAAATAGCAGTTTTGTTGTTATATCCTGTAATGAAAATGCTCGATACATTTCCACCCCCTGAATAGTTGTTTACATGTTAGCTGAACAAAAATGCAGCAGCAATTCTGTTCTTGGGAATATTTAATTATCATAATTAATTATCTCATCAAAAATAGCACCAGCTTGATAGAAAATTCTGATTGCAAAGGAAGGAACTTATTAGATTGTGATTTCATAACTCGCGTTCATCATCAATTTATGTATTAGTCACAATTATCATGTACATTTTAATACTATTTTTATTATAATATTGTTTACAATATAAGAGAGTATATCTATAAATGTCTCAATTTTTATTTTTTTTTATTTAAATTTCTATCTGAAACTTTTTACAAGCAATTCCTAATCCAGATTTTGGGCGATCTCCATTGTATTATAGTTCAATTATAAAATACAAGCCTCCTAGACTTCTAACAATGCAAACTTCAAATCTGAGCTCGCGAATGACATTCCTTGCGCTCGAACCACAATTCTCACGTCGTTAACGTGAAATCTTTAGTCGTGCACCATCATTTCCACACTCCCGAACATATTTCTCCACTTGTGAACAGAGGTCCGTGCTTGCAGAGGAATTCAAATATATATTTTTGTCAAAAGGCATGCCCAAGGTCACATATAGAAATCATTCATTGTCTGTGTTGGTCATTTGATTAGAACTTAATACCGAGATACCCATAACTCACCTTTGTAATGATGTCACTTGGAAACAGACTTCTGATGAAAGAGCGCAACTCCTGTACACCAATCCGCTGACTGAAGTGTTGAATTCTGCCATTAACCACTGCTACAATTTGTGGCACCTGAGATATGTGGAGCTTAGACACTAGACGACCATCCATGTTAGCATGCACTGAACCATACCCAAGGCCTATACAAGTGACAAATATGAAGTGGTTATAAATAGGTTTTATAAATCCCCTATCAATTAATGTTGCAAAGGCCGGGCAAATTGAAATCTGGGTTTGAGTCAGAGATATTAGGGATCAGGTATAGGACTGTTGACTTTCATTCCTGCATTTAAGTGTGAAATAAATCTTGTGCCAAACTCACCCATAACATGAAGGTCCTGTGTAATTTTCTCCCATATGTGCTCAGTCTGCATACATCCAAAGCAGAAATCTGTATAGGCATACACAACAAATGGTCTATAATGACTTTCTGCTAAAACTTTATTTTGGAAGTGCCTAAAAATTCAAAATTAGGTAGATGTAACACAAGTAAATAACACTTATTAATCAGCAATCTGCCCAAAAAATATATTCTCTCGGCCTAGTCATTAAATAACACTTTTCATGGAGTCCAATAAAGTTTTTAAAGAAAAGTTCCTTATAGATCCAAATGAATATCACCTATCATTAAATGCACATTCTTTGAAAATATGAAATCAAAATAAAATGGATCCAATGTATCATCTTCAACTCACACCAGCTAGCAAACATATTGTTGTCTAATAAAGATCAAACATACATGAACGTCATCCTATGCTTTCCAAATGATGATTCTCTTCCTCTCCCAAACCCGCCTCCGCCTCCAAAGAAATGAGCAAAAGGATCATGCTCTCTCCGCATGTGATTCTCCTCTCTTGCACTTGTTGTGCCAAAGTTATCATAGTCTGACCGCTTCTCTGGGTCTGATAAAGTCTGAAAGTATATCATGAATAACTTATTTATATTATCAATTTGGACATCTATACATCTATACATCTCCAGAGGTCAACTAATATAAACCTTCAAAGTACTCTTGACTAAAATAGAAGTTCATATTATCAAGGTAAATAGTAATTTCAAGGATGCTTAACAGCTATATCTTATTTGAACTCTAAGTGATTGTGGTATACATATATTATTGTATAAATAAAACATAATAAAAAAATAAAAATATAAAAAAAGTGATTGTGGTTACTCAATAGTCAATACTCAAGGGTTTGGAGTAGACTGTATATTGTTTTATAATATGATTGAAGGAATAGTCTACATGTAAGAAGAATAAAACAAGTAGATAGGAAAAATTAGGCCACATGTGTTATGTTAGTGAAGTCTAACAAGATGAATATACATGTACAAGTATTTACAATATACAAGTATTTACAAGACTGTATTATTACTCCTAATGCCTAAATAGTGGCTCCATATAGGTTAAGTTTGTGAAGTCTGAGAAAATGAATATAACATGTACAAGTATGTATCATTACTATTTACTCCCAATGCCTAACTCACATTTGACCTACAGAAATCATATAACAGTCGTAGCTTCCCAAAATCGAGAGAAATATGCAGCATAAATTATAAGCAGTATAAGCAGTACGATTTTCTATATCGATTTTGTGAAGCTGACCACTGTACACTCGTTCTGTTGAGCAAATGTGACTGAGACTTCAAATACCTCATAAGCCTCATTTATCTTCATGAATTTTTCAGTGGCTTCTCTGTCATCCTTGTTTTTATCAGGGTGCCTGAAATACAAAACATTTTTTCTTATAAAACTTGTACTTTTAAACACAGGTTTGAATCAATTCGCTGCATTCAAGCAGACTTCTATACATTTGTCTTATTACTACTTTTTAAATAGATTTTTATTAAACCTTACATTTTTCTTATATTTGTACTTCTAAATGTATTTTTTATTTAATCAGTAAATTTTTAACCTTACAAAGAATTTTCATATTTTTGTACTTTTAAATAGGCTACATCTTTAACTTATTTAGCACTATTCTTGAACCCTTTAAAAGTTAGTAGGATACTTCCATTTTAATGATTTTCAACAATTCTAGGAAATGTGCAAGAGGGGAATTTTCCATTTGCAATATATCTTTCAATACATTTTTTCAATCATCCACAGTGCGCAGAATTTTTTTCTTGGGAATACTCAATAAAAGACATCAAGTTAGGAAGGTCAGACTTCCAAAAATTGACTTTCCGGTTTTGAAGGTAAGATAGCTTTTCTAATATTGCTTGTGGGTCTGTGTGACCTGCACCATTGTTTTCCATGTAGTATTTTTACCAAAGTGAAGCTTATTTTCGGTTTGGAATTGATCATTGTGATACCAATTAATATTTCCCAGCATTATATCTCGATTCTCTGACATTTGTCAGTCTAATATGTTATGATTACAAAATTTGAATTTAAACTGCCGTCATTTTTGCACTTCAGAATGTCTATCTTAAGTTTTTGTCTTAATATCCATTTATTCTAATGTAATATTTCAAAATAACCAAGAAGTGATCGAAATGTTCAAATCTTTTTGAATGCTTTTATGAATTTATAGCCAGTTATTGTTGTCGAATGCCCATGGTCAGACAGAAAAGCAAACCATTTCCAGCTGTCACATAGAACTCCCTGAACTATCTATTTCAGGGATAGATCTTGAGAGTTTCACCATTCCCAGATTTCATGAGAGGCAGTTTACAAGGGCTAACAAGGAACAAGTTGAAATCTGGTGGTATGTTTCCTTTGTTTACAAAAGCTTTGAAAGCAGTATTTAATATTTATCATTCGTGTCTCCATTGGCCTTGGGAAAAGTACTACTTAGGTTATGTATGTACCTTGCATTAGTGTTTCATACATTTTAGAATGTAAATTGGCTCTGGGGAAAGCTCTCTTCTTTCGAGTTCTCCAGCCTGGCCTTCCAGACTTTGTCTTTTCTCTTGAGTATTCCCCCCCCAAAAAAGATTCTGCTCACTGTGCAATCATCATGTGAATTTATTCGTCATTTATAGATTCAATACATTAGATCATGGGCATTCAATCTATTGAGTCCAATCTAATTATCACCAGAACTCATTTTCCACCCTTTTCCAAGAAACTTCAGTTACACCGTCCAGAAAACTATTTGCCAAAACATCATTTGATTTTCACCTTTACAATCCTCTTTCATTCCTCTAAAATTTTACTCCTCCAAATAAGCAAATTAACTTGAAATTAATATGAAATATTATAAATCTGAAATTCTCACCACTGCCTTGCAAGTTTTTTGTATGCATTCTTTATTTGCCTAGGTGAAGCACTTTTAGCAACTCCAAGTATACCATAAAGGTCCTCGGCGACAACAACATATATGATACATAAAACAAATAAGAAGAACAGTCGAAATGACATTTTAAACGACTATATATATCCACTAAATTTCTTTCGGTTTCCAATAATTTAATTTGAAACGAGCAATAGTTGACTCTCGTTCTAATTATATTGTTTCCGTTTCCGGTTCATTACGCGCCAAATTTAAAATTAATTTTTTTGTTGTCTTTAAAATCCCGTATAAATACTGTAAACATACAAGTACAATGCCCCGTGTTGATCTAGATGAAGTGTTAAAGGAATTTGAAAAGTGGCACACGGTGAGTCAATAAAAATGGGGTTGGGGACCCGCAAGGCCGGAGGTTCTCTTTTGGAGGAAAAGATCCCATCTGATCTTCTTGAATTGAACCCTACAATACATGCGTGGGTTTACCTATGTCAAAGCCTGCTGACTGATTCTGATATATGAATAATCAGATCCAGCCACTAGTAGCCGGGATTTGCCAAGGGGGGGGGGGGTCACTTTTTGAAAAATTCCAAAATCACTTAAAAAGTGCTCACAATCACAATGGTGAAAAACCGCATGATTTTGAAAGAATTTTTGGGCTTTGTATAAAAAACCTCCTACCCCATTACATACCCACCTACCCACGTACGTTGGACATTTTTTTTAATCAAAATATTTATTCAAAAAACAAACGCAAAGTACATATAAATACAAAACAATACTTGAATCAATAAAACTATACAAAACGGAAATATTCATTAGATCTATATCCTGAATTAGAATTTATACAATAGTAAAATAGGATTTACACATATACTTTTAAACATTAGCAATATTGTTATTCACTCAATTCCAATGGTAAACCAGTGAAGTACATGTTCAAAACTATATGTCTGTACAAAAAAACAGTATAAAATAAAATAATATCGTTTTAGATTTTCAAATATTTGATATGTCTAAATACATAAGGGTTATGTACTGGGAGGTTTTGGATATGGGGTTTATCCAGAGGGAGATATGCATATCTACCTGAGGGACCGTAGGGACCGAAGGTAGATGTGCATATCTCACGAGGGATGAACCCAATATCCAAACCGACCGTACATAACTGCTTTATCCTATACCAAGTAGAGTTTTCTAATTTTCTTTCGATTTTTTCAATTTTTTTCACATTTTTCAAATTTTTTTCAATTTTTTCAAATTTTAATTTTTTTTCACATTTTTTCTTTTTTTTCAATTTTTTGAAAAAAATTAAATTTTTTTTTTTCGAAGCGGGGAGATATGCGCTGGAGCGGGAGATATGGCGGGAGATATGGAGGCTCAGGATATGGAAACCTCAATACGGGATATATCTTACCAACTTATCTCCCTAAAACTCTACTTGGCATAGGATAATGAGGTTTATCCCATACTTGGACGTGTTACAGGTACATAAAGCCGGTTTGTAAAAACTTGTATTTTCATCAGCGGGCAGATATAGCTTTACGTCCCGCTCCGAGCGGGCAGATATAGTATATCTGCCCGCTACGTCATAATCGCCGCTCGCATATTTGTTCATAATTTGTAACGTTCGCGTAATGACTGTAAACGACAATGGAGAAAACACAGACAATCGGGATCTGTTTGATGGTTTAAAAAATGGAAGGAGCATCCACTTAAATAATTCGAGAAAATAAATGTGGGAATATTTGAGAGAACAGAAAAATCCGCCCACGGCCAAGAAAACAAAACTGGACATGAATATTCTAGAATTCATGACCAAGATTCGTATGGGATAAACATATTATCCTATAGTCGTTTCAGGATATTGGGATTATCCCTTGGCCAATATAATATATTTCCCCTCGGGACCTGCGGCCCTCGGGCAAATATATTATATTGGCCTCGGGATAATCCCAATATTCTGAACCTCATATAGGATAATCTCTATATATCCAGTAGAACTTGGGCAATATCAAAACAATCAAAAAATGAATTGAATCAAGACCACGAAACTCTGTCAAAACATTCTAAAAAGACCATGAATAGGTGTGTCAAAATTTGTTTATGGAATTCTTTCTTTTTTACACACAAGTTTATTGTGTTTATGGAATTAATTTTTTTGATTCTTTTGATACACAAGTTTATTGTATTCATGAAATTCATTTTTTGATTTTTTTGAATTTTTGACGCACAGGTTTATAGTATCTATGGAATTCTTTTTTTATTTGTTTTGACACATGGTCTTAGGGTTCACGCCCGGTGATCGTGAATATAGGACGGAGGGGGGAGCAGGCAATTTCAAGGAAATTCAACAAATGAAATCTGGAAGATTTATTTTTTCAAGAAAAAGTTTACTATTGAATTGCTAAATGGATAGGCGCATGGTATGGTAGAATATGTTAGGTTTTCTGGAGTTTTTTGGAGTTTATAACTATACTCTGCACGCAGGGTATCTATACAGGGTACAAAATGTAAATTAATCAATAGTACAGGACGCGAGAAAGTAAGCTGATATATACAGAACGATTTGCTGGTTTTATTCCCAAACCAATCCTGTGATGAGTCAGTAATAAACTAAGAAAAAATTATTATTAGAATTATTAGAATTATTTGTTTTGTACAATGGTGCGATGGTACATTTGTGAACCGCTAAGTGGAAATGGTCTAATAACAAACAAAATAATGATAACAACGTACAAAATCATTATTTCTAATCCGCGTGATATCCAGTGGTATATATCGTCGCATGAGAATAACTTTGTACTATCTCACATTTTTACGGAACTGAGAAATCAAGGTATGAAAGTTTAGAGGTCTGTATCTTACTTAGTATTGCTATGTGAAACTTGATTTTTTGTATGTCACCTTGTCTCACCCTAGAGATATCTTATATGAAATATCATACCTTGAAACAATTTACAAGATCCTTTTTTAAAACTATGGAAATGGAGTTGATACAATTTCCCACCGGAATAACAGCTTATTTCTAATTTCAAATTGTCATATCTGATATCAACTGTTTCAACCAATCAACTCTCTAAGAATTGGTCATGTGACTTGCAAAACTTGGAGTTATCTTATATTAAAACAAAGTATGCCAATATGCATGTTATTGTATCTAGAATGAAATAATGTTTTGTAACACAATACCATGCCAGTTTGCATGCCTGGCCTTTCATGTTTTAGTTTTAGAACTATTACAAGAAGATCAAAAAATAAAATGATACAGTATGTGTAATCCCATGCATATTCAAATTATATGCCCTCAATTACTCTTTGTATTATGGATGCTCATTGGATTATTCATGGCCATATGATATGAAATAGAATTACTAATTTCCTCGAAAACCTAAATCCTTGCTACCAGGGAAGATGAAAAGTACAAATGACCAGTTAATTAAATCATGTGAGCAGTCAAAAGTACCCTTTATCTTCCCTGCTACCAGGTCTTATGGGGGTTTGAATGGCCAAATGCAATAGAAATACATATACGAAGCTGTCATCATTAAATGTTGAAAAAGACCACTTATTTGTTTCTTCAAATAGAGTACATAATAATAGGTTATATACTAGATATAGTAATCAAAACAAATAGTAACTGTCATATTTTGCACTACATTGCTCAAAGGCAATCACTGTCTGTATACTACAGACAGTGATTGAATTTGAAGAGCCTGATCAGATCGGCGTCATTGGGCCTAATATAAATATATTAAATTGCCAATTGAATTGCTGTCCTACAGACTATATAATGTTGTTCTTTTTCTGGTTTACAGTTCCTTTCTCGCCTAACGCATGAAAATGAGGTAAAAACGGATACTGTGAAAAGTTTGACTAACGATGTGGACAGGCATAAGCTCAACGAAAGAAGGCTAACATTCGGTAAGTTTCCCTTTGGGTTATCTATATGATTTAAGTGTTTTTGAAATGAGTTTCCAGATTGGAAACTGTTTATGTTGTTTTATGTTTATTATTGAGACGCATAGATCTTGATTGGAATCTGCCATTTTCAATAAAAATATCCAGGTCCTGAATATTATTATTATATTAAAGGATATCTTTTTTTGCCCGAACAGCTAGCACGTACAGGCCTCAGTACCATGAGTGCCTCGTTATTGTATTCAGAAACATGGTAGCAAAATAGTTACAAGTAATCGATCGATTATTTGATAAAAAATGATCTCCAAATGGTCTGTTTTCTTATTCGAATAATCCTACTATACGGTTCAACTTCTTTTACAGTTTAAACACACAAAATCATACTTTATTGTTAAAGTCCCTATATAAAGCTTAAGCCACTTTGGCTTTTTGTAGTCTTACCCAATGTTATCAAAGTGTGATATGTGAAACTTTGGTTTTTGAAGGACTTTTTGTTCAAAAAATTTGAATTTATTTAAAACTTACTTTTATAGGTCACGTGTATCTTTTATTAAGCCACGATTCATATCAATGCATAGCATTCATCCTCGCATGTTTGTTTGCCGAAAAAATAAGAAAATCGGTTCAGCAATAAGGTTGAAATGAAATTATCAGTGCATGAAAATGGTTCAGAGAAAAATGCATTTCAAAATTTTAGTTCTCATAGAAACCAATGATACAATGATATCTAAAATATAATATATTCTTCCTTTTAACCTGGTTAGACAATCAACATTGGTTTATTTTTGAATCTTAGCATATTTAGGAAATATTGACATAGAAAATGTTTTTTCAATTTTTTTCAAAAAGTTTTTGCCACCTGAGTGAGTCATAATAATGACATCACCAATGTTGCAAAATATTTTTGATATGCTTAAACATTGAAGTGGCCAATTAAATATGGCATTTTATTATTGAAATAGTGTGTCCTTTGTTCAATCTTTGCATTGGTGTTAAAAAGATAATCTTTTTTGAAATGTATGAAGAAATATTTGATGAATAAAAGATTTTAACTTTTTTTGAAAAATGACGGGAAATTTGAATATTTCAGAAATGAAATGCTCGCAACTTTAAAAAAAAAATTTTCAAAAATCTTTAAAAAAACTTTTAAAGTGATGGCAAATAGTAAATGTATGATAAAAAATATTTTCAAACCATACATGGGGACTTTAAACGTTTTACTTTGAACGAAAAAATCATTCCCTCTGATTTGCTTGAGACGGTTAACCTTTTCCAAATTTTAGAGCTGTCGAATCAAAGAAAATCAATCGAAAGTCTTCATGGAATTCTGAAGAAACGATGTGACTATGAAGGTTGGTGCTATTTATTCACATATTCTACATCAATTCAATTCTACGAAAAATTATCATTTACACGTTTGCTGATAGGTATATTGAAAATGATAAACGAGAGGTTTACTTCAATTGCGGCACCATTCTCAGTAAATATTGATATGATAAACATACGAATTTCGAATTATGACTTACTGAACCTGACAGCAAAATGATATCTTATTATGTGGTTCATAAAAAATATGTTCATAAAAAAAATATTGTTTTTGTTGCAGATGAAACAAGACTTATGAAAGAGAAAATAGAACTATTGCGACAAGAACACGCCAGAGAGGAGCGGGTAAGGTGACTGATTACGCGAGAAACCCTCGTTCTGTTTTAAAAGATTTTTCATCTTTGTCATTAGTTAACGTTAACGTCATTAGCTAATCTATTATAATGGGGAACAAAATTGATAGGCAAGCATAGAATCAAGTTTTAAAACGCTATCAAATGTAAACTTCGAGTTGCCAAACTTAGATAGGGTGTGTCACATTCCTATCCTATCAACCAAAAAGACCAACAAAATCGATGGGTTGTTGATATATAATTTCAGCTCCATAGAGAAGAATTGGCGTCTCTAAAGGATAAGCTGGACGATGCAATTGTTGCGGGAAAGGCTGAGCTCGATGAAGAAGTGACGAAGGCTATACAAAATGGTAGGTACTCTATCGTGTGTTTTTTGAAAATAAAGAGATCGTCTAAGCCCTAGTGTATCTGATGTCATTCTTCAATTTCAGCATGGGCTTTCAACTATTTATTTCAGCCAAACCGTTTGATTGATTTCAAATTTTCTCTTTCAATTTTTTTTTAATATAATTTATTATTTATTTATTTCATTGATATATTTTAAAATACAATTACAATAGCATCCCTAAATCGCCAGAGGGCATTATATAGGAATGGTGAGAGGCTGGGGGTGGCAGGCAGACAGGGTCCCGGGCCGGAGCAGGTGTGACAGGACAACAGGATATCAGAAAGAGAGACACGAGGGAGGGAATTAGCTATTGTCTATAATGAAGTCAAGTATCAGTGAAATGGCTTTAGAGTTTACATCTATGCTTAAGTTTGGGCTTCCTGTTTTCAAAATGGAGATAAAATCGTACTGGGAAAGATTATTATTGAGAGGTTCTAATTCAGCAAGTTTATCCCAAGTTTATCTCTTTCAATTCATTTCTAATTATCAGCAATGTTTCTTGATGTTCTCTCGAAAATTCTGTCAGCATATAAAGACAAACCTTTTGACAGATTGATTCGCCTCGGGGATGTTTCCTAGTATGAAACCTAAAAGCATTCTGGGTCAAAAAATTTACAACTAATTACTTTGACCCCTTATAATCAGAACAATATTTATGCGCAAGTGCCAACGGGAAAGTACCCACAATGGTTACAGAACGCAGCAAAAGAACCTCTTAAACTACACAATAATATTGCATGCTAGCCCCCCTATCACACCAAACTAGTGCCAGTCCTACGAAAACGTCGTAAAACGGGCTCAATCTGGCTGTGGTCGGGAAATATGTCTAAAATAATTAGCTACTTCGTTCATAAACAGTCTTCAATACGTCCATCTCGTTCGCAGTTCGTTCAGGTCGCACCACGTCGGTGTGCGACGTCGTATAACGCGTCCTTTAGTCTAGAAGGTCATCATGACCTGATTACAGAACGGTATGGTCGCCATCGAATTTTGAATCGATTCAAAATTCTAAAATCACCTTCCCGTCTGAGAACGTTCATGTCCTTAGAAAGTTGCACCTACGTTCATTCCGTTCGCACACAGTTTAAAACCAGTTTTGAAGAAGGCAGTGGCAACTTGTTTGGTGTGATAGCTATATTTTTGCTAACTCGTTCATAAGCATTTAAATACGTTCTTAATCAGTTTAAACTCGTTTGCAATTAGTTCTACCTCGTTCTCAATACTTCCTCAGACAGTTCAACTCGTTGTTAAAACGTCCCTAGTAGGATTGAAGTACGACGGTTCCGTTCGTAGTACGTCCAGCTCGTCGTTAGTACGCTGTCACTCGTTCTAATTGTAGAACGTATCGACCACGAGAACATTTTGAGCATGTTCTAAGTTCTAGAGGACCTACACGTTCGAGTTCGTTCGATGGAGTTTGTAAATAGACCCCAAACGGTTCTAAGTACGTCCAATCCGTTCGTACACAATTAAAGCCCGTTTTCAAGAACGTAGTGAAAACTAGTTTGGTGTGATAGTAGGGTAATATTGCTAATTTTACTGTTATAGTAATACTATATTAAATGGACCTGATTAAGATGGTATGCATTAGCCAACGGACAAAAAACAAGTAGTGTGCTGACGTTACTTAACAATTTTTGATATTACGCTTAAAGACAATGATTTTTAATTTTTTTTTAAACCGTGTCCACTCTCGTTTGTGTAAACGTTATCATGATTTTTACATTTTAAGGTAAGAAAGAGATGGACCAATTGCAAGCAGCCTTGCACAACAAAGATGTCGAAATAGAACACCTCCAGATGCAAAAACATGAGATTGAAAAGGACAAACAAACTGAGTTAATGAAACTGAGACTTGAGGTATAAAGTATACAGTACATACAGTATCAAATATAACCGGGTATAGTCAAAACGAATGTTGTAAAACTTTAGAATATTTTATAAAAAAAATCAATATTTAAGTCGATTTGGATCTTATCAGATAACAAGGCATTATCTATTTAACATGCAACATGTCACTATCTGCCATTTGTTACAGACGCCGAATGCCGAACACCGTCCACAGAAAAAGTTGGAGACTATAACAATAGTGTTGGTGACATAAAAACCGACTAACAGTGCGAAAGAAAGAACGATAATATACTCCCCCATAAGTTTGGCAACCTTAGCTATCCCATTGAATTACGTGTTAAAGCCTCTTTACGTTTGAATTTTTATTTACTTAACCTGTGATGTTATAACTTATAATATTAATGGAAACATAACTTGACTTTATTTCCAATACCTCCAAATTTTCCCAATATTTTTCCTAAATTACAATATGTCGGATATTGATGATAAATTTGATGAATTTTTGAAAATCGTCATTCCGAAGTAAACGGAAATGTTGGGTTCGGGGCATATCAGAAATCAGGATATCTATTCGGTATACGATTGAGCAAAAAATATTTTTATATAGAAAATGGAATTGTCTAACTTTTTTGTTCTCTAAGTGTTTAGTTTACTTGATGAATACTTAAGTTACAGCGCTTCAATGTCATTTTTGAAAATAATTTTTCGCCTCCTGTGTTATTTCAATGGGAGAGGTTTTTTGAAAAACAATTTTGACTTTAAAGCCCGAGGAAAAAAATTGAGAAAATTTGGAGGTATTGGACATGAAAGTCAAATTATGTTTCCATCAATAGTATAAGCATTTTCATCGCAAGTTAATTTAATAAAAATTCAAAGGTAAAGAGGCTTTAATACGTAGTTCAATGGGGGAGCAAAGGTTGCCAAACTTATGGAGGGGAGTGCACATGATAATTTAAGATTGTTCATGTGTTTAATTCCTTTATTTATAGTATGATTCAAAGTTACTAAAGATTCAGAAACAAAATGTAAGCAAGTCAGCACCTTCAGCCTCGGCAAACCAAGATATCTTCAGAAAGGTAAAATAATTTCCTTATTCGTTGTTGTTGGGAACATTTTCTTCAAACATTTCTCACAATTTGACTATCATATATTGATTCAATACATTTAGTTAAAATATAAATTGCTTATCTAAATGATTACATAAAAGAGTATGAGACATTGTAAACAACATGTATGTTTTATGTATATACAAGTATGTAAGATGAATAGTGTTTTCAAATAGCTAGGCGATTGGGCGCCGTAACCAGGAGGTTGCGAGTTCGAGACGCGGTGTGCTCCGTGCGTTTATTCATTGCTAACCTTGCCCAAGTCGGTCTCTTTTACTTATCTTGATTTCTATTATGACAAATAATAATTCAATATCAGGATAAGTAAAAAAGATACCGACTTGGGCAAGGCTAATACAAGGCTTGTACCTAGCAAGACAGCTTGGAAATTATACTTTACTATTGGATAACAAGATATGTGTTCAATTATTGTTTAGAAATTGCAACATATTAAGACAGAGACAGAACGAGAGGTTGCAGGGCTCAAACGTACCATAACTGACCTGGAACAAAAGCTTCAAAAGGCATCTCTTCAGACTAGTCAGATGGGTCAATCAGGTCCCCTCAGCAAGAGAAGACGTTTCCCCTGATGAGGACAATATAGACATTCAGAAATGACCAGAGCTTTGAGAAGTAAAAATATGTGGAGTAACATTTTTGAGTAAACATACATTGGCACCCCAAAAAATAAAACCATTAAATAGAAGATAACTTTGAAATGCTTTTTATTTGAAGTTTCTAGCTCAATTTTGAAGGAAGTTTTTGTGAAATTCAAAACAAATCTTAAATTATTTTGCCTCCGCTTCTGCCACGATCGCAACCCCCCTGACTGAAAACCGAAATTATTTTGGCGATCGCACCCTCCTGACTAGCTGGCTACGCCCATATTCATTAAACGTTTTGTTTTTAAGTCACATATATCACAGACGGTAGTGTCACATAAAAGCATTCTATTTCCTCTACCTATGAAGACCTATAGACACGATAATACGATACGAATCTAGAAAAAAATAAGACGTTGGGTAGTGATGTGAAGTTCTGTGTTAGTTGGCATAGTCATTTTGTCCTGTCTTTCAGAATCTTTATAAGCTGGTCGATTTTTTCATATTTTGTGAAAGGTGCACGTACTTCAGTTGAATTTCGGTAAATGGTGTAAAGAAAAATTTGAGGCCATTATTGAGAAAATTTTGTTTTTTAATTTCAGTATTAATAAGTATTCAATTTTAATGAGGGTAGCCAGTAGTCTTGTCTGCTTCATGCCTGGCATCGTCATGTTTAGGTTTTTCAATGTTTTTAGACATTACAATTCAACTTGTCCCTCCTTTTTGGTGTTACTACGATCATTTTATGGCTTGTTATTTCATGTCACTACATATACTTTATTTGACACATCAACTTTTACAGCTGTAAGTGGGGTATTCCATTTCCGCGATTCCATTTTTTGATAAAGCCCTAGAAATACATAGTACTCCTATGTAATTTAATGGTTTATCATGTTTATTGCTGAGTTTTAATGTTTTAAACACCCCAATGGCGTTACACAACCTAATATTTAAGTTCATTTTAAGATTCATAAATAGTATCTGTATTTTCAAAGATAAAATAAACACATACAGTCAAAATATATATTGTTCAATAATATTATTTCCACAGAATCATACATTACATGTGTATACTTTCACAGTGCAATATATTAAATTCACAAAAAATTAAGTTGGCATAATGATGAAAATAAAATCTACATACATACCACAACAGTAACATATTTAAGCAATGTTGGAATGTACATTCTCATTTTCATGTTTTGGAATGATTGTGATTAACTACTTTAAAACAGTCTGGTCTAAAAAAAACACGACTGATTATATGACAAGAGTACACAGAGATGGGCATAAAACAGCAAAGGCAAGATATTTATTACAAGGATTGTAACTTGTAGGTCATCAATACATATATATGTACATACTACAAATTTTTTAAAAATGCCCATAAGTTCAACTTAAAATGTCCTGTTTAAGAACCCATATTCTAACCATTCAAAATGGATTCTAGAAATACTATTCCTCATGAATGTACTTGTTGGGACTCGATAAACTTGAGTTTTCTCAGAAGAACTCAAGGTGATGAGTCTCAACAAGCAGATACATGTGGAATAGTATTGGTAGAATCCATTTCAAGTAGTTACTTGCTTTCTGGAACTTTTTGTTGGCTCTTATAAGGAAGTCCTCAATGGATAATGTGTCAAAGCATGTTTATTGTTTATTGTTCAATCTATGTTTTGCTTCTCACTAATGGGAAATTTAGTTTTTGATTTTGCTAAAATCGCCAAACATAAACGGGCTTTTTAAAACACGTGATCCAAAATAGGACTTCTGGTCAGGTCACCGAACCGTTTGCTACTCATTCTGAGCATAAGTTGGGCCCGGTCCAGGCAAGTGATCACCAAGTCCAAAGATAGGCCTATCCATATACTCAGATACTGTTTGAACAAATACATCTCACTGCTCTCTTTATTATGCTGTCAAAATTATTGACACGAAAATGTTTATTATTCATTCTTGGAATGTTTTGAGTCATCCAATATTCTTGTACTCGTATTTGCCGTAAATTCGTGAAGGTAGGCATTATAATGAAAAGCGTCTCCAGCGCCCTGACAGCTTATACGACATTTGAGCTCATTTGTGTCTTGGGCATTATGATCACTCGGATATTCTGAGCATTATTTGAAAGTGCATAACATCTAGCGTTTGTCATTAGTCTAGATCACCACCAACAATGCAACATACATTTACATACTCAGATACTGTAAGAATGAATGCATCTAATTGTTTTGTCTTTTCTGTTATCGAACTTATGGACACGAAATATGTCTACTATTCATTCTTGCTTGGAATGTGTTGAATCTCTCCCTCAGAATTCTCATCCAATATTTGCCGTAGTTTCTTGCATGTGGGTGTTATACTGGAAAGCATCTCCAGTACCTTGGGCTTGATAGTCACCCTGAAGCGCATAAAAGCTGATGAGACCGTTTGTGTCCTGGGCATTATGATCACTCGGAACAGTCTGTTCTGGAGACGTCTCTAGTGTGCTTTGGGCATCTGATGACATTTTGCGCCTCTTTGCAACGTGTAACTCATTACCTGGGGATACAAGTTCTCTTCCACTTGATTGTTTAGGATCAGCTACGGGCCAGTCGCACTTGGAATATGACACTTCGCTATCATCGCTTGCAGAACCAGTTGAATGACGAGCAGATCCAGAGGTGGTCGGTGAAGAGCCACTCGCTGTCATGCCTAGATCATTATAGTACCCGATAGACGCCGGTGTCTTGTATACGTTTGCGGGAGTTGTAGCATCAATGGCGTTGTAATTATATCCTCCGACTGAATTTGCAAACATAGACGTTTCGTTCATTCCAGCATATTGACCGGAGGTGTTAATTGACTGCTGATCGTACCAAGTTATATTTCCGTTTGATGGGTACTGGTCCTGGGAATGTTGCTCAGTATAATCCGACATCGAATGAGGAAACGATTGTGTTTCATGCACTTGTTGTAGCATTGGCGGCCTAAGTTTCATCATGGGATGCTGTGGCATCGGAGGGTGATTCGAATACCCGCCGATCGGGTTCATCAGTGTTGTACCATGCGGCATTCCAGCGGCGCGCTCTCCACTCCTGTCAAAACCTCTATCGTACGTGTCTCGGAAACCTTTGGCAAATGGATTGTGGTCAATTTTTAGCTGAGTAATCTGGAAGATATTATTCAAATATGATTTCTGTCGTAATATTAAAATCAACGCTCTCGCCCTTCCGACGCCGGATTTTCTCGCATATACGCCCCCCTAAATTTAGGCCCATGGGCCAAAAATCGAATGTAGTACGCTTATACGCCCATGGGCCTATAAAAAATGACTATTTATTGATTTTTTCAATAAATTCAAGAGTATTTTATCACTGGCAGATCGTTCTGTCATTACTTTGTTTCAACATTAAGTTCAACGCTGTGCCGTAAGTGGCATTGGTGGATCGTTCTGTTGTTACTTTGTTTCAACATTAAGTCCAAGGTTGTAGGTGACATTTCCTATAATTCTTTCAAAACATGCGGTAGGACTACAACAGTAGGTACGGTAGTCTTTGAGGAAGATGGCTGATGCCCACCTTTACGCCCACTGGGCCAAAAGTCGAAAGTAGTACACTTATACGCCCATGGGCGAAAAATAAGAGGTAAAATAACAGACGAAATTACCCCTTCTTTCAGTTATACGCCCAGGGCTTATATGCGAGAAAATCCGGCAAAGACTCTTTAATTGAACTCTTAAAAGTAATTGATGATTAAGATTAAATATGCAAAAATCAGAGGCAATGTGGATAGGGAGAAATACTTTACTGTACGCCCGGTATTATTCGCGAGCTTTAATTTCGCGAATTTTGCGAAAACACGGTTTCGCGGCTATTAAATTTCGCGAATACTGTATTTTATCGTATTCGGGGATTCCCCAGTATATGATGTCCAATCAAATTGCAGGCTATGATCACGTGAACAATCTTGCGCACGTGCGCTTTCATTGCCGCGCATGCGCATAGTAAAGTCATGGAGTTGCACAGTACTATTGAAGTACTATAACTCGATCCAAACTAGTAGATAAAACGAAATGCATCAGAGCCCCGGGTAAAAACAAATTCCCGGGGATTTAATTTGCAATTTCGCGACGATAATTTTTCGCGATTTTAACACCCTCGCGAAAAGCGCGAAAGTTAATCGCACGCGAATAATACCGGGCGTACAGTATTACTTAATAAAATAATGTTTTATACATGAATTCATCTGGAATCTAAAACAGCATTATCGTGGAGGTGAACGGATCAAAAGAAAAATACTAGCATTGAAAACGGTGGGTTAAATATGGTGGACATTTTTTCTGTGCAAAGTGCTGCAATATTGGTCTGGGTATCACGTTTAAAAAATGCAAAAAATTATGAGTCAAGCTGGAAGCATATGTTCCTTTACTTTATAAAAAGAATGGGACATGTAGGTAGATTTGATTACAATATAAAATAAAATATGCAGAGTTGAAACCAAAATTAAAACAGGATGAAATGCCATCATTTTATGTTGATCTTGTTAAACAATGGTTAGACAATAAAGATTTCCATAATGAATTAAACAATGATGATATATTATGGAATAACAACAGTTTGAGATATGGAAGAAGAGTTATATATTTTGAAGAATGGGTTAAAATGGATATAAAGAAAGGAGTGGTTTCGATATGGTGAACTTTTTGAACACGTGTTTCTCTTAAACCAGTCATCAAAGCATTCTGGAAATTTTACACATCGTCAATTTAATGGTCATCTTTTGGATGGTAACATTACAATTTGAAATATATATATATATAAGCACATCAGACACTTCTTTTGTTCTTGGTATCATCTGTTCAGAATGAAATGAAACATCTATCCGAACCTCACTGGAACAAAACGACATAAACACAACGTGTTTAGGTCTCTCAATATTGTAATTGTACAAAGGAAGTTTGGTTGATTTTAAAAAAAGTATCTTGTTAATGAAATAAAAGGTTTATCTTAATTTTTATCTTTTTTGGGGGTTTTGTTTGAAGTTTTTGCATATTTTTTCTTAAGTCAACCAAAATTTCCTTTGTATAGATATAATATTGAGAGGTCTAAGAAAATTTTGTATATGCTATTTTGTTCCAACAAGGTTCGGAAAGACATTTCATTTCATTCTCAAGAATTGGTAGAAAGGGACAAAAAACAATTGCACTAAAAAACAAAAAATGTTAACAAAAACAGTTATAAAAAAAATATATAAATAATTTTGCATCAAATTATTGCCAATCAGTCAACATTACATCAAGGACCATGTTTTTTGCAAAATGTTTTCAATAATTGGTTTAAGAGAAAAACATTGTTGAATTCAGTTCACCATATCGATACCTATCCTTTAGACAAATTATTGATGAAAATGATCAAATAAAGGAGTTTGAGGAAATTTTAAATGTCATAGGCCCAAGACCAGAGTTAAGAATGCAATATAATAATTTGTTAAAATCTATTTGTATAATAAAACCATTGTTCACAAAATCAATGAAAATATGTATAATAATATTGTTATAGCAACAGCAAAATTAAAAGATTATAAAAGTATGATTATTAAAAACCAAACAGAACTACCTAATATTCCTGAAAAATGGGGGGGGGAGAGTGTAACATAGATAATTATGAAATTGTTATTTAGAACAGTTCAATGTCTGAAAGAGCAAAGGTCCCTTTATTATAAGATAATATATAAAATATACCCAACAAATGAACTACTGTTTAAGATGAAAAAGAAAGATTATAATGAATGTGAAAAATGTAAATTGAGAGACATATACAAGGATTCTTTGTTGAGTGTCCACATATTAAAAAGGTTTGGGAATTGGTGAAAAAATATTTTCACGATAAATTTAACAAAAATATTGATCTTAATCCAACAGAAAAATTGTAAGGGACAAACGATCAAAAAATTAATTTAGTTATTTCAGTGGCACATAATGTTATTATGTGCCACAATTATATTAAAAGTAGAGCTGCAAACTGTCAACCCACCCAGAATATTGTGAAAATAAATGGCACTCCTATTGAGGCAGTAAACACTACAATACATGTTGGAATTCCGCTATCGGTCTCTGGTAACATTACCGAATACATTGAAGACAGTCTTTCTAAGGGCTGTAGAAAGTATTATTCACTACTAGGCCTCGGATCGGGAGTCGGTGGTATGCGACCTTTAACCCTGTCGAAGCTTTATAACACTTTCGCCACCCCATCAATGACGTATGGTGCTAGCGTTATCCCTTATTCATCAAAAGATATCAATAAACTCGAAACGGCGCAGCGAAAAATTGGCAGGAAAATACAATCCTTTCCCGAATGGGCGGAATGCCCCGTAGCCTACGAGCCACTTGGATGGGAAGGTATAGAATACCAGATCGATACAGCCAAACTAATGTTCATATGGATGTTACTGAGTTTGCCTTGCAACAACATATACAAAAGACTGTTGATTTTACGAATGACACTCATGGAATTTGACTTTAAAGGAATTAAAATGACATCCCCCATCGCACACATGTGGTGCACGGCCAGAAAATACGATCTTTCGGAAATTGTAAAATTAATGTTAGATGGACAAATGATCTCCAAAAGTAGTTGGAAACGTCTAGTAAAGTGTAGAATTCGAGACCTACAAGAATCAATGTTTCGAATAAGATGCATGTTATACGAAGGTTTATCTTATTTTATCAATGGTCACTCATGTCTAATTCCAAATAGCTGGTATGTTTTGTGTCAAAGGATGCCACGATTGAAAAAACAATTTACAACTGTTGTGAAGTTAATGACTGGTCAATTAGGTCTAAACGGTCACAAAAAGTGGGATATCACAAAAGAAAATAGTCGATTGTGCAATGTCTGCAACTTAAATGAAATTGAATCAATCGAACATTTTCTTTGTCATTGTGAGTTGTATGTTGAAGAAAGGTTAGCACTAAACGAAATCTATGAATATAACGATACAAGTAGTGTTAAAGATCGCATCAATCTGATCTTAAATTGTACAAACAACGATCTTGCATTGCAAACTGTCTTAATAATTCATTCAATGTATATCAAGAGACAAGCAACGCTCACAACTTCGCTCATTTCAAAAACATGAGCAAATAATTTATCTATTTTCATATTTATGTATTAACTCCAAATTAATGTACAATTGTAACTCTCTTATATAAGAGGTAAATAAAGAATACAATACAATTAGCAAATATAAAAAAGGGAGACCATCCAAACTTGGAGTTTTATTTAACTTTGAAATATTAGAAAAATGTAAGTGTTACACAACCTGTTGCTGTTGCTAGTATTGTATTATGTTATTTGTATACTTGTATCTCTCATTAGGAAATAAAAAAGGCAGAATGAATTTAATCAGTTCATAGTACGACGAAAAACAAACAATTGCAATCTATGCTACATATATTCTCAACATTTCAACAAGTTAGGCAATCATCTGATCATGAAGATCACATTCTACTACAATGAATTAAATGACATGCCGATAGATTTGACAATTCAGAGAAGGTTTCTGTCCACAGACTTGACCGTACCTGTTAAACATACAGTCTACAATACATTGAAGTAATACATTGAAGTAGAATATGACACCATTAGGAGAGAATGCGTCATTGTTCAATATGCCAAAACTAAAAGTATTTTTAGGATGCAGCAGTCGAATCTTTTCTCTTTTTGGTAGACGCATTATCATTATGGATATTTGTTTACAAATATAGCTTTTCCTTGAAATCACATGTCTCAAATGATATTTCAAGATTTAAAATCAGGTTTTACCCTGCATCGGTGCATGTGTATTAATATTTTCAAAGTGCACTCCTTGTCCCAATACATAGTGTATTATGCCTATGGGAAAATTTAAACTTTATTGTTGCAGAAATACCAAAATGCCAGCATCAATCCTGTCTCTTTTGGGACACCTTGTATACTTACATCTGTATTCTGGTATGCAGTAACTGCAATGAACTGTGTCTCGGGAAAGCTATGCGTCTGGAGATTCTTCTGTTCTCTGGACCCACACGTGTTAACCTCTATCACGTGTATGCGAGGCTGGTACTTATGCATTGAGTTCAGCACAATCTAAAATTTAGATCTTAAAATTATATTGCAATGATATATCAAAGACAAATTGATATGGAGCATAAAGTAAAAAATGCAACGATATTATTTTACGTTTGATTATCAAAATAGAGAAATAATTTAAACATTATTTCTTTTGGCCTCACTCATGTCATGTAGCTATTGAACACAGGGTAAGTACCTTTAGCGTGACCGTTGAAAGCTCGGAGTTCTGTACGGCACGAGGTTGATGAAATTTGAGCAAACTGATGTTTTCATCGTTTCAGAAAGATCTGCTCTGATTTCTAGATATTCTTATATGTGAATGTCTGTAACAATATCCTGGACAGAACTTGACGGTTAATTTCATAGTTAAACCTACACAAACTCCGGATGTAGTATACGGTATAACGCGCGGGTAAGATACGGTATAACGCGAATTCGAATTCCGTGTGTTGTACCTTACCGTTAACCTGCGTTATACCGTATACTATAATATTCGGGGTTTGTGTAAGTTAAAGGTTTAACTAAGAAATTCACCGTTAAGTTCACTGTCTAGGATGTTGTACAGACATTTACATATAGAAATATCTAGAAACTAGACCAAATCCTTTTGAAACGATAAAAACATATGTTTCCTCACATTTTATCACCCTCGTGTTGTACCGTACGCCGCGCGTTCAACTGTCACGCTTAAGTTGGTGCGGAAGTCTTACGCTGTGTTGAACGCGTTAAGTAAAGTAATAAAATATCGAACTTACAAATCTCTGGTCGCATGTTTTATTGTTTGTAAGTTTAAGCTTGCTGAAAACAATGTCCTGCTTCATCCAATGGGCCCCAGTATTGGGGGAATCGGGATGCAGATACACTCGTCCATCTGAAAATGAGTGTCAAGATATTTGTATTGAAACAATGACGTAATCAATATTAACCAAAACTAACCAACATACCAAAAGTTTAAATTAGTTTTAGAATAGGTACAACATTGTTACGTTTAGAACATGTAGAAAGATAAGTATAGACTTATGTGATTAGAATTAGAATTTATTTGATTTTTCCAAAATTGTTCCACCTTTGTTACCTCACAGTGTTACCATCTTCGACTTCCAAGGTGTTAAATCACACGTGAAGTTGGAGCAACTGAAACCTTGTGAATCAAGATGCAGTGTTACCTGATTGTAAAAATCAGGTCCATATGTCTTGATTTTTTTTAATTGATACTGAAAACGCTTCTGGCTCACATTATAAGGGCTCAAAAACGGAAACATATCCATTCGAATTTTTACGAAACATGTACAGTATTGTTTGTAATAAATTTTGAATAAATAAATTTTAAAAAAAATAAAGTAGTTATGGCCCTCGGTATTGTATCTTAACGGAGTTGTGTTTTTCAACTATAACATAATAAGTACGATTCAGTATAAACTACTAAAATTGATGTTTTTAACCATTTCCGTATCATGCATATCAAAAATATTATTTTGAATAGAAATCAAGTCAAAATGACCACTTTGTTTAAATATTCCAGTCCAAATTTTGAATTAAAAATGAGTTCAAATATTTGTAAATCGTGTGTTTAATATATAGCAGCATAAACATATCTAAGTATGAATTTCCCTTCTGCTGATGAGGACAATTGAAAGATCTGACTTTAATCAAAATGATTCTGACTCGGAACCTATTTACGTATCCATGACAACTGTAGAACATCAGTCCGGTTTGAACAGTAAGGATAACAACGGAGGTAAACCAAACACATGGGTCCCCGCCTGCCTGTGAGTTTCAACCACGTTTGGCCCTCAACTACAGACCAAATTACACTGAGGGACTCTAAATAAGTTAATCAAGGTGCGTTTGGAGGAAGTATTTTCAGTTCGTTACTATGATGTCAGAAAATGTGTGACCAACAAATCACTGCAATATATGTGTGACTGACAGTATCATGCAACCAGTAACTCTAATTAAGGGTTCACCTGTTGCAATATTATCATTAGGAATAATATGATAGAATGATCCCATTTATATACACGTACATATTATTGAATAGTAGTTACTGTACTTGTAGACAATAAGATTGATTGAAATGAGTCATGAGAGAATCCTTATTAATTATCGTTTAATAGTTCCTATTTGATTTTCATTTATATTTCATAACTTATTTATTTAATAATTGAATTCGAATGGGCTCATAACATTTTATAAATTGAAATTGCCAGAAAAAAGCTCGACGGTCTGGGAGGTATATGTATTTCAAAAGGAATAGTCGACTGGGACTTGTGTCGTGTGTGTTTTATTAACGTTGTTATTCCCAGACTTCCCATCTTTACGTTCACTTGTTACATAGTTTGCTAAAATAGATAATCTCTGAGTGTGACCCCAAGTGACAGGAAATACATCAACTTACACCAAACTGCCAAAAGGAAACGTAAGAGGGAGAAATATATATGGTAGAGTGTAATGATCATCTGATCATTGTTCTTACTTTGTGGTAATTGTTCAGCTTGTCCACAAGGGGTCCATTTTCCTGCCTGAAATTTCCAGTGATTGGGATCGGACAGAACCATATCTATGAAGACGTTGAAGTGTTTGTGGGGGTCAAGTCCTGCCAGACTAAATTGAAGTGTGGGGAACATTCTCCTGAAACACAAAATACTTGGAAGTTGAAATGAGGATATATAACTTAAGTTACAAAATACAATACGTAAGAAATTAAATTACTCATGCGAATTGTACTTAGTAAATGTAAGTTACAAAAAACAATACGTTTTTAGTCATTACTTGTGTAATGCGAATATTGTGCAACAACGTAATATGTACGATAATAAGTGATTTCAAGTTCTTATTCAAAAGTGTATGCCATCATTTTAATCGAATACTGTTAAATTTTAGAATTTCAAATTTTATTTCAAATCGTATCGGCACAATTCAACTTTGATAGAGCTCTCAACACGAAACCAATTTAGCAGACTTTCTTCGATCATTGCATATTTACATTTTCTCCCCCCAACCATTGACTTTTCTACGAGCCTCATTGCCCATTTGAAAGGTTGATCCATTAAACGCCCACCCTCTTGTCGAATAAACTCCCATGCCAAATAAACGCCCAGCGGGCCTATCCGCGAGAGTGTCTGGTAACCTTTTTAAAAAATCTAAATGGTGTGCAATCACCACTCACCAAACATTTTAGTGATTTTTGCAATTTGCACAAGGGTGGAACTGAAAAATCTCAACAGCTTATTTATCAATGTTTGTTTTCTGTGACAATTTGATTGATTTGTTTTCTTTGATAATTTGATTGAATGTGGAGATTGTCCCCAAGAAGAATTTCTATTTTTTCCGCCAAACATAATGCCATAATCCGAGGAGAGATCTATAATATTTATTTATCTGTTTTTTTTATATTTCCGATTTGAAGATAGTTATAATGGCAGAACTGCGAATAATATATTTACGAGTACAGCTATTCTGAATTTCAGATACTATAATTTGTGATTAATAGTAATGTTTCATTTCGAGATTGTATTGCGTGTTCATGACACATTTCACCTGTCATGAGTATTGCAAAACAATTGACCAATGCTGCTAATTGGTAAATCATTAGTTTCGCTTTAACAGGATAAACACTATTACTGATCAAAAAGTTACAAAATACATCAGACGCTGACCACAATGCGCTGTTTGTTTGACAGCCACTAAAACGATCACATGTTAAACACATCATTTTGAAAATGCATGGGACTTGCATGAACAGAGAATGAACAGAGAATCAGAGATATGGATATCATTATATCCCCATCATACCTGTATATTGTATTTACCGCAAGCATACAGTTTTTACCCCGATACAGGTTAGGTGGTCAATTAACACCTGCGAGATTTCTCCCAATACTTATTTGTGACGGGACCCATACTACTATGCATTTGTATCTAGCATGTGCCAAAATTCAGCGTCATTTTGGTTAAAAAACAAAGCGCGGGGATCGTTTTCAAAATAATATGGTCCTAACTTCTGCTGAACTTGGGATGTCTATTTTCGCTCTTTCTTAATAATAATAAAAAAACAAAGAGAAATGGTTAATGGTCCTCGTTCAGAACACTAGAGAAAATATCAACAAACGTATGGAAATGTATAAGACAAAACAAAATTGTTAGTATCATATTGTAATTGTGATATATTGTAATTGTATTTTGTAATTGTATTGAGTGACGTCATATCCATCCCATCCGATCTTTGATGCTTCTAGAAATCACAGTTGGAGATAACAATGTTGATTTCAAACAAATTATATCTCATTATTTCAATAACTTTTTGGAA
This sequence comes from Owenia fusiformis, assembly GCA_903813345.2. Lineage (NCBI taxonomy): Eukaryota > Metazoa > Annelida > Polychaeta > Sabellida > Oweniidae > Owenia > Owenia fusiformis. Next base: position 53,379,270 of record CAIIXF020000001.1, read on the forward strand.
AATATGACAATAATAATGTTGAATGGAGGCCCCACGCAATATTAATCATTAAATATTACACTTTACACTTGCAAAACACCATTATGAAGATTGAACAAATGACACCTATTTTGATAATAAAGTACTAGTATCACATCTAATGTACCACTTAAATGCTAAATAGCATACTAAAAACATTTTGACGAAGTGACATCATCATGAAAAAAATTTAAAAAAAACTTTAATTTCAAAATAGGCCAATGTTGATTGTCTAACTAACTTGTAAAAAAGAACATAAATTATGTTTTAAATAGTCTTGCTAGGAGCCCCTATTACCACCCTGAAAGTACTTAACTACACACCTTCTCTCACAGGTGAGTAGTGGAGGAAGAGCTCACGGGGCTTGTGCCAAGACTATAACCGTGACTACCATTGTTTCCATGAGAACGTTAACTAATATTTAAAATATACACATTTTTCTCTGAAGCGTTTTCAAGCATGGATGAGTTCAATTTTCGCTTATTTATCAACAAAGGTCCATGTGCAGTATGGCAAGTGATTTTAGGCGATGATATCTTTCACCATGAGTACTTTCTGGGCATAAATACAGTGGTTTTTATTAAAACAATGTTTTCTTTCAAGTGAAGTTCCCATGATTAAAATATCAATCAAGCAATTCGAAAAATTATGAATAGGGACCTAGGGAATCTATTTACTCAAAAGAGGATCTCCTTTTTCTGATTTTTATTACATGAAAAGCTTATTCAAAAAGGGGTCTAAAACTTCTTCAAAAGTAAAATGGTATTGAAAGTCTAGTTTTGAAGATATCAATTTTCTATGACCAAAATTATGCTGAAAACAATGGATAGCACGAGTTTTCCCATTCCACATTGGATATGTGGTTTTTAACTTTAACGCATTTCAATACCAATCCCCTTTTCAGAAGTTGTTAATATAGTGTAGAAGAAACTTTCTTTATGGTTAAATTGAGAAAAAACAAGATCCTCGTTTTAGAAAATAAGCATAACATTTTAAAAAAATACCAAGGCGGGGTCCTAAACCATAATTTTCAGAGAGTTGGATAGATATTTTACAATCACGGGGACTTCACCTAAAAGAAAACATATAATTGTTTTAATAAAAACTACTGTATTTACATGTAAGAACTTATATATAAATGTTTCTATTTTTACATAAACTGTTTCAATATGGTCATTTGATTGCTTACTTTTTGAATTCAAAGTAGTCACAAACATTTCTGTTTTGACTATATTTAGATCTTAGCTTCCCTCATTTGGATCAATTTGACAAGTAAGGGAACAAACTGCGCATCTTGATCTACCAAGTTTTGACGACAGGAACATACTATGCCGTATGCACAGTATGGAATCGAACCATTGATGTACACGAATGTTTTACTTACCGTCCTTGTTTAGTTATGATCATTTCGGTAGTGTGTTGGTGAAACTTGCTCCAAATGTCTCTATTACAGAGATAGACACATGCCTTCCTGGCCGGATATGTCGATTCTTCGGGTACAGAGAAATTATCCGTTTGCGGGTACATGGCGTAGTCGCTTCTATTTTGAGTGTACGCCATGGGATCTGCTTGTTGTTGAGAATGTAGAACTTGCATTTGAGACTGTGTTGGCATGCTACTCGCCGGTGATTGATACATGGAACCGTTTTGATTTTGGACATGATATGCGTAATCTTGATCATTCGGATAGCTCGCCGCTGTGATACTCGTGTTGCCATTTTGAAGCGTTGTGAAATCTTCAGTTGCACAGTCCGCTTCAACAGATGCATTTCCGTTAAATGGTCCGGATCCTGCCGGGTCTTCTTCGATTTCTTTGGGCGTGTGACTATAACTCTTGAGATTTGACAATGCATTGTTGAATTCGATGTTACTGTTAACATCATACAGGCCCGCTTGGGTATCATCTTCAGTAGTGTCTATTGTTGAAGAATTATCTTTAGCCTCGGGATTGCTTTGAGCATCGTCCTTGGAATCTTCTCCAATATCTTTGGAACCATCTCCTTCATTGTCCTGATCGTACTCAGACGTGCTTCCTGATTTTAACATTTCACTAGGTATTCACAAGTTTACCGTTAGAGGTGTAAAATGTTGTTAGTAACACTTATCAGCTTCACAAGTTCAACACGTAATTGTGTTAAACACGTCTGTTTCCTTGTCTTTCGCAACGGCTTTATTTCAAGGGCATTTATTAGATTTGCCGCTTCAACTGCCTCAGTGTTTGGCATTTGCTGATTAGAATTTTCAACCAATGTTCTTCTAGCGACGAAATCTTACTAAGCTAATCGAAATATTCCAATTGGTCTGTTTATAAACCCAGATTTATTTAATTTTGATGATGTTGTTTTAGATTTAGATCAATAAACAAACACTATTTTGACAAATTTGTAAATCTTTCCCCGTTTTGATATTCTGTGGCAACTGTATGACTGTGGACGAGTTTCCTGTTAGTTAAGAATCTACAAAGAACATCGGATCTTATAAGGAAATTGCCCCTGTCCGATGTAATTCTGATCAGCCAATAAGAATGGACACTTCTAGAAACAAACCAATAAGTTGGCTAATATCATGAATATTATAACAAACAAACTCAATTATGTTATTTGAGGCAAAATAGCGCAGCATTGTTTATGAATCAGTCTTTTAATACTAAATTCAAAATTGTGATCTAAAAAGGATCGTAATTTATTTAATGACTTTAATACTCACTAGACTAAATGATGTGTTTGGATATTCAATAAGGCCTAAGGAACGGCATAAATACCCACCCATCGTCAAAAGGACTTGTAAAATATCAGAGACAAATGAAGTCTAGAAGTTATTTTATATCTCATATATAGCCGCTAAGCCTACATGTATGTTTTGAGATAGACAGTCTCTGAAACTGCCCCGGGGAAACTGCATATTATGCCCGGGAATACACGAAAGAGTCATTCCGAAATAGTACACTTGAATTAATCATGGACCTTTATCAGTTTATCAAATGTTTTCAGCTGTTTTTTAACATATATATGTTTATTTATCTAGAAGATTTCACATTACATACATTTCAACTGGTGAAATCGTTTGTTGATGAGGAATGGCTCGTTTAATGAGTTCGATACAACGGACAAGTTTATTTTGTCCAGAGAAAAAATAAGGTCATCATTTATAGTCCGTTAAATCTTTAAATACTCTATTTTAGTCCGTATTAAGAAACATTTATTTTTCAAGACAAACTTTTGAATTGCTAAATGAATAGGCACACAGGGTAAAACATGTTAAATCTTTTAGGATTTCTTTTGAATCGATACGCTTCTAGGATATGAGATCTATCAAAAACGGTGCCACTCCAACAACGTGCACAAGTTGTCCAATGAACAAAACATAATATTGAACACAAAATGAGGAAAGGGAAACACGAAGCAATGCATTTTAAAAAAACTAGAACTTGCCATTTAGCAGTGAACGGTTTTACTATCAGATAGCAAACTTCAGTCAGGTAACAAATCAGGTATACAAAAAGATCCCCCTAACTTGAATAATTTTAGTATAATTAAATGATCAATTGTCCTTTTTGAGTTCGATAATTAATGCAAGAAGGAACATTTCATTTTTCATAAGTTCTGTGTAGAGTATCGACCCGACTGTTTTCAAGTAAAGAAGTAAACAGTCTAACACAATCTTTGTCGCTAAGAATTATCTCAATTTCATGTAATTTCTTATAATTTCTAAAGGAGTTATGCTTTCTTATTATTACACTGGTCAATAGCACATGTTAACATCATATCAAAATGTGATTAAAATGTCAGGCTAGTTGAAACTTGAAACCATGTCCTCAACTTCTCTGATCACCCCCCCCCCCTATCTATGAGCATTAAGACAAAGTGATTCTGTCGGAATTTCTTTAAGGAAAGGTTCAAAAGATTAGCTGTATGATGTCACGTATATCAAGGAATTAGCCTAACTACAGTAACTAAGGAACATTTTGATTCTCTATTATATTTTATCAAATCAATGAACCATTAGACATATAAAAAACATAAAAAGATAAAGGTTGTGAATTGAATTTTTTGTATTGAACAAGTGTTGATTGCCAAAAAAAGGACATATAACCTTTTAATGCTTGATACAGACGGAACCGCATGATAGAGAAGGGCCAAACTTCATTTGGTACTTGTGGAGGGGCAATTTTTATTTGGTGCTTGTACTTTTAAAATGTGTATCCATTGAGTGGATCCAATTAGTTCCATTTGATGCCTGATACAGTGTTAACGTTTTATTGAAGGGGCAGTTTCTTTTTTTAAACATTGCAAACATCTTTACACACCTCTATTTTTGACTGAGAGTATTGTTGGATCACACATTCCTCGTTTTTTTATTAGAACAATATCACTTTAGAACAAAAAATGATGACGTGTCAATTGAATTATATACCGACAGATCGTGAATTAGTAACCCATCTCAATTTTGCAAAATTAATTTCCTCATTAGAAAATGAAGATCTTCATTAATTTTGGCAAAAGTTGATTGTAGTAGACTGAATTTTGGTAATTAAACTGCTTCGTACAGCTCTTCAAAATTGCTTCAAATGTAAATGGTCAGTCAAGTAAAACTTGAATATCGCACCCAGTCTCTTCTGCACTAAGGTTCCAATACACCGTTGGAAAGCTGGGAGTATCAGCTTTAAGAATCTAGCCTCCATTTGAATCTTCGCTGAATGCAAAATTAGATATTAACCCTTTCATCACCAAGGGTTGAAATTAAGAAATCAATCATGCTTTTTCAATCAAAATATATTTTGACAATCGGTTTCTATTTTCAATCTAAATGTCCATACCAAAAAAGATTGTGGTCTCGGCAATGCAGCAGTATAAAATTATATGATGATTACACTTTGTGATTAGGATTACATTTTCTCTTACCACCCAAATAACCATGAAAACAATGCAAAGTTTCTCTTTTACACCATAATTTTCATTGATTTTTCATATAAAACAGAAGAAAGTACTTTAATTGAATAAAGGATATATTTGTATCACTCTCCATGATCAGTTGTGTGATTTTGCTTCTCTCTTTAGTTTATATGAGGGTGGGAGGGTGGTTGTATGCGAAAATATATGGTTTCAGAATGCGTATATGGACTGTTATGTCTGAGAAGATATTCATTGGAATCACTCAATATTAGGCATTATGCATGCTTGAGATGGAATTCTACGTTAGAGTGAAATAAAAAGAAACTGTAAGCATGAGTAAGTAGGTGTGACAATAGAAGTCAAAGGTCAAATATTTGGCTTGATGGATTCTACTTAACCTTGATAGTGCATCACCAATGCCACTTGTTTAGATTGCGGGCAGTGCTCCTAATTAGCAATTAATTATATATAAGTGAACATTTAAGGGTAAATTAAAAGGTCAAAGGGATATGATGATACCCAATGTTGTACATTCTTAAATACCCTAATTACATATTATTTTCAAATATAAAATCTTATTTCTACGGAAAACAAAAATTCTTACGCATTAATGACCCCTATCTCACCCTATCTGGATTAAAACTCTTAAATATAGGTTAAGTAGAATCCATCAAGCCAAATATTTGACTTTGAGTGCCACATTTTCGGGAAATAGTGTAAAAAAATTTCCCCCGGGAATATCCTGTCCACTGACATGTTCCCTCGGCCTGCAGCCTTTCAGGATATTCCATCGGGAAAAATATTTTGCACTGTTTCCCGAAAATGTGGCAGTCACTATCCTATTGAGAATGGTGAGCTTGACCGATTTAGTAGAATGGAATATTTGTATAATATTTCTTGGGGAGGAACAAGAACTGGCAAGGCTGTGATTTTAATAAGATACATCATCAGTTTCAATAATAAACATGACAATCATAATGCCTACTTATTATCACCTTTTGCGGTAGACTAATTCATTAAATTGACGAGGAGTAAACAATACTATATCGTACCATTCTAATAAAGCATATTGAGTCTATACAATTATTTTATCCTCCATTCGTAAGTCTTATTTTTTCTACGAGCCCTGACTTAGACTTTCAATGCCCTTTTATTTTTTAATACCGGACAAAAAATCATCCTTGGAGATATGTGGCACAAGCTGTTGAGACAGAGAGTCTCCTAGTAAGTACAACTATATATTGAAATATTGAACCATTTCCATGCATGGATGAGTTCATTTCTCGCTTATTTATGAACCAATTTTCTTTATTTTTTCGGCAAAAAAAACATGAGGATAAATATATGCATTGGTGCGAATTATCGTTTATTAAAAGATAAGTGTGACCTCTAAAAGTAAGTTTTAAATAAATTCATGATTTTTTCAATAAAAAGTCCTTCAAAATCATTTTTTGAAATTAAAAAGAAAAATTTCACACATCACACTTTGATGATATTGGGTAAGACTACAATATAAGCCAAAGTGGTTTCAACTTTAAGTCTACAATGACAAATGTACATCATGGGCTATTTATTATGATGAATATTGCAAGGTGATAATTACCAGGATATTAAAGTATCAATTGTATGTAGCTGTTTATTTATGTTATGTCCAGTATTTATCTTTGTCAACAACTGTTACTTGTGCAGGCCCGTAAGACACTTTTCTCCAAGGGGTACGGTTTTTAATGAAGAGAACATAAAATTGTCGTTTTTCCCGCGTACATCTAATCACTTAATTCAGAGGGTGGGGGGGGGGGGGTCAGTTACCCTCTGTATTAAAGGCAGAATCAGATCTATAGGGGGTGACAAAATTACAAGCAATGTGCATAATTGACCTACCAATCTATTGCTTACAATATCAAATACAATATCTCCCAAAAGATTAACAATATGTTATAAATTGGTGAAGTTATTAATGATTCAAAGTGCAAAAATGGGTGAAAAATGTTTAAATTCTCCCAAATAATAAGAATGGTAACCATTCTTTTAGAAAAATAATACATTATTGTAAAAATCTTTCGTTTTCCTTGAATAAAGTATGCACTTTTGTGATTTTTAGAAAATAGACATGTCAAGGAATGACATGAGCCAAAAATATTTAAAATTGAAACAATTTTTCGTTTAGCCTGCTCGCTATCTCTGATTCTCTCTTTAAGGCCACTCGGCCTATTTTGTAGTATTTTATTGTTTTCATATTGTTTTTATACTAAATATTGTATGAGCAATTTGGAGAAACATTAGAATAGGCCTAGGAGGAGGGTGTGCTAGAAGGCAATAGAATCAATCTAAAGAAATTCTGATTTTTTTAATCATTTTCTTCTCAGAGAAGCGAGTGGGCATCACAGGAAAATTTTACCAATTCAAGATGCTGTCTGGTTAATTCTTAGCACTTTTAACATGTTTAATGTGTTTGAGTAAATGCATGCTTTAGTTTTTGGGATGCGGTGTCAGAATTATTTATGATTTCATTATGTCACTTGCTGATTTCTGGGCACTGTTAAAGTGTTTTAAATTAACAAATGCAACTTACAAACATTCCCAATTGTTTTGTGGGGGGTGAGGAGTGCCCCCCCTAGAAACTTTTACACTTTTGAGATGCTATTTAGTGCTTTCTGGGCACTTTCGAAGTGTATGAGTCAATAAAAAATGTTAGATGTTTTTGGGAGGTGTCAAAGAGGATAAAATGGTGAGGTGAGGTTACTTGTGCAGGCCAGAGGGGGTGCAAGGGGTTTTCCCTCCCCCCAGAAACATTGACCATTTCAAAGTGCTATTTGATGATGTCTGGGCACTTTAAAGGTGTTTTTAATTAGATAATACATGAAATTCATATTTTTTGTGGGAGATGTGATGGATGACCAACTCTCCTAGAAAATTTTACAATTTTAAGATGATATTTGGTGCTCTCTGGGCACTTTTAAAGTGTATGAGTCAATAATAAAAAAAATGAACAACAATCACAATTTTTCAAATTTTGGGGTGCCAAAGGGAAGGGGGTGCCAAAGGGGGAGGTAGGGTTGGGGCCAAAGGGGGGAGCAAGTGCTTGTCCCCATATCTGTCCCACAGAAACATTGACCATATAAAAGTGTTATTTGATGAAGTCTGGGCACCTTGAATGTGTCTGAGACAATACATGAAATAAATTCAGAATTTTTGTCAATAACGCAAATGCGAGTAGGTAGTTACCAGTTTCACCACCAGGTGGCTCGTTCGGGTCAGATAGCATGGTGGGTATAGTAGAAAGTTTCCTTTAACTTAAATTACATCTGTTTTAGTGGTTCAATTTTCATATAACCCTTATGTATCTAATAGTTATGCAAATCAAAATATATCCAGTAAATGAAAATGTTACCTGACCAATACAAGTAAAGATATTTCACTTTTTGTGATTTTGTAACATGGGCTCTATGGAGAATCAACCCGAACTAGAAGTCACACTTTCAAAAATAATTAAATTTTCATACCTGATAAACAATTTTCGAAACCATATTTCTAGATGTACTTTTACATGTAAATTTCAAATATGATATCGCTTTGACTAAATTTTGAATATTTAATGACGTAAATCAAGATTATTTCTACTCGCATCTAGTCGATTGTTTTGTGGGGGATGTGAGGGGTGGCCTAGTTCCTTAGAAAATTTACAATTTTAAGATTCTATTTGGTGCTTTCTGGGCACTTTTAAAGTGTATGAGTCAATTAAAAGATTAAATCATATTTTTTCTATTTTTTGGGGGGGGGGGGGCGAGGGGGTTGAGGATGCCAGAGGGGGAGCAAGTGTGAGTCCCCAAGAAACATTGACTATATCAAGGAGCTATTTGATGATGTCTGGGCACTTTTAAAGTGTCTGAGACAATACATGAAATAAATTCAGAACTTTTCAATTGTTTTGTGGGGGTGTGAGGGGTGGCCCATTCCCCCAAGAAACAATTTTAAGATGCCATTTGGTGCTTTCTGGGCAATTTAAAAGTGTATGAGTCAATGGTATAATACTTTTTTCAAAAAAAAATCCCAATTTTTTTTTTGGGGGGGGGGGGGTCAGGGGGGTGCGGTCGGACCCGTCGCATCCCCCCCCCCCCATCTGACGGCCATGTTGTGATTATAAAGTAGGTTTTCCATAGGATGAAAAAGAGATAGCATTTTGTGTCAAAGCCAGGTAATAAGATTTTTTGCATTCTGTGATAAAAAAGAGAAGGACACTGTTCAACACAGAATCTTGGAATCTATTCATTTTAATGAGGAGCGTCAATCATTTTATTTTAGTTTAAGCCAGAAATGTAATGAAGTGTTATTTTCATACTTTATCTCTGTAAGTATAGAAAAGAAACTTGGTTTTATTTTAGGTGATGATGTATTTTTATTATGGGGCATGATCATTTTAGAGTTGTTGATAAGATTGTTAAACCATTTTCAAGTAAAGTATACAAGCCTAGAGATACAAGGGTGTCTTGATATCACACCGATATCTTATTCTTAATGTATGATATTTTGATTTTAATAACTGTGACATGTTTTAGAGGCACCTAGAATTCATATAATTTTATAGTGCCATCGTTTCAAAGATGTAGTTTCTGAATAATAAATAAATGAAATAAATAAATAAGGAGTGGGTTTTATTACTGCATTTGTATTTAACCATTCGGTGATTTTTGAAAACTAAAAACCTGTATGCCCAGAGGTATCTATAGAAAAATCAATACCATGTTGTATTATATAAGCATTACAATATGCACATCCTCCGATCACAGGGCTTCAAAATCCAGAATATATTCTTTCTTTTTACCCCCTGCGATAAGCAGTGAGCATTTCCCCGATTAAGAACTCGCAATCTGATTGGCTGTCGCAACACTGCGACAGAAATCATGTATAAGTCATTGCGCATAATTAGATCATGTGATATATTTATAATCTGGCGCTTCCAAATTGGTTATAGCAGGGGGAAGAAGGAGGTACGGATTCTGGATACCTGCTTAGGAGGATGCAATATGCATAGAGATGAAAGGCACTGGATGGTTGGATCGGTCTATGGTTTTAATAGCAGGCAGGCTCTTGTTTTCAACAGGAAGCCCGGTAGCCAGATTTTGCCGTTTTGGGTCAGTTTTCAAAAAATCCCAGGTGGTTCATTTGACATCTGGTCCTGCGAAACCACTGAAAAAAGTGCTCAAAATGATAAAAAAAAATATACTGCATGATTTTGAAACAATTCCCCCCCCCCCCTAGCCTGACGGGCAGCCTCCCCCTTAGAATGGGCCCAGAAAAAATTGTTGCCCCAAAGAAATTTAGGGCCCTTATTAACTGGCCTCTTTGGGCATTACTGGACCTTGTTGGGCCTTATTTTTAACTCCAGGCCATATTATCAAGTAAATGGGCCTTAGATTTTCAAAATTAAGAACGTTTTAGGGGCCCAAAAATTGATTTTAGACTTAAAATAAATTTGCCCCACCCCTTGTTAGTTTTCAGATCCGCTCCCACTGAATGCAGGGCTCAGACATGCAATCTACTTGAAACGTTTCAAGTCCTTTAGATATGAAGTAGCTTTGATTTCATATCTTTATAACTAGCCTGAACTCCCTGTGAAGTCAGTCAGTACCAACCATTTTATTTTGCACGTTATCCAGTCTTCACACTTTTATCGGATTTCATTTTTAATGCATACTAAAACTATTTAATACAAAGAAAGATGTGTTCTAAAACTTACATTTTATAATCAAACAATATCAGTCTTATATTTACCAATGCAGTGTGAGAATATACGATCGAATAATACAAACAAAGATAATGGCAACTCCGCGGAGTAGCAAATCCCATGGCCCAACGAACAAAATATCAATTAGCGAATTCCAATCAATTATACTCATTACTTTGGTTAAATTGAAAAAATTAGATTTTAGAATTGCAAATTCCTGCAAAGCAACCATTTTGAATTTTCTGAGATACAAATCTGAAAAATAATACCATAATTGTGATCTACTCCAAAATTCCTTCAATTTGAGTATAATATAGCCATACTTTGAAGGGATCGAAAAATTAGTGCGAAATCGTACATTAGACGGTCATTTTGAATTTTACGAGGCTCGAATCAGAAAAAAGATACAATATTTGCAATCTACTCTTAATTGCCTTTCATTTGAGTATAATAAAGCTATACTTTAGAAAGATCTAAAATTTAGCGAAAATTTCTGTTTTCCTGTCCCCCCCATACACGGCCCCTGGGGGTCAGGATGAAAAACACAGAATATACGTGAAATAAATAAATGTTGTGAATATACTACCAAAATTTCAAACTATAATATTAATTACTTTGGTTCAGAATGAAAAATTTATGATTTTTGCGAAAAGGTCGCGTCATTTTTAAAGCGGCGGCCATCTTGAAAAAAAAATTTTGCGTAAAACTATACACCAATATACATCTTTCCACTAAATATGAAGAAAATCCATCTACTAGTATTTGAGTTATCTTCCTATCCCTACTGAACTTCGTTCGTTGGGATAATGAGCCAATGCAATAAGAACAATCAATGAACACGTACAACTGTACAACAAAATACTCAATCAGGAAACGCCTTATCCAGAAAATATATATCATATAATTTGGAAGTTAAAATCAAAAGTAAACGTAATAGATTAAAAAGTGTTAAAAAGAATAATTGGAATAGGTGGTGATCCTGATAAGTAAAGCTGATTATTCTTAATGACTCACCCAATAACATATCCAACTATATATGCTTGATCCTATCCTACAGTACTGTTAAGGCTAAGAGAGACAGAACGCGAGAAACCGGGCGCAAAACGACTGATGTGTCTGAGGGTGGGGGCACGTATATACTCCCTCAGAGACAAAGCAAGAGGCAGGGATTATCCCAAAAAGAGAAACATCAGTCTTGCCCATTTGTCAATGACACGTGGCTAGCATGTCAAAATATTATTTATGACTGACCTAATGACTGACGCTGGTGTCGAGAGAGCAGAACAAAATTAAACATATATGATTGGATGTACAATAAAAATATAAGTGTGCCAACTGACTTCATGGAAATACAATTCCCTCGGAAACAAAACACAAATACTTTTTATAAGTTCAAAATGAGCCATTTGATTGATTCATAAATAACATCTACAAAGTATTCCAATAGTAATTTTCAATTTCAATGGTGAAACTTGCCCGGCTACGATTATACACGGGGAAACAACACGGAACGAAGGTTGTTCAGCTTAGCTTCCTGGCTTACCTCTGAAGCTTGTACCCTGTAATCTCTTTATATAGGTTAGCGAGGCGTTGCGCCTTACAGTTTTAATCTTTGGCGAACACTTGAAGACCAAAAATTTGCTTCGTTCGCGAATTTAGCGCAGCATAATCGACAACAAAAATGGCCAGTGCTGGTGCTAAACTAAAGACCGTGCTTTTCCTTGGAAGTGTACGCGAGAACAGACTTGGTGCACGCGTGGCTACTTTCATGAAGTCACAACTCGAGAAACACAACTATGAAGTGACTGTTTTTGGTAAGTTGAAGTCGAATTCATTCACTGAAGAATATACTTAAAAAAATTGGGTTTCTTTAGGCCTAGTCTCTGGCAGTTATCTTTGAACGAGATAAATCGTTACCTGTACAGTGGTTTCAATGCAAAATGACACAGGGGAATTGGAAATGTCTCTGGACTACAGCATCTTGATCCATCAAATTATGACTGAAGGAATACACTGGTTTAACAGTATGGGACTAAAGCCCGGGACTAAAGAGGTTAATATAAAAGTTTATTGTACAAACAAACATAGCGATACTAGACCTCACTTAATCACAGGTTGGTATCGAAATATTTGTCCGCTGTGACGGAGCATGCTATTTTTCAGAAAAACACTAAGAATACTTCACAATTTATTTTTTACTCATATGCTTCGTTATACCATACAAAATTACTTACTCCATGCAATGGATATATCATTTGCGGGTAACTTTCACTTCTGTTTGAAGTCCAATTACGCTGGGAAGAAAAGCTATTGAAAATGGCGCCGGAGTATCATACTTCAAAATGTACCATTTCTTGTTTAACTTTCTAATGGCACGATATAGTGACATGATAATATTTACACATGGTTTCAGCATAACTATGAAGGTATAAATGAGATGTTGATGTATTTGGTCTTTTTAATTCTTTTATAAAAAATAATGTTTATTTTTTTTGTCCGCTGTGACTGAGCAGTTGCAAATGTGAACTGTGAAAATGCTCCGTCACAGCGGACAAAAAATATTAAAATTATTTTTTATAAAAAAATTAAAAAGACCCAATGCGTTAATATCTCATTAATACATTCAGAGTTATGCTGAAAACATATGTTAATATTATCGTGTCACTATATCATGCCATTAAAAAGTTAAAAAAGAAATGGTACATTTTAGAGTTTGATACTATGGCGCCGTTTTCAATAGATTTTACTCCTAGCGTTATTGGACTTCAAACAGAAGAAGGTTACACGCAAATGATATATCCATTGCACGGAGCCGTAAGTAATTATCTTTGATATAACGAAACATGAGTTGAAAAATAAATTGTGAAGCATTCTTGGTGTTTTCATGAAAAATAGCATGCTCCGTCACAGCGGACAAATCTTTCGATACCAGCCTGTGTTAATGTCAAATCAGGATATGTAGGCTAGATCTGAGGACACGGGGAGTTTAGGTTGCACCATGGTTTTTGTTGATATCGTGTTTTAAAGTAGCAACAATTAGTGCAGAGGGGCCATTCAACGATCATGGAACGGTGTCAAAATATATTAAGTTTGGATATTTCATCAAGATTTACATTTATTTTTATTATCTACATTGTACAAAGAAACCCCCTACATGAGAGATTTCAGCTGATATTCCTCTGGTGGATCTTAAAAATATAAAAGTGGATTTCCCCTTTTTGAAGATTACTGAATTTACACTTCTTATATAGCCGTAGGGACCGGGGGTTCGATGGGTTCGGACGAACCCCCGGTCGGGATTTCCCCCCAAAAAATATTTGTGGAAAATTCATTGCAATAACCAATAACATATATTCAATTTATATGACTAGTAGATACAAATAGTAAATTTACACTTCTCTCCAAAAGATTGGCAACCTCAGGCACGGGGTGGGATTGTTTAATTTTGGGAAGACCCCGGAGCATCATAACATTATGCAAAGAAAAAATATCAATAATTTCGCACAACTTATTTTCCAACTTAAAAGCTGCTCCATCTACAGTGAAATAAACCAATTGTCTTAATACTGATGAAAACACATTTTCTTTCAAATCTTTTGAGGACTTGTCAGTCCCGGGGACTTAACGAGATTTTTTTGTTTGAAATAAAACAAAACGGAGGGGCACATGTGTCCCCGGGGCTGACAAGTCCTCAAAAGCAAATATTAAATAATAGAAACATTTTGAAATGAGTTATTATAAAAAGCATATGTATCATTTATACACACAAGTATTTGATCGAATGGGTATTTATTATCCATTACTTTTTAAGGAAAAATAAATCGATTGCGAAAAAATCAGTTTTGCTTTTTTCAGATGCACGTTCATCTCGGAGATCATTTTAAGATTGAATTGTTGCTGTTCCAGTGTATTTAGTATTTACTCTATTTTCAAGAATATCGAACTTTAGTGGATCGCGTTTATGTCATTAGTTATAATATGTTTAGCAAATAAATGGATTAAAGTGTCTCACATATTCGATCAAAACTTGCCATGCAAACATGTAAGTCTACTTTACTGGGCCCCCCTTGCTGTAACAAGGAACACAAAACACATTAAAACGTAAACATAAACCAATTAGTCACTTCACTATGAAAGTGAGGGGTGGACTAACACAATATCAGTGGTCATTTACTGTGTCAACTTAGTAACCCTTGCATATCGTGCTCACTCAAGTATTGAATTTTTTTTTTATGATCTAAATATTTGTGGTTTATAAAAAAGCGATATATTTTAGTTAGAAATACATTAATAAATATATTCATTCAAACAGCACTAGAATGCGGGAAGAAAGAGCAATGGTGACAAAATGCAGACAGAATTTTCCGTAAGGGTTTCAAACATTTCTGGACACAATCATACATGTACTTCATTTGTACTGTTATTTTTAGTGCTGTATTTATAGATATAATTTCACGTATTAAAATCATATTTTCCAGCAATGACTTCAAATTCGGAACCACACACATATCACATTTTCTTCAATAACTCCAAACATGTGTAAACATTGACCATGTGCATATAAATTCAGATTTCACGAGCTCTTTCCTATTCGAGTACCTCATACACCCCTGCATGGATTTGGGTTGGATTCGCCTTTTATACGTGAGCCGATACACATCGCAAACGCTGATTGGATAAAGATTGCGAGAATCTTTAAGGGAGGCAATAGGTGAGTATGTCTGTGGTACTAGATACAAGTGTAAGGGTACACACATTACGTGCAGTGGAAAGTTATGTTCAATAAAAAGGCCAGATACACTCATCTTTTGCTGAAGAAAGCAAAGGCGTAAGCAGGATTATCAAATAAGTCTAGATTTATTATTTCGAATGAGTTTTCATTTCATTTTCATAGTTAAGGGAAAAAGTTCATAATAAAAAATATTAAAAAATCACGTGATGTACCAATATGCATTGCTTCATGATAATCACTTTTTATTTTCTAAAAAACTGATCAACTGATAATCACCAACGGATTAAAAAATTCAACAAAAGAAGTAAAAAAATTGGGAAAATTTGGAGGCATTGGAAATGAAATCAAGTTACATTTTAATCAATATTATAAGTGTTTTCCTCGCAGGTTATGTAATTAAAATTCAAATATAAAGAGGAGGCAGGGAGCTTAGGTTGCCAAACCTTTGGAGGGGAGTGTATTTGCCAGAAAGACAGAGGATAAGCCTACCACAAGTTTCAAATCGTGTGTCTAAAAAGGATTTGGCAGCATTCTTGAATAAGATAATAACGTTAATAACGTAATTAATAACGTTAATTTCTCATAAACAAATCAAAGTTTATAATGATTCACAAGTTCATCTAAAATGTTTTCATTTCTCAAAACATTCATGATTCTCGTCATTAATGATCAAAACAGCGGAACGGTGATAGAATGTTTCATTCCATATGCAATACAATACTATTTGTCATCTGTTACTTCTATCGTCAGTACCAATTGAGAGTATTCGTGCAGCCATTACGACTTTTATTGTGCGCCATTCTTCAAAAATATTTGCTATTCAATATACTAGTTTTCAGTAAATAACTGTAAGTTCATGAGGTATTACAAAATACCCTGCGTGCAGAGTCTAGTTGACGAAGCTCTCTTTTAAGTAGTGAAGTCAAACGAATGCAAAGGGTAATTACAAAATGAAATATCAAATAAAATTCTTTTGATTTGGATTCTTTTCAAAAATCATCTAAAACAAAAAGTGTGGGAAAATAGCATGTATCAGAATTTGACATATCTTTGAATGAACTCTAAAGCATGAATTGGGATTCCTTAGAGATATGTTATAATTTGCCCTCAACAAAAGTTGGCTCAATGTATGCTAAGTTGCTAACCCATGATTTGGATTTCATTGAACAATTAAACAAGTGTTATATTCAAATGTATGATTTTGCTACCAGATTTTAATATCTTTTCAGTAAAAGATTCACCAAAAACTATTTCAATATAGAAAATCAAATTGTTGCCAAACTTTTGGAGGGGTGTACATTGTATGTATGACAAATACAAAAAAATGCTTTTATGTGAGGTACACCAATGAAGGGGGAGATTTGTGGATACATAAAAAATCGAACCCCTGGTCACCAATTGCTGGCTACGCCACTGTCTTAATCCTGAAATTGATAGTTTATCCATATATTTTAAGAAAATAGGTATGTCAAAGAAGATATTAAGCCAAATGTTGTCTTGATATCTCAGAAAAAGTTAAAATTTTCCTATTTTCTCTCTACAGGCCTTGTTGCCACTCTAAACTCTGACTTGGGTATGATTTGGTTTTGGTAAAACATGAATACAGGGGACAGGAAATCTTTCATACCCCTCGATACCTGGTTCCACCACTCCCGCGATGATTGCCTTGTTTTATAGATCCAGATGTAATGGAGTTCGGTATGTTGAAAAAACCCATATTCTTTTATCCTCCCGACAGAGCAGGGGCTCCTCAATGGCTGATTGATGCAGAAAATGCGGTAAGTCAGTAAGATCAACACAATAAAGCTAACTTGTGGGTGGGTTACGCGTCGGAAAGATAAAAGGAACCGCTACTGTACCACTAGGCCCAATATTAAAAACGTATTTACAATGACTTTATAATTATTTCGTCTATTAATGCATTGACTACATCTACATCAATAATCTGCAAAAGGCTAATAAATAAATCTATGGTTACTCCCTGCTTGGCCCATGTAACCTCTAACATTAGATTGTCACCCATTGTATATAATTTCGACAATGTTTATGTTGATAACTTCTACAGGTTAAAGAGGCCGATTGTTATGTGATCGTTAGTGCCGAATACAATCACTGCATCCCACCAGCCTTGAGCAACATGATGGATCATTTTGGAGGCAGCAGTTATGCGTATAAACCCAGTGGGATCGTTTGCTACTCTCCAGGTTTGCCATCGACTTCTGTGTATCATCTTGTCATTATACATTATATCACCACGTTTATGGTTCCCGCTGTTTTTGATTTTATTCAATTGAGAAACTCTAAACTGGTTAAACTAGGTGAATAAAAAATATGGTGGTTGAATATGAGGCTTACTTTAACCTTGGTTTTTCTTCAGGTATTTATGGTGGTATGCGTGCTGCAATGCAACTCCGAGCCATGACAGGCGAATTAGGATGTCTCAGTGTATCCAATATATTTGGTATTCCACAAGTGAACAAGGCAATCGATGAGACAGGAAAGCCCTTGGATGACCACATGGAAAAGGGGGCAAACAAACTTATTTCACAGTTAGATTGGATGGCCCAGGCCATGAAAGCCCGGAGGGACAGTGTTGGAATACCAAAATAATCCATTCTGTATAGTAAATAATATTGTATATAGATTATCCTATATGAGGTTCAGGATATTGGGATTATCTCGAGGCCAATATAATATATCTACTACATAAGAACTCTATATTTTGATTGATTATAAGTCAATTATAACATAACCTGACTAACTGTTCAAAGAACATAGATTGACCGAACAATTTCAGCCTTTCAAGGTATCAACAAAATTAACAAAATTTAATGACTTCATATGGACCATGAGACCATTGGTTCACATTTTAAAGTCAATGTATCTCAAGAAGTGTATTGTGCATGGACCTGAAATTTCAGATATGAATGTAAGATAGGAGATACTATATACTATACTAAACATGTAAAAATAATAAGATCTCGTCTCTTGAGAAGCATTTGTGCAAACTTTTCGAACGACCCTTGTATATGAAATATAATCACATAATCACATAATATTGCTGATATTTTTACACTAATTTAGTAGTTTGAGTATTAAAAACTACAATTAAAATGTTCTATCAAAGTGTATTATATTGACCACAATTATTTATTTATTAACAACCGCTTATCTAAACCAGTATTTATCATAATTTCTTCCATGGGCCTTATCATGTCAATACATGCGGAAGTGTAACACATTCGGACCACCTGGAGCATATATCTAATGAGGTTTTTTTTTTAATTACCCTGACCTACATGTGACACCTTCGACCACTCTCAATAGGCCTCGTGTGACCACACCTTGATCCGCAATTCTAAAAAACATTATTGCATTTGCGATTTAAATGACGTCTGACTAGATTAGCATACTATTTTCAATATGAATAGTACCTGGTCACTCCATTCAAAAAATGAGCTTGCCATAAAAGTAGATTAAACCGTCAGTCGTAAGTTGAATTCGCGAATGCTACCTTTATTAGTATTAGAAGTTAGAAATGACCGCAATCCGATTCGCTGTCTCTTTGAAGCTACTCATTCCTGTGAATAAGAGAAGATGAGGTTTATAAACAATTCTTACATTTCTTTTCCAAGGGATTACTTAGCTACCAAAATATCATTTTCAAACGGAATGTTATAAAAACCCTTCGACCTGCACCTTCGACCTTCACCTTCGACTTACAGGGTGTCCAAAAAGAAAATATTATAGAATTTATTTTTGCCGATCTCAGACCACGCAAGAGTCACTTGATTTGTGGTTCACAGGTGAGATCGTTAAGATCTTAAATTGTAGCAACGTTTGCAGTACTTTAGGAATAGTTACAGGGGTGAAATAGCGTTTTCTTATTATCAAATTAAGATTCTGTTGATGTTGATCGGGTAGTTTAAATGGAAGTTTCCCTTTTTAGAACTTACTTCCTGGTTTTGATTGATTGAATCGAAGTAAGATTAGAGTACATGTAAGTAGCGATCAATTACTGTTCTATTTATTGAGTTCCAATGTTATAGTCTTGTTGTGTGATCAATATTAAAACGGGATATGGCGTCAATAAGTTACAATAACTTGTTATTTAACTTTGAAATCTTGTCCGAAAAGTGATGACGTCACCAGGCCTATAAAGTATTTCGCCGATGTAAACTCAAGAGATGGCAGCTATAGCTTTCGACGAGGACAGAGCTCCGTTCAATTTCATAATCTATGTGAAGTTGGACTTAGTCGTTTTTCAAAGAAATATTTTGGGACTTTGACAATTTTCATAAAAAAAGTCAAAGGTGCAGGTCGAAGGGTTTTTATAACTTTCTTTTTGGCCCGCATTTTGAATACCCTGTAGGTCGAAGCTGAAGGTCGAAGGTGCAGGTCGAAGGGTTTTTATAACATTCCTTTTCAAACGTTCGATTTCGCTACCTGAACCTCCGGCCATGGGCTTCAGGGCATACATCTAGGCCTACTCAACATATCTGAGATCTATGCCCATATAACTGTTGAGTTATACTAGTAGAAATACTGAACCATCAGGGCTTTCTTATAAAGTACTAGTTGGTCTGAAAACGTCTCAACATGCAACATGCACGGCTACCTCGTATGGATTTGTTCGAATTGTTCCATATGTTCATCCTTCATTCAAAGAACTTATCTCTCAATTCATTATGGAAAGAAGTGAAATACTCTTGGACCAAGGATGCCAAATGTTGTTCAATTTTATTCTAAGACCTGAATTCTCCCTTTCGCGGTTCACTCTTTGAATCAGAACGTTCGCAAATATGTACTGAAAAAGCACTCAAAAAGGACAACATTTGATTGGTCAATATTTCCCCACTATGCATTTCGCGTAGCTATATGCGTGACCCGAAAGTTCTAAATCAAACTAATTACGCAATTTTGTTTTTACACCCGCACGCTAAATAAAACAATGACACCATCGGAAGTATTCTTCGTTGTCATTGCTTTAATAGTCAGTATACCGAGTTTAATCAATAAAAGATTGTACAATGACCAACAAAATTCGGAAACGAGTATTATAGATTTGCTTTCGGACCACTGAACAGATTGACCTAGATAATAGCGACGCGTCTTCTTTGGTCTACTGCTCAGTTGTTTGTGGGTTTTCAACGTAACTCTATAATGTAATTTGAAGATGAATACTTTTATTCAGTTGTTGCATCGATGTTGCAGTTTGTAGTGCGGTAAGATTGTCAGGGAAGTATTGAAAGTCGAATGGAATTGTTTTTTCCAAAATGGCGACTAGTCAACTGATCATGTGACCTTCTCTTCCGGAATATTTTCTCACTTTTCAATCATCGTTTTCACCACGCTATGAATCAATACAATGAAAAAAATAGCTGTTATATTAAGACTAATAAGAGACCAATCGTTTCTAATAATTTTTTCTGTACTCTCGTACGGGAAAATGAACGAATATATCGTTTGAAAAATAGGTGTGAAAATCCCCATGTTAAATCTATGAGGGAAAACAAGGAAGTATAAATTTGTTCCTCTGCGAACTGCATCATGGGAAATATTTTGACCTTATAAGGAAAGATTTTCGCGTCTCCTCTTTTGAAGAGGGAACAACGATTTCGAGAATTAAATGACTGAATGAGCTTGAATATAAGAAGATGGTGGAGGCACTTGCGCCAGGATAGGCTGTAAAGTATGGCATGGATTTGGACTGTTCGTACTGTTCTTTGTAAGTTAGGCCTACTTCTGAGGCTAACATTGCATAGATATTGATTCTGAAAACAATGATTTTGTAAGACAAAAATTTACCTCATTAGCAAATTGTCATGCAATTGTTCAATTTTCTACATCATTGGTAAACGCATACATGTTACTTCTGTACAACACGATCATTAATGACATTATTTTGGTCAGCTGAATTAATTCACATTATTGTGTTATTAAATCAACCGTTAATATTTCCACTACCTTTATTTTCAGCTGATAACTTTTCTATTTAATAGTTTCAAAAAGTAGTACTCTGAAAATGCTTTAGTAATTCATAATTTCTCTTGAACGTAACATCTAAAATGCAGCTTGTAAGAAAAACAATTTGCTAGTCCTATAGGCCTACTTCTCAGCATGTGGTGGACCAGGTTAGTTATATTATATTTTTGTAAATTTAAAATAAACAATCATTATAGAAACACGTTTCAACTAGAAAAAAAGATTTTTTATTATCCCATCGAACGTAGTTCGGAGGGATATAGGGAACGCCTCCGTCCGTCCGTACGACCGTCCGTCCGGGCAATAACTCAAATATCGTTGGCCTGATTTTATTCATATTTTGTAGAAATATACCCTATGGGGGCGAACTCCCGTGCAGTGATACATCACTGCGGCGGGCAGGTGTCTCGCCGTAAGCATGGTAACATCGTAATAAACAACTGACGTGATTGGTTCTAGTCCCATGCACAGGTCGCGTGATTGTAACATTTAGACAATTTCATTGGTTGAATTGCGCGTATTAACTAATAAACAACACGTGCGGTAAACTTTTATCAACACAACTTTTACTCAGAATTCCTTCCGCGGGGATTTGCTCTTATATTTCATTGATTTTGGAATATTTTGACAAAATAATTATTGGTGAACATAAAAGAACATATATTTTATAAGTTGTGTGAAAAACAAGTACATCTGAGACAAAAAGGGGGACTATCTTCCCCAAATTTTGGGGATTCCATAATCTGCCCGCCGCAGTGTCTATACCGAGACACTGCATAGGAGTTCGCTATGGGGGTAGAAGTTCTGGTCAAAAGCCGATTTTCAAAATGGCCGCTCATTCAAAAATGGCGGCCATTTTAGTGCCGGTTTTACAGTAATTTAGGTACAATATGTAAAACTGTAATAGCAATATGTTTTAAATGTAAAAAAATATATTACTTAAGCTTGAAATGTAGATCTTAAAGAAACACATCTTGTCTGATGACACTTTTTGCTATATACTTTGTTTGTAAAAATGCCAGCCATGGCTGTTCGATGGGATTTGCTACGCTTTGGCGTTGCTGTTGTCTAGTTTATAATCCATGTAATGTCAATTATTGCTATTTTGTATCCATCCACCTATATCAACTGTTCGATTGACATCCTAATTTAATTTCAGGTCCACACGAAAAAAATTGCCATGGCTTGTTCAATATATACTAGCTCTTATTTTCGTCAACGTGTCCTCATTAACTGACAATGTAAGTTTTACACATTAATATTAAGGTTTAAAAGACATAAACTATAACCGCAATACTGCATATATACAATTAAAGTTGAATAAAGTAGATAGACCTACTATGTACGACTTTCAATCAATGGCACAGAATGTATTCATAATCATGTTTTATAAGCATACTGTATTTTCAGAAGCTTGACGAAAACATGGTTTTATCCAGACACAAAAGAGTGGTTGGAGGTAATCAGATAATTTCAATTTTCATATTTTCGTGATACTTTTAAACTCAATTTTTATTGGTAATCTTTTTGACTGAAATCCTTTTATATCTTTTAGGTTCGGACGCTGCTGTAGGGAAACACCCATGGGTAGTTAGGATAGACAACGGTGGTAAAACGTGCACAGGAACTCTCATTACACCCTGTCACGTCCTAACGGAATCAAAATGCATAAAGAATGACAATGGAATAAAGTAAATGATAACACTTATGTACTTATTGATTATCAAAAAGATGTGAAGTACACACATATGATATGACTTAGACTTATACATTTAGTTATGATGCTTTCTTATTTTGTTTTAGAATGTATCTCGGTGAAAATCAAAAAGATGATGCTAATGTCCAGATTGTCACAGAAAAGGTACCAAGAGTGATCGATAAGGCAAAAAGTGTAACAATTACGATAACTCTTCTCGCATCCTGCGTTGATGTAAACGAATTTGTCGCACCTATAAATGTAGCAAATGAACGAATTGTTGATGACACTCCAGCGACTGTATATGGCTGGGGCGAGACGATTCCACAATCAAATGTGTTACAAAGGGCAAGAGTTGTTTCAAAAACTGATGAGTGTTTGTCAAGATTTGACCCATCTAAACTTTTTGGGATGTTGTGTGCTTATGAAAATATCAAGAGTATAGGAGACGAAGGTGGACCAATGGTAGTTCCGGGGATTGACGACCAGCCATGTTTGGTAAGACACAAAAATACATTAACTGCATTAATTCATCTGATCCTGCGTCCAATTTATACACTGGAGAGGTTAAGCTAACGATGTTTTTCACAACGTAACCGTGAACGCAAAGTACAAAAATTAACAAAGGAATGTATCGAGCGCTCATAGTTTAATGCGCGCTTAGTCTACTTCAGATACTCTTTCAGCTTCAGAGTTTCGGGTTTAGAACGGGAGATTTTGAAATTTGACGTTGGGTCAACGGGAACCATTTTACTCGTGTCTATTGAACACTATGCTGTCAATTTTGATTTCGATGCACAGTTGAATTCTTGCTGAACACGATGATGTATGTCATGCATGATTTAGCGCCAAAAATCTTACGAAACGAGCTCGTTTAAAATATGTATTAGAAAACCAGCTATAAAACCGCATCAATGACATACTAGAGAGGTTTCGCAAAACGAATTAGCTAAAACGTATCCGCATCCGTATCTCGTTACGTTTACGGATACGTATTTCGATAATTTTCGTTTCGCAGTTCGTTTTTTGAAGTACGTAATTATAAACGCATCTCAATCCGTATTTAATAGTAGTGAAAACTAGGGTCAAATAAAAGGCTTCATCTGCACTAAGATTTCAAAACACCATTGGGAGTGTCAGCTTTCAGAATCACAACTCCAAAAGTATTTTTGGTGAGTGCAAAAATACATATTAGCCCTTTCATCCCCAAGGTGTCATTTGTTAATTTCATGACATCAATTTCAAAATGAAGAATATCCTTTAGGCCAGAAAAGGTTATTTCTAGGTTTACAATAACCAATTCAGTGTCAAATTATACTTTTGGGAATATTTAAGGGTTTGAAAACAGAATAGCTGAATAGTGGTCATTAACCTATTACAACCAAACACAACAACAGTACAATAGAACATAACCCAGTGTCAAAATACACAGAACGCAATAGAGCATAACCCAGCACCAAAGCCAGTATAGCGCAACCTGACTTAACCACCAAAACACAACCAACTGTCAGATTAACACAATATGTCACAACCCAATAATAAGACAACAAAGACAAACACAACCAATTGTTGAATTAACTCAACACAATTGTGCACAATTCAACACTAAACAATAAAAACACAATCAGGCACAACCAATAAAACACAACTAAACTAACAACCATGAAAACACATCGAACTGTGAAATTATCACCACACAATTTGGCACAACCCAATGGTAAATCAACAAAAGCAAAGACAGCCCATTGTTCAAGAACAGAACACAATTTTTCAAAACCCAAAACAAAACAATCAAAACAAAATCAGGCACAAACAAAAAACTCTTTAAAATTGTAATACCGAGATACACAACTAACTTAACCCAATTGGAGAGAACGCCAATCACAAAACGCAATCAGACACAACAATATACCTCAACCGACTAGCCACAACCAGCTAGCCAACCAACATAACATATTCACAAGAGAAAACAACCCATAATAAGATTAACATAACACAATGGGACACAACCCGATACTAAATTACCAGACTAACAACCATCAAAAGAGAACCGAGTCTCAAACGTACACAACACAATTCGGCAAAACCTATACCCACATGACACTAACCCACCATTACACAACCAGGCTTAAACAAATACTCAATCGATTTTCTCAACCCATCAAAACACAATCAGGCACAACCAATAAACAACAACGAAACGTTGATACCGATTTACTCAACTAAGTTATTCCAACTGGAGACAATCGCACAAAACAATCAGGGACAATCCGATATCTACTGAATATGTACTTGAATAACAACCCCCCCCCTTCCCTATCATCACAAGGCTGCTAATGAAGAACACATCATGGACCACTACCCAAGAGTTAGGAACATCTGGGGCCCCTACCGTGACTCATATGTAAGAGAGAAGATCCGTTACAGGATCTGGATGTCAGGCCTGTCTTTACAAAAATGAAAATAGGAAATGATACGCCAATATCATCATCCTAGGATCAAAGAAATATACTCTACCTGTTACATAATCACTGACGGTGGTTCCGGGAAGCTTGGGCACTAAGCTTTAGTCTCCTTGGACCCCCAAACGAGGCCGCTTACTATTTGACATAGATCGCATCGACTTGATGCGTGTTCAAGTCATACCACGGGAAGAAGCTACCTGGCTAGACATTTTTTCAAAATCATTCAGTTTTGCATCATACTGAGCACTTTTCGGGAGTTTTAAGCCAAAAAGCTCCCCCTTGCCACAAGCTGGATACGGGCAAGAGTGATGCGGGGCGCCATCTTTAGACCCAATATCACATTCATTGTCGAGGTCAGGACCAAGCTACTATATTCAAACTAAGCCAAAGTCCCTGCTCTATATGAATTCGGAGCGTGACTTTCTAGGCACAAAATATATGTTCAGGTGGCCTAGCTGCTAACCATGGCCATTGGTTTGATGTCCCTAAGAAATTGACTACGGTATTACTATTGACCCCAGAAACGATAGACCTTACATCTGCCTATAAGCAAATGTGACTAAAGCTTTATTCGTACATATTGCAGTACAGGCCCCTCGCTTATAATCAAATTTATCGGCAGATAAGGCTATTACTTCATCAAAATTAGCAAGATACACATGATAACATATGTGGGTTACTAAAATTATACATTTAGGGAAAAATTTATCAAGATTTGAAGGACAAAATAGATACGGAGACAACTACGCACAGAAAGTGTTAGTTTACGTACTTTCGGTATTGCTGTTGGTATCACAAACGTATTGAGTACACTTTTACTCCATCGATGCGTTACGGATTTTGATACGGGTAGCTAAAACGTTGTGCGAAACATGTACACTGTAATTATTGCAATACCATTCCATACAGTGTAAAATGAATTGAACATACCATTTGAAAAACTCGATTTATTTCAAACAATAAACAAATTCATTCACCAAATTTTAGTCAAATTATACACAGCACACTGTGCTTGTTCATATAGTGATACCTTTAGAACTAAAAACAATATAATCGAAGGGTAAAATCGGATACGTAAATGACCAACGTACAGAAGCCTCATTTTTCGTGTTTTCCGTACCATTTCACGTATAAATTGAACTGACAACGCATAAATCTGGTAAATACGTTACGGATACGGATACGTGGAGCTAAAAAGCGTTTTGCGAAACCTCTCTACTATAGAATCATTACACGCTATGTTGTAGTCTAAACAAACACTGGATTTGAACGGCTATTTATATGAGAAAGCTACATGAATTTGTATATGGTCGAGTGATACGTACAGGTTCAGTTTCGATTATATATGCAAAGCTTAACCTCTCAACTGTCTCAAATGTACACCCTATCTATATTAATAACCCACAAAAGGAAAATTCTTGCATGCAATTTTAAAAAGTAATGATTCCAAATTGAAACCAAATTTAATTTTGAACTCTTGTTTGATTTTAGTCATTTTCTAGTCATTTTCCTCATGAATCCGATAATAGAGAGGATAAGTAAACTTGAACGAAAACTTGTAAAGACCCCCTGAAATTGTTCACCATTGTTGTCCACCTCTCAATTGGTTCTTTTCCTCATATCTTTATTTTCAATCGGGCAATAAAGGCCAGTGAATTGAAAATAGCCTATAACATGTATAAGAGACCATGATTTTACACATTTCGCGTACACGTTCTTCAAACTAGTGCAAACTCCCTAAAAACTGATTTCCTAGCACATGTTGCTTTTAGGTTGGTTTGACACAGAACAATCGGGATCTCACTGACACAACCGACCAAACTCCTGTAACCGTATCCACATTTACAGATGTAACAATTGGAAAAATTGTCAAACTGATTGGAACATTTATTGGAGGTAGGAGTGTATTTCATTTTCCTGCAATTAATGAGAATTGATGATAAGGAAACAAATAAACTTTCACTCATTACATATGATCAATTTCAATTTCAGCTAATCCTTGTGATTGTGGAAAAGGTTTAACTAATTGTAAACCAGCATTACCAGAATCGCCAACTGATAGTACTAACACTTCACCTACCGACTTAGTCACTGTACCAACGTCACTTTCTGAGATCACTTCAGAGCCCGAATCGGTCCAAACGACAATTTCTTCTGTAGTCACGGATACGCACCCATGGCTTGCTCGAATAGAAAATGGAAGGAAGCAGTGTTCTGGAACATTGATTACACCATGTCACATTATAACAAAGAAGACTTGTGTGAAGAAGAACAATGGTTTAACGTAAGTGAATTATACCAGTCTATGTAGGGATTACCCAATGACATATAACAAATAAGTATTATTTACCCACAGAGATTAGAACAACTTCTTCAAAGCTGGGAGTTATCCTACTAAATGTTAGTTGAATTCCGGTTTATTAAATATAAGTCGCACCTCCACACTCTCCCATGTATACCGTTCCGTATTAGTGAAATTGTTGACATTAATACGGAATAAATCATACCATTTCATGAAAAAATGGTGACCTCGTCCTACGGAAATTGAGATTATGTTTCACAGCAAGTTTGCATGGCGATACTGTATAGCACATGCTCTGGGGAATTGATTCTACTTTCTATAGACACCAATCACATCTCTGTTGATAGAATAATAAAAAAGCCTTAGGGTCCCAATCTCCTTTGTTTACATTTACCAAAACGTGAAAAAATGACAAAAGTTGTCATAACTTTTTAAATCTTAAACTTTTGAAACCGATTTCACTTGCCAGCAACAGATACTTTAGTCGTTGACGCACCGAACATGTCAGTTTAGTTCGTAATATCTCCAAATAAACGATTTCAACATTTTAAAAAACTCGATGCTAGTCCACGTGTTAATACGGAATGTTGAATTCGTTTATTTGGAGATATTACGAACCAAACTGACATGTTCGGTTCGTCAACGACTAAAGTATCTGTCGCTGGCAAGTGAAATCGGTTTCAAAAGTTTAAGATTTAAAAAGTTATGACAACTTTTGTCATTTTTTCACGTTTTTGTAAATGTAAACAAAGGAGGTTGGGACCCTAAGGCTTTTTTATTACTCTATCGACAGAGATGTGATTGGTGTCTATAGAAAGTAGAATCAATTCCCCAGAGCATGTGCTATACAGTATCGCCATGCGAACTTGCTGTGAAACATAATCTCAATTTCCGTAGGACAAGGTCACCATTTTTCATGAAATGGTATGATTTATTCCGTATTAATGTCAACAATTTCACTAATACGGAATGGTATACATGTGAGAGTGTCCATATAATTCGGGTTCAAAACGTTCGTAATTCATTATTTAGTTTACAATGTATATATTTCATGTGTGTATATTTTGCCAGGTCTGAATCCTAAAGCATCTGCACATCATATATTTAAAAGTTGAATAAAACTTTTGATTCATTCAATACGTGCATCGTATGTTAATGCCACTGTTCAAAATATTGGATGCGGGTCTTTTTTGTTTCAAACACTCATTGAAGATGATACGTGTTTGAAAACATTATTAATTTGAGTCAGATTAAGCGTATTTTTATTTCAGAGTATATTTAGGAGAAGAAAGTCCAAATGATGTTAACGTTCAGTCAATCGGAGAACTCGATCCCAGAAGGACTGCAAATAACGACGGTCTCTCAATTATAGTGCTTCAACTTGAGAAATGTGTCGAAATCAATGAGTTTGTTGCGCCTATAAATGTTGCAGATTTGCGAATAGTTGATGATTCAGCGGCCTATGCTCATGGTTGGGACAAATCGGTTCCTTCTAAGACACCCATTATTACCAAAACTAATGACTGCATTGCTCGATTCGGGGCACAGACATTCAGTGGATTGTTATGTGCATATGAAACACTGCCTTCAACGTTTCAACTCGGCGGTCCTTTGGTAATCACTGGAGATGATGACAAGCCTTGCATGGTAAGCAGTCCTACCTACAGGATGTGGCCAAAAATCCATATTTCCATATTTTTGCTAAAGATACGGTTTTCTTGTGACATCAATTTGGTTGCAGTAACTGAAATCACTGTAAAACATATTACCTTGAAACCAGGAGTTTGTATTCACACCCTCATTGAATTTTAACCTCAATTCCATTTAAATACCGCTATGGATTAATAATTATAAGTAATTCCATTTTGAGATTGATTAGAATCGAATCCTGCATACTCTGCGAAAATATACTATTGAAGTCAATGCATCATTTTCTAGGGATTTTTGACCAACAATATGGTTCAATTAATATCAGACTAAGACCATCTACTCTAGGAATCATCGTCCTTCGGACCATGGTTCCCGGGGTATATGGCCATACGGACCTAAATTCTTATGGAGCTTTTACTTTTACACCGGCTGACTCATATATATTCGAACAACAAAACAAAAACACATATAGTTTTCATAACTTCCATGGTAACAAGTGTGTAGGCAATTCTCAATAACAAATTATTTAGGCTTAATAGATTGAGCGCTGATTGTGACATGACAATGATAACACGTTCATAAACATATTTACAAATACTAGTGTTTTGTAATATTTTTTTTATGTCAATCACTTGCATCTTTATAGGTTGGTCAAAATCACAAAAATCTCGTCGTCACAGACCTGTCATCGGGATCTACTGTAACTGTTTCCACGTTTATTGATCTACTTGATTCAGGAGTCACTCCCGAACTGCTATCAGACTTCGTACAAGGTAATAATGTAGCACAACGGGAACCGCACGTAATATTTTACTGTGTGACTAGTAGGGTCTGTCCCTTGTATTGTTGTGTCCAGGTCCAGCTCATCTAAAAATATAAAAATAAAAAAGTAATTAACACTCTAAATAAATCCAATACATTTGTGATTTGATATCAGCATTTCAAATATTTCGTCCTATACTACTGCAGCCATGATTATCTTGCCAAATTATTCCATTTTAGCTAATCCTTGCTCAGCGGAATGCAGGCAAGGTATTACTCCATGTCGGAAACCTTCAGTTTCACAAGTCGTTACCACCACATCCACTTCTACAAGTCCAGTTGATGCCACGGACCAGGTCCCGACTACCCAACCTGACGCTACAACATCTACCCAACCTGATACCAGTGAGTCTCCATCCACTGATCCTTCTGCCACTACACCAACAGAATCTCCTACCCAACCTGATACCAGTGAGTCTCCATCCACTGATCCTTCTGCTACGACACCAACAGAATCTCCTACACAACCTGCTACCAGTGAGAAGTCCACATCCACAACAACAGATCCTACGTTGGCACATCCTTGGCTTGTCAGGATACAAAACGGCAATAGCAAGAAGTGTTCTGGTACTTTAGTTACTCCTTGCCATGTGATGACATCATTTACATGCGTAAGGAAAAATAATGGAATCAAGTAAGAAAATTATTTATATTATTTATTTAAATGTCATGCTATGAAAAGCAATAATTGACTCTTACGAGATTTTCCATAATGACGTCTCGGGCGCTTAAGAAAAGGTATAGAGTGAAACCTGTATATTCGAACACCGTACTCTCAATGCAAACGTTTTTTTCGGTCTCATTTTTAATCTTTCATTGATTTCCATGTTAGAAATAACTTGAAATGAAAACACCTGCCAATCCTAAGACGTTTGGCTGGTCCTAATGGCGTTCGAATTTGACGGTTTTTACTGTTATAGACGTTTGACCAGACACTGACCCACTTTGGGTAGTTTTAGGGGCAACCAACATATTACTGTTCTTAAACCGTAGTTTTTAACGAAAAGCTGCATGCATTGATGCAATTAAAGATTGTAATAATTTGCATTTATAAAGGGTTTACATTGGCGAACATTCAGTTGGGGATGATGTAGAAGTTATTGATGCAGATAAACCCCGTCTTACGAATAAAGCTCTAGGTGTATCAATATTCAACCTTGCTACGTGTGTTGATACAAATGCTCCTAATGTTGATGTCATAAGTGTTATTGACTCCACAATCCCAGATGGATGGAACGCTAGATGGTTTGGATGGGGAACTGAACATATCACAGTTGGTTCACAAAGTCAGGTGGTACAGTCTGCAACTTGTCAGAGCAATGCTGGTATAGCATTACAAACTGGACAAATATGTGCTGCACCGTCGACAACTTTTAATGATAACGGCGGTGCGCTTGTTATAACAGCAGAAGGTCGTGCCTGTCAAGTAAGCCTTATATTTGTACAAGAAGTAAGAGATGGTCGACCTTTGAATTGTTGTCATATATGCATTGTTAATTAAATTGCACCAGCTTCGACATTTCAGTGGCTGATAATTGTTTGTCTATAGGTTGGTGTTTCTCAGACGAATATCGTTGATGCAAACAACAGCACAAATATCGTAACACCATACAGTGATGTGTCAGAAAGACGTGTAATAGTAGACATGCTTACTACGTTTATAAACGGTAGTACAATTTTTAAAATTTTACTAAAAACTTCCAGCATACTGATAATTTTATTTTAAATGTCATAGTAATGGTAACTATCTGCTTTACTTCATATATAATTTTGTGTAGTGCTTTAAGGATTTTATACTTTAATTTTAGAACTCTATGACTAATTGGGAAGATGTCTATCTTCTCAACCCGTTTCTGTGAAAGTTTAATATAATAATATTATGATTGCTTAAACCAATGTTTGACTTTTCGATGCTGTGTATGTTGCATTAGATAATCCTTGCTCGCAATGTGGAGCTCAAGAAGTGAGGCAATGTACACTGCCTACCACTACTCCTACTACTATTCCACCATCAACAACTATTGCCTTAACCACCACAACCGAGAGTGTTGTAACCACATCTACAACATCAAAGGATGATACCACAATCACAGACAGTACCATAAGCCAACAGACAACTAAAGCAACTACTTCTCCATCAACAGAACCTCCAACAACAACTACTACTCTACCATCAACCACTACAACCATAGATCCTGCATTAAGTCATCCATGGCTTGTTAGAATAGAGAATGGTAAAAAGAAATGCTCTGGCACTTTGGTAACACCTTGTCATGTAATGACATTAACATCCTGTGTCAAACGAGATAATGGAATAAAGTAAGTCAATTGATGAATATATATGCCATTCACAGGTATTTATCACAAAGTTATATGACATATGAGGGAACAGAATACAGTGAAGCCATCTTAATTTTTCCAACAGATGAATGGTAAGTAAACAATCGTAACAATCGAAACATGTCTAGTGTGTAAATAATTGGCATCATAATGAGTAATAAAGTTCTTGCCCTTGATTAAGCCTCATTAACCTTACTATCACACCAAACTACATCTCACTACGTTCTCGAAAACGGGCTTAAACTTTGTGCGAATGGAATGAATGTAGCTGCAGCTTTCTACGGGCTTTTTACAAGCATAAACTAGACTTTTGTATGAACTTCATGGACCTGCTCAGACGGGAAGTTGATTTAGAATTTTGAATCATTTCAAAATTCGATGGCGCCCATACAGTTCTGTAATTAGATCTTGTGGCAACGAACTTCAAACGAGATGACCTACTAAACTAGGAACGTAATTGCCGTACTTCGACCCTACTAGGGAACCGTTAACGACATTGTGCAACCGGATAACAATTGCAGTGCGTGTACACACCGACATGGTATAACCTGAACGAACTGCGAGTGAGATGGACGTATTGAAGACTTTATGAACGAAGTAGCTAATTATGTTAGATTTATGAATTAGAATTATGCTAGATTTGCCCCATTTTAATACGATTTTTTTTGTACGACTGGAAAGAATGGTCGAGAACTAGTTTGGTGTGATTGTGGGGGTAAGAACCCCATGCTTAAATTACTTGAATTCTTTAACTTTTTACTCATACGTTTCAGGGTTTTTGCCGGTGAGCATATAAAAGGTGATACGGCTCAAAGTTTAGCTGCAAGTGCCGTTAAGCCAAGAGAACTAATAAAAAATCTTGGTGTGACTGTATTTAAGCTTGAATCATGTTTCGACACAACTGCTCCAGATGTCGATGTCATAAGTGTGATCAATACAACAATTCCTGATGCATGGAGTGTTGATTGGTTTGGATGGGATGCCTTGCACGATAAAGTTGAAATTCAAGGACAAGTTGTACAGACTGAAAAATGTCAGAGTGAACCTGGTATAACAATACAAACTGGAGAAATTTGTGCATCACCAAAAGCATTAGATAATACAAATGGAGCTCTTGTTTTGCCTCTTTCTGCTACATTTGATGCATGCCAGGTATGTGAATAGTGAATACCAGTAAATAGTAAAAGTAGATCGTGATATTGGTCCTTGAATGTTGGGGAGGGGGAATTAGTCTCTGTTTATTTTTACGTTGCATGATTTAGAATAGTTGGGTTTTTCTCATGACAAGTGTACTCTTAGATTTTATATTTTCTTCTGTAACCATTTTCGGAATTATTTTCCCGTTGACACTTACGCATACATATTTATTCAAATATGAAACAAAGGTATATCCTTGAATTCTCATAAAATATCTAAGTAATTTTACCTGAACATTATTACAAGCATATAATGGTATGCTACTATTTTTGACTAATTTTTGAAGTGATCTCGCTGACATACTAGTTACGTTTTTGATGCTATCGTTACTGTTACATAGACAATGGTATCATGAGAAATTATGGCCTTCCATTAGTTTCTTGAGATTTCTAGCTGAAGGCGATATATGTGACGAGTATCAGAATGATTAGTAGATTTATTTACTTTTTGTCTATATTTTTTGCCAATGGATGCATCCTCTGCATATCTTACCGTACACTGCCTACCTAAATCAAGCTTCACATGATTCTTGATCAGTATTTTTTCATCATTTTCACAGATGATTGATCAGTAACAACACTGTCAGTCAATTTTGTAGACGTTGATGTGAATGACTCAGAACTAAAATAGTTGAACCAAGTTGACTTGGTTATATTTAGATTTTGAATAGAATGATACATATATCACTTGCTTGTGAAAGGTTTCAGGTAAAAATCAAGAAAGGATTACAGATACATTTTACAAAAATTTATTGATATACCTTCATACATGAATTTACTTTTTTAGGTAGGCGTTTCTCTGGCAAATCTAGTCGATTCAAACAATGTTACAAATATTGTAACAGCATATCTTGATGTTTCCCAAAGTGTTATTTTGGTCGACATGTTGACTACGTTCATCAATGGTAAGATTTTTTATATCTTTGCATGGAATAATTTAAAAAAACTGTTGGTGTGCAAAAAAGCTTTTTTAAATGGCTAGAAAAGTATCATGACATTAAGGTATTGACATAAAAATTAATTACTGAAACTTAAGGATAGGCATATTTTACCATTCAAATAGTTAAGCTAATACTGACTTCAATTTTCGTGAGATCTTTGAATTTCAATGGTAAATTGTTCATGTGTCTGGGATTTACTATTTTTCCTACCAATGTCCAATGTCTAATACAGATTTTTATCACTATCGTCACTTTGGTATTATTGTTATACTGTATTAATTATTTCACGATCACATGGAGACGAGGACCGAACTGGTCAATAGCGAGGTCCAGCAATGGTAGCTCTCTTTCAGAGGACTGAGGGCTCTTTCAGCCCCAGTTGATTACATATTCCAGCAGGATATCGATCCAGGCCATAGAGTGCAAAAGTCACTTTGGAATATCTGGAGAAGAATACCCCTTGGTTCATTAGTCCTGATGAATGGCCGCCCAATACACCACTTATCAAAGATTGTAGCAGATTTAGTGAACATTATAAATGTGCTATTTATGATCACATAAAATCATAGAACATCACATTTTCTAGAAAAACAGTAAATCTTGGACACGTGAACAAATTAGCAATAATATTCAAACATGTGACTAAAAACTGAGTATTTGAATGGTAAAATATGCCTATCCTTAAGTTTCTGTAAATAATTTTTTATGTCAATACCATTATGTTATGTTACTTTTCTAGCCGTCTAAAAAGTTGCAATTTTTTTTGGCACACCCTGTATACAGTGGTTGTTATGTCACCACCAAAAGTGGTGACATATTGTTATGGTCTCCGTTTTTTTGCGACGGCGGTTGGCGTCCGGCGGTTGGTGGTTGGCGTCCGGCGGTTGGCGTCTGGCGGTTGGCGTCTGTAACAATTTCTTACAACTTCCTATAACTTAACAAATACTGTTTAGACTGACTTCAATTTTTTTCTAAATCATCTACATGTTCTCAGAAGTTCAAATCTGACTTTAGATTTGACATTTGACCTTCAATGACCTTCTCAAGGTCAAAAAGGTCTTTTTTCAACTTGCTTCACATTGACTAAATTTTTTTTCAAAATCATCTACATGTTCTCAGAAATTCAAATCTGACTTTAGATTTGACATTTGACCTTCAAATCTGACTTTAGATTTGACATTTGACCTTCAATGACCTTCTCAAGGTCAAAAAAGGTCAAAAAGGTCTGTTTTCAACTTGCATCAAATTGACTAAATTTTTTTTTCAAAATCATCTACATGTTCTCAGAAATTCAAATCTGACTTAAGATTTGACATTTGACCTTCGATGACCTTCTCAAGGTCAAAAAAGGTCAAAAAGGTCTGTTTTAAACTTGCTTCAAATTGACTAAAATTTTTTTTCAAAATCATCTACGTGTTCTCAGAAATTCAAATCTGACTTTAGATTTGACTTAAGATTTGACATTTGACCTTCAATGACCTTCTCAAAGTCAAAAAAGGTCAAAAAGGTCTTTTTTCAACTTGCTTCAAATTGACTAAATTTTTTTTTCAAAATCACCTACATGTTCTCAGAAATTCAAATCTGACTTTAATTTTGACATTTGACCTTCAATGACCTTCTCAAGGTCAAAAAAGGTCAAAAAGGTCTGTTTTCAACTTGCTTCAAATTGACTAAATTTTTTTTTCAAAATCATCTACGTGTTATCAGAAATTCAAATCTGACTTTAGATTTGACTTAAGATTTGACATTTGACCTTCAATGACCTTCTCAAAGTCAAAAAAGGTCAAAAAGGTCTTTTTTCAACTTGCTTCAAATTGACAAAATTTTTTTTTCAAAATCATCTGCATGTTCTCAGAAATTCAAATCTGACTTAAGATTTGACATTTGACCTTCAATGACCTTCTCAATGTCAAAAAAGGTCAAAAAGGTATTTTTTCATCTTGCTTCAAATTGACTAAATTTTTTTTCAAAATCATCTCCATGTTCTCAGAAATTCAAATATGACTTTAGATTTGACATTTGACCTTCAATGACCTTCTCAAGGTAAAAAAAGGTCAAAAAGGTCTTTTTTCAACTTGCTTCAAATTGACTAATTTCTTTTTTCAAAATCAGCTACATGTTCTCAGAAATTCAAATCTGACTTTAGATTTGACATTTGACCTTAAATGACCTTCTCAAGGTCAAAAAAGGTAAAAAAGGTCTGTTTTCAACTTGCTTCAAATTGACTAAAAAAAATTTTCAAAATCATCTACGTGTTCTCAGAAATTCAAATCTGACTTTAGATTTGACTTAAGATTTGACATTTGACCTTCAATGACCTTCTCAATGTCAAAAAAGGTCAAAAAGATCTTTTTTCAACTTGCTTCAAATTGACTAAATTTTTTTTTCAAAATCATCTACATGTTCTCAGAAATTCAAATCTGACTTTAGATTTGACATTTGACCTTCAATGACCTTCTCAATGTCAAAAAAGGTCAAAAAGGTATTTTTTCATCTTGCTTCAAATTGACTAAATTTTTTTTCAATATCATCTACATGTTCTCAAAAATTCAAATATGACTTTAGATTTGACATTTGACCTTCAATGACCTTCTCAAGGTCAAAAAAGGTCAAAAAGGTCTTTTTTCAACTTGCTTCAAATTGACTAATTTTTTTTTTCAAAATCATCTACATGTTCTCAGAAATTCAAATCTGACTTTAGATTTGACATTTGACCTTTAATGACCTTCTCAAGGTCAAAAAAGGTCAAAAAGGTCTGTTTTCAACTTGCTTCTAATTGACCAATTTTTTTTTTCAAAATCATCTACATCTTTTCAGAAGTTCAAATTTGACTTTACAAGTTCTCAGAAATTCAAATCTGACTTAAGTTTGAACTCATAATATTGTGAGCAACTAGGTGGTGACATTTTGTCATGTTAATGCCTTGTTTTGCATGTGATCATAAACGGACAAAACAACAATTAAGAAAATGAATGAGCATTAAACGACAAATTACACAAATAGTATACCTGGCTTTATCATTGCATTAGATAACCCATGTAGCGACTGTGGCAGTCCGTCGGTTAAAACATGTGCTCCTCCACCTCCCACCACTTCTCCCCCTTCGACAACTACGCTACCAACACCCGCGACAATCACAACCGAACAAATAGCCATAACAACAGATACAACAGAACCCTTACAACAAACAACTACTACTACTCTGCCTCCAACCACCTCCACTATAGACCCTACATTAGCTCATCCATGGCTAGTAAGAATAGAAAATGCTGGGAAGAAATGTTCGGGTACTTTGGTAACACGGTGCCATGTAATGACATCATCCAGTTGTGTAAATCGTGACAAAGGAATAAAGTAAGTCGTGACTTTTAAAGTACGCAAACTTGAATCTTTCAAAAACGAGACATGGCTTGTAGACTATATTGTATTCTCAAATGCAACTAACGCCTGTCGGCTACCAGATTTACCTGCTATTTCATGGGCAACTCATTTAAATATGAATAGTACTTGCCGCTATTCCATTCATATTTAAATGAATAAGTCATGAACTATTAGATTAATCCGGTAGCCGACAGGGCGTTAGTTGCATTCGCGAATACAAGGATAGTTTCCTTCACTCACCATCCAGTATCATAACTGGTTGCAATAACACATCAATATCGATAACTTTTGAAATGCAGGTAGTAAATATATTTTTATCTGGAATTATACCGATTTTAATATATAGTATCTCAGCTCTCCGTAATAGAAAATACCAAACTAACGTTGAGATATCTTTTTCATTGTACGGCTTTCCATTTATCTAAAGAGTCTATGCTGGGGAACACAAAGTCGGCGATTTGGCTCAATTTCTACGTTCAAGTCCTGCTAACCCTAGGGAACACATCGGAGAAAAATCACTTGGTGTAGCTGTATTTAAACTAGAAGACTGTTTCAACATAACTGAAGATGTAAATGTCATAAGTGTTATTGACACAACTCTTCCTGATGGCCTGAGCGGCGATTGGTTTGGATGGGGATCATCACACGATACAGTTGGAACATTAACTCAAGTCGTACAAACCGCCGTGTGTAATAAGAATGACTCTGGGATTATACTTAACAGCGGAGAGATTTGTGCGTCACCACAGACGGATTTTGATGATACTGGAGGCGCCCTTGTTATATCATCAGCCGGAGAAGCATGTCAGGTAAAAGTGCCTGGAATAAAATCATGTTTGTTGTTTTAATGTTCGAATGTAATGCTAAAGGTGGTTTGCAGCATATTTGTGAATGTGTTTAGAGAATATCAACCCATGGTCCAGTGATGGCTGGGCCACGTTTGTTAAAGGACAACTGAAATAGGTTTTCCCAACTTGCAGCTAAAGAAATGCGGTTTTCTTCATTGTAACGTGTCAAAATACATTTTTAAAAATTCTATTCATTCCTTTAGGTCAAAAATACCATTTCATATCTGTTTTCAATAAATTTTTAGTGACGTTATGATTTTTACATTTTTAGGTAGGCGTATCTCAACTAAACATCGTTGACCAAAGTGACTCGTCGGCTGTTACACCATACAGTGATGTTTCTCAGTCAGGAATATTAGTGGATATGCTAACTACATTTATATCTGGTACATTACACTTAACTTGTGACATATACTATGGCAATGAAAACTTGTATTAAATCTTGTAAATTCATTTTGAATAACACGAAGTCTAGTCTCGATTAAAAATATCTTTGATAACAAATGTTATGCATGCGGCATTATGTAGGATGTCACTTTTTATTCAGACCATCCATGTGATACATGTGGCAGTGCTAGTGTTAGGATATGTACTTTACCTGCCCCACCAACTACTCCACCACCACCATCTACAACGCCTTCTCCTACAACAACCCCTGAGCCAACGACAACAACTACGACACCAAGACCAGTAACAACACTACCACCTGGACTGCGTCATCCTTGGGTTGTCCGTATTGAAAATGCCAACAAGATTTGCTCAGGGGTCATCATTTCAAGTTGTCACGTATTAGCACCAAGTATATGTGTTAGGAAAAACCAGGGAATTATGTAAGTTGTCTCCAATTTATTCTCTTGTTCTCACCTCCGATGCTACAATACTTCACAGTGATATCAAAAGAAAAATATTGAACTGATGAAGATACAACAAGTATAACAACGTCTAATAAATAAAATATGCCCTGAGGTGTAATGTTTTAATTAAGCAACAGTAACCAAAGTGATTAAGGTGTTTATCTTGTCATTTTCAATTTCACATTGTCCTGCACAATCTCCAATTTTGCCAATCTAGCACATTTTGACGTATTTTATAAAAGAAGTGTTAGTTTAACTAACTGTTTTTATATCCAGGGTCTATGCTGGGCAACATAGAAAATCGGACGAGGCTCAAATTCGGCAAGAATTCAACCCAGATAAAAGAGAAATCAAGGCAATAAAAGCATTAAGTTTGACAGCATTCAAACTTGATAATTGTTTGGATATGTCATTTAAAGATGTAGATGTGATAAATATTGCTAGTATTGCGGTATCTGATAACACTACTGTTGACTGGTGGGGATGGGGAGTATCTGATACGATAGGTAATACCTATGTTCGAATTGTTACTCATATTAGAAATCAATGATGAATATTAAACATCTCAGTAAGCCAATGGTGTGTGTGAAAATGATTGTTCTGATGCTCTTGTGTGGTTTCGGATCATGATAATGGATGTTTGATGGTGGGGATGGACAGCTTCCAAATGTTCCTATGTGTATTTTAACATATTTGGGATGGTTGTGTATTTAAATGTTACTATTTCTTACTTTGTTTTTAATCTTCTATTCTCTCCAATTTATGGCAACATGTGCTTACACAATGATAAGAATTCCAATAGATGCGCTTGCCATGATATCTTGAAGCTTTCTAACAATAAAAAACAGAAAAGGTCATAATGAATGCAACTTTTGGTGTCACTTTGATATCGGCATCTTTGGCTTTTGTTTTATTGTTTATTTTTTGTTTTACAATAGATGTAATTTTGTAATGTGCATTTACTTCATCATTTACGTTTAGGACACTTACAGATGACTGTTCGAAGTGAAGAATGTATGGAAGTGTTTAGTGGCACTTGGGACCCACTTCAGCAATGCGGGACACCACCGACAGACAATGAGGATGTTGGAGGCTCCATTGTAAAATATGATGATTACGGTGATCCATGTTTGGTAAGCTCTATAGGATAGCGTCCGATTGCTTTCCGATATGCTTTCATTATACAATTTTAGACCTCGCTTAGTGTTAACTGGCAAAATTGTATACCTTGAAAGTACTGTTGACCCAGAAGACGAAATACAATATATCTACCGGAGGATATACCCTGTATCCAAAACCTCCCATTAAATAACCCTCATTTATACCATGGTCAGAGCAATATTAGGTACGTTAAATCAGGGGATAAATCACACATTTGGGGAAGGGATGATATTGGGATTAGAGGGATAATATCATTTTTCTTATCTTATTCTTATCTTATCTCATTCAACAGAGGATTTTAGGTAGATATTACTCTTGACCATGGTATAACGTCGTCGTTATTCACCTGCTAAGATGATATGAGGAATATCCCTCGGATGATATCAATATTTCACTCTGTCACTGCGTTCCCTCCTGAAATATTGATATCATCCTTGTGATATTCACCATATCAAATCCCTCCTGGTGAATAAGTTCTTTTTATCTCATTGTTGCAAGGATATATATCGAATATCACGTGAAGATATATTTGCTATGTGGATCAAGATATCATATTTTAGCCCAAAAATCCCCAAACCATGGGATACCACTTCTTAAAAAGTGATATTTGATGGTTTCAAAAGTGATATTCGATGGTTTGATTTTTTATTTTTCTAAACGATTTTCAATTTTTCTCAAAAGTAGCGGTTAACATTATCTAGTAGCGCATTTTGATCAATTTTTAACTAACCTATCAAAGTTGAGTACTAATATTTCAACTGGGATATTAATTAGAGGTTATGTCACTATCATGGCCCGAGGTCTTAGTGATATATGGCCCGACCTTGGGAGGGACATTGATCTCTGAGAACCGAGGGCACATGTGTCACGGTAGTGACATAAACGATTTATAACATACCTTAATGATGTAGACTGGTCAGAGAGTACCGTTTTCTTATAGAATTGACAAACAAATGGTTTGAAAATGATTGAAATGAGTTTAGAAATATTGCTCGCGCAGTTTTATCTTCGATTGATTGGTTATGACGTCAGCGCCTTGACCAATCAGAAAGTAAGCGGGCGCGGGCTTTTCAAAACTTATATTGGCCCGCTGTCTTGTGTACACTTTGCACTATACATCATCATAGGTATGTTATTGAACCAGTTTGAAGCAGCAATTGAGCATTTAAAAATCATTATATCAAAATGAACATTTAGTACATCATTATATCAAATAACCATTTATCACATCATTATACCAATATAATAGTTCATGGTATGAAATCTCTAGGACGTAAAGGAGCTGGTTACGTAGCTCACGACATTTGACCTAACATTAACATACCTACATATGTTCTTCCGGCTTTTAGGCTGAATTATGCCTGCCATTAACAGCAAATGACCAAAAAATAAAATCCCAATTTTTCACAATTTGGAGTACACAATGCAACAGAGAATATTACAAAATGATTTTAAATATATGATTTAGGTTTCTAAGCTATAAGTTTGAGGTTATTTTTCTTATCAATACCAAAAAATTATGTAATCAGGGTATCGACGTTTTGTATTGTTTCCCAGGTATTAATAAGATAAATGCTACAAATGAATCACTTTTACATTAGAATGACAAATGCTTAAATTATGCTAGTTTTTCACAAAATTTTATATTATGATAATATATTTTTTGTTCGTATGCTTAAAATAACGGTCTGTGTATTATAAAAAAGTTCGAATCATAATATTTACGTTTTTTGACCCCTTGTGATGAAAGACATTTTTCGATCCGAAAGCCGGAAGTTTTTTTTCAGCAAAGTATTTTAAAAGAATCAAGACAAGTGCACCTCCATACAGTTGGACGGCACATTGCCTTAACCCATCAGCTTTATGACGTGCACTTCCGCGATGGACTATATCTTTACAACGGGAATTTCAATTTTTTGTCAGTGTAGACATAAAAAGTTGCGGTCCTCTTACTCGCGCAGTTTTTAATATTTTCATTTGAAACTTGCAGGAACGGTGCTTTGAATCTAGCTCTCTACTCTTTGAAAACGTCATGTGTAATCAATACAGTTGACCTATTTATTTTTTGTCGTGAAAATATTATTTTTTTAGTTTATTTTTATTTTACAACTTTTTGGGAAAAAATGTAACAAATTTTTATTTCTTGTCATATTTATCCGATATTTTGTCATCATGAAATTCGAGATTCTTTTTAATGATGGTGCAAATTTCATAACAATTGATGAATTTTTATTATCAGTGTTATGTTTTCCAAAAAGGGTGTACCACTGTGCATGTTTCTTTAATTGACGGCACATTTGCTTTTAATTGGGCGAACGTACAGGTCCCGGCGCAATAAGCTTTATTTGATTTAATACACTCAAAAATAAAGTTTGCTATCAAATCGGAATGTTCATAAAACATAAACCTTGCCTTCGTTTTCCCAATTCTAAAAGCAGACCAAATAAACTATGATAATCGTTTGACTCTCGAGACTACAGAACTTGAACTTGAACATACTAAAATCGAAGTTGCCTATAGTTACGCTTGTAAAGTTAATTACATGTTTAACGGCCTGCTGAGTGAATGTATCTAATCAAATTTGTGACATACCCATAAGATCGTAGATCACAATTCTAAGTTTAAATGTAATTTGGATTCGTAAGAAGTAATTCTATTTTAAACTTACCTTTGCTGTCTGAAAAAGATCAATATTCATAGACGAGGATGTTGAAACCTATATTTCCTTTGAATGACCTGCATTTGTATTACGAAATGATCCTGTGGAGAAAAGTTGATGAATTCCAAACAGCTAGTTCTAGCAAATCTACTAGTATAAGCTTACTTTCTTTCTTATTTCAATGTTGAAAATATCTATTCAAATGTTTCATTTTTAAAATGATCTTGGCTTCCCTTAACTTAGATGTGTGACTTATGAAGAATGCTTTTTACCACATCAAACTTAAGACGTGAACTTGACAATTACTCGTGTTATAACGCGATTTTCTTTCATTTTCTACAAAAATGGTATGTTTTCGAAAGGTCACTTATGTTAATCTATCACCTTGGTATGATTGAAAATGAAAGAACTGAACCAAGTATTGTCGACTTGTTTGAATTATAAGATTTATTTTGATTGATTTAATCTCTTCTTGAATTTTAAAACTTTTGTCCGAATTACATCTGCTATGGAATTAAAGTTCAAATATACCTCAGAATTGCTTATTGAATTAACCTAGCAATTAATTTGAAAATAATTCTTTTCATAGGTTATATATCATAGATCATAGATATGTAAAAAATAAAAATGTGTTTTGAAAGATGAATTGATAACAAACGTTTTTGCACACGTGCCATTTCCACTTTCAGCCCACTTAAAGCACGAAATCCCGTATGACGTAATGTAACGAAAATGCTCAGATAATTGATATTTTTTATTTTAATTCAACTCACATTGACCGTTCAGTTATGAACGTTTTTAAAGTTCTCATGTTAAAATAAATAAATATGTGGAAAGGCAATGGTTTAAAGCTTATGAAAATGTCAAAATCATAATTCAGTTTAAAAAAAAAGATATTGACATGCATTCACGCACATTTGACATTATCTCTTTTTGTGCGATTCAAACATAAAAATCTCATTACAGTTGTACATAAGAACCAATCTTAGCCATGCCTTTCTAATAAAGGAACTAAATTTGAATCGAAAAATAATTCTGTGTAAAGATGATTCCCCATAGATATAATAAATGTCAAAAATGTCAAAAAAAATTATCAAAAATTAAATACTCACACGCTTTTAAGCACACCTTTTTCAGTTTTGCTCATATAATTTACCTTGAAAACCAAGGAGACCGAAC
Organism: Owenia fusiformis; assembly: GCA_903813345.2. Classification (NCBI taxonomy): domain Eukaryota; kingdom Metazoa; phylum Annelida; class Polychaeta; order Sabellida; family Oweniidae; genus Owenia; species Owenia fusiformis. Next base: position 53,424,116 of record CAIIXF020000001.1, read on the forward strand.
TCAATTTCTAAATACAACCTTGATACGTGTACCAGGTCTATAATTGCATTTTCTCATGGAAGGAATCAAGCAAAAATTATAAAAATAATTCTGCGTAGAGGTGATGCCTCACAAATAATATTGATGTAAAAAATTAATTCATTTCTTCAAAATTAAATACTGACACGCATTTACGCACACATGACCTTTTCCAGTTTTGCACAGTATTTCATTGACCTTGAAAACCAATGAGACTGGACGCAATTGCCAAATACTTCGTTGATACGCGTGCCAGGTCTATAATTGCATTTTCTCATGGAAGGAATCAAGCAAAAATTATAAAAATAATTTTATGTTAAGGTGATGCTTCACAAATAATATTAATGTCAAAAAATGAATTCATTTCTTCAAAATTAAATACTGACACGCATTTACGCACACATGACCTTTTCCAGTTTTTCTTATTTCATCTACCTTGAAAATCAATGAGACTGGATGCAATTGCCAAATACTTCTTTGATACGCGTGCCAGGTCTATAATTGCATTTTCTCATGGAAGGAATCAAGCAAAAATTATAAAAATAATTCTATGTCAAGGTGATGCTTCACAAATAATATTTATGTCAAAAAATTAATTCATTTCTTCAAAATTAAATACTGACACGCATTTACGCACACATGACCTTTTCCAGTTTTGCTTATTTCATTTACCTTGAAAACCAATATGAGACTGGACGAAATTGCCAGATACTTCTTTGATACGCGTGCCAGGTCTATAATTGCATTTTCTCATGGAAGGAATCAAGCAAAAATTATAAAAATAATTCTATGTTAAGGTGATGCTTCACAAATAATATTTATGTCAAAAAATGAATTAATTTCTTCAAAATTAAATACTGACACGCATTTACGCACACGTGACCTTTTTCAGTTTGCTTATTTCATTTACCTTGAAAACCAATATGAGACTGGACGAAATTGCCAAATACTTCTTTGATACGCGTGCCAGGTCTAGAATTGCATTTTCTCATGGAAGGAATCAAGCAAAAATTATGAAAATAATTCTATGTTAAGGTGATGCTTCACAAATAATATTAATGTCAAAACTTTAATTCATTTCTTCAAATCCAAATACTGACACGCTTTTGCGCACACGTGACCTTTTCTTCTTTTGCTCATTTTATTTATCCTCAAAATCAGTAGGCCTAAATACATTGTCCGATACTTCTTTAATACGTGTCAGGTCTAAAATTGCAGTTTATCATGAAAGAAATCGAACAATTGTCATAAAATAATTATGTGTAAAGGTGACTGATGTTCTTCAGATTATATAAACATCAAAATTGTAATTCATTTATTGAAGGTTAAATATCCACATGCTTTTAGGCACACATAACCTTTTCCCTTTCGTTCATTTTATCTATCTTTAAAATCAGTGAGCCTGAACTCATTGCTAAATACTTTTTGATACGAGTCAGCTCCAGGTCTAAAATTGCATTTCATCATGGAGCAAATCGAGCAATCATTATGAAAATAATTCTGTGTAAAGGTGATGTTCCAAAGACAATATATATGTCAATTTGATAATTCAGTTACTCAAAATGAAATATCCACATGATTTTACGCACACATGATAATTTCCTGAATGACGCTACTTTTTGGATTCAACCATGCATATAACGTCGTAAAATACACATTTCTACCGAAATTATGCCCAGCCGTTTTCGTAGAAAATGTAACAAATGAAGGCATTTTATCGGAACTGATTGATATTTGGTACTTATAGAATATCGTATTTACTTTAACTTTTAAGCGATTCAGACATTTAAAAAAATTATGTTTAATCAATGTTAATTTCGCACGAATATAGGGTACAAAATGAGTGAAAGTCCCACGTGTTTGATTGCATTTTACTCCCATTTATGTGCATTTTTCTAACATTAAAACGAGATAGTTGGAAAGAAGAGATCAGTAGAATTCTATCTGTCACTTTCATTTTCAAATGTTTAAATGTTTCCCGTTTCATTGGACCTCATAAAGATGGTAGCCAACGGACCAGAAACAAGTAGTGCGATGACGTCATATATCGCTACACCACTTTGATATTAAGTTTGGTAAACAACAATGGGTTTTTTCAATGTGCCGTCCTACTGATAAATATTGCTTCAAATGTTGCTGCGCTATAGTGTGCTACGGATCCTTCATATTAGGAAGTCATACCATGGACTATAACGGGAACCTGGTATGAATGAACCAGAGTAATGGGTTTACTGCATAACACATATTATTGGGTTATTGTATAGTCCATGGTATGAAATTCCTTGAACGCCTAATTAAGGAGCTGGTAACACAATATAGTGCAGGATATTACACATGCCCAGTATTGCTCTTTTATTACACATTACTATACCTAACACCTAGAAATGCATAAGATACTTTGTTTGTCCAATTGTATTGTTTAGTATATTTTTGAAAGTACCTTATTAACATCTAACTTTCAACCGATAAACCATTAATAAGGAACAGACAAATAAAAACAAATACATAATCATTACTAATAAGCCAAATTGGTTGCTCATGAACACCAAATGCAAGGTATAGTAGAGTGATTATAGCCGTTCAATATTCTTCGGCCTTTTGTGCCGAATAATGCATGTCATTAGCAGGGGCAAAAACATTAGAAAAACGAAATCACCCTTTTTACAATTTGGATTACATACTGCTACTGAAAATTATATGAAATAAATGTTGAGTGTATTTTTTAAGTTTCTCAACTATGATTTGCGTAATCAGCTCATCAACATTTTGAATTGTTTCTTCAATATTGGTGATGTAAATGGTATCGAAGAATAGTTTTATATAAGAATGAAATATGAAAAATGGGTCTTAATACGTTTTGAGATATGGACTGTCATCATCAGGGATCAGCTATCAATGAAGGAGGACGTATTGCTCTTCATTGACTTACTGTGGCTTCGCCTAAAATTATTTTGCCCCTAGTTAGATATTGCTCGGTTGATTATAAAACAACCATTAAGACCTGGTCCAATTCACGAAGCTTTGAGAAAAACGCTTTTGATTTTCACTAAAAATGTGATGATAACCAGCAGTTATGTCAGAAAATGTGATAATATGCAGCAACGTCGAAAGAGAAATGTAAGGCTTTTGATTGCATACGTCTCTTATAAACTATTAGACATGCCCTCTGAATATATAAAGGTTCTGATAACATTGGTCATTGTTTTATTAAACACAGGCAATTATTTATTGTTTGACTCATGGCGATGATAGGGATTAATTCTTAAAATAAAACTTTGAAATAGTAAAAACTTAAAATATTTGAAATTATGAAGTTTTTAAATAATACACACAATTTTATCAGTTCTACTTGACCAGTATTTAAAGAAATAAACAAAATATATACAATTTAATTTTGATATATAGTGATTATCCAATTTATTGAAAATATGCTTACATTAACGTGTCGAGTCTTATAAAATGTGTAAGAATTCAAATGAAAAAATTTACGTTTTTTGACCCCTTGTAATGAGAGGCATATTTCGATTCAAAAGTCCGTTTTTAAATTTTAAGTTTTTTTAGCGAACGGTTTTTTAAAAGAATCAAGACATATGGACCTACTTAAATAATGGTTCAAATGTTGCTGCACTATATTGTGTAACTGATATTCTTCATATTCCGGAGTCATGCCATGAATTGGTAAAGCGCCGTTTAAGGGACGGGGTAAAGCCGAAGCGGGTATTCTGGTCACGTTTGACATCACTCCAAATATAAAAGTATAGGTTATAGAATTGAGATTGACAAACTATTTACTTCAATTATCACTTTTCATATTGAAAATATATAACATGCATGTAAACATGCAGAAACATTATTCAGTTTTGTACTCTTGTTCTGTATTTCTTTGCCCTTACATAGTATTTGTAAATTTTTCCTTTCCTTTATACAGCTTCACCTATAGTATAGCTCCAATTCAGCCACAACATGTTTGTATTCTTTTTTACTCCTATTATTTTCCTTTTTCTGGGACCCCAAAGACAGAGGCAGAAGATAGTACATGTAAATGCAGATACAATTTCATTTACATTTTAGATTTACATCGAGGGATACCAATAATGACACTGGGGATGGATTCCTCATGTCTGACCTGTACTTTTATGAATTAATGACAATAAAATCTGTTTATAAAAAGAACATTGACATACGTATTAATTATTTGGATAGGTCGGAACAGCAGCAGCAAACAGAGCCCAGTTGGACCCAGTGACATCTGAAGCGTTGTTTACAGTGACTCCATTCACTGACGTGTCAATCCCTGATGTGATCAATGACCTTAGACTTTACGTAGCAAGTACGATATTCTATAGTCTAGCTATAACCCCTTGCACAACAAGCGAGAAGGTGTTATTCAAGTAGAGGGGGTCACAACATCATGACAAAATGGCCTTCTATTTGCTTCACACTAGTATCATATTTCTGATTGAAGACAGAAAGATGTGATGAGTATCAGAATGGGGTCACAAAGGCTTGTAGCTAGACTAGATATATTTTACTCAATGTTGGTGCATATTCAGGGTGATCAATCACATTGGTCAATACTGTTATGCAGCAATTTTAGATCATCTATAATTTCAACATCTCTGATCATATACTGCAATTTTGAGCATCTTATCGTTTGCAATTTTGAACATGTGTCTTAAAACAAGAAATTGACACTGAATTCTAATCAAAAATGCTAAAGGTGAATGAGATGAATGAGCGTTATTACAATTTTTGCGCAATGCCATGAAAATGAAATTCCAAACACCCGGATTTTAAATATTACATGCATATAATCATAGCCTAAATATTTTCAAATTGAATATGTGTACTTCTAGGCAATCCATGTACCGAGTGTAATGAAACTCCATCAATCAGGAACTGTCGATTCGAGCTGCCACCTGGCGCAACCCCCTTGCCTCCACCTACCCTCCCCACTTCGAACTGTCCTTCGCTAGATATCAACAACAGTACCTACACGTAAATATATATGAATGACTAGGCTACACAAAGAAAACAAAATCATTATTTTGGAGAATATCGTACTTTTTCCAATGTTTCATTATCTTTACATTTCGAAATAGTTTAATAGAGCTTCATTTACAATGACACCAGGATTCTTTATCATAAGCTAGTTGTGTCTTTATATCCACGTGTGCTTTTCTATTTTCATTCCTCGTTACATACAGGGTGGTCATTTTAAGAAATAACTTTACACAATTGTACATCATTCAATTTCCTACCAGCCTTCTATATTTCATGGTGGGGTTGTAGGAAATTGAATGATTTACAAAAGTGTGAAATATCAGGGAGTAATTTCTTAAAATGACAAAGATATATGAGGAAAATGCAGGGTTCCCATTTTTTGACCACCCTGAACATTTTTTGACTCATATATATGAACCGTGATTAAAGAATACACTTTAATTTACTATATCATCTACACCACCGATTTATCAAAATTCAGAATAACTAGTTCCTCTCATTTGTTGAAAAAATAAGAACTAAAAATTGTACTTTAATTCCAGAATGGAGTGTAAGACGTTAGAAAGATGTACTGCCATTGTAACATGCGATATCTGCCATGAAATAACAGGATATGGAAAGAGAGAATGTAGCAAGGGAAAATGGGATAAGCTTATCACAATATGCAGCCCAACGGGTGAGATGACAATACGTTTGATATCCCCCTACTGGAGGCATGATATCATATGATGATTGATATCAATATCAGCAGTGAATATATCAAGAGTCAAAGAATAAATCAAGAGTCAAAGAATATATCAAGAGTCAAAGAATATATCTAGAGTCAAATAATATATCAAGAGTCAAATAATATTTCAAGAGTCAAAGAATAATATCAAGAGTCAAAGAATATATCAAGAATCAAATAATATATCAAGAGTCAAATAATACATCAAGAGTCAAATAGAATATCAAGACTCAACGAATAAATCAAGAGTCAAAGGATATATCAAAAGTCATAGAATATATCAAACGTCAGAGAATATATCAAAAGTCAAAGAAGTGCTGATATTTACAGATTTAACTCGGTTGCAACAGATGAAAAGAATCATATCAAGAAAATCATAAAAAACAATGGTTATTTCCAAATGTATTTTTGTCCCAAAGTAGATTAAATAGTTTAACTGACATCAACACGGAGGGTTTGAGAGCATACGTTGTAACCACGCACACACGCAGGACTTACGCATGTTCACTACAATTTATAATTATCCTATATAATGAATCATTTGTGCGCCTTTTTACGTCACACATTTACACAAAATGCCTCCCACACTATTGTGGGCGAGTATTAGTTCTAATAGACTAGATGCGAGTAGAAATAATCTTGATTTAAGTCATCAAAAAATAAAAATTCAGTCAAACTGATGTCATATTTGGAATCTACATGTAGAATTACATCTAGAAATGTGGTTTTGAAAAGAGTTTATCAACTTTGAAAATTTAATTTCCTTTGAAAATGTGACTTCTAGGTCGGGGAGATTCCCCATAGAGCCCATGTTGTAAAATCAAAAAAAGTGAAATATCTTTTCTTGTGTTCGGCAGATTATATTTTCTTTTACTGGGCATATTTTAATTTGTATAACTATCAGATACAAAAGGGTAATATGGAAAAGTGAACCACTAAAACTGATGAATATGCAAGTTTAAGGGAATTCTGTAATACCCTGCCATGTTATTTCCCCCGACTCAGCCACCTGGTGGCGAAACTGGTAACTACCTACTCGCATCTGAGTAATTGTTATAGCTATTGTCATATCCGTAAACATCCCGTAAGTTTAGATGATACATGTGTATGATTGATGATGAATGGTCGCGTGGTTGGTCGGACTACCACTGTCATATTGGTTAATATCATATATGTTTAGATGATACATGTATGACTGATGATGACTGTGTCAGTCGCTACAACACAAGCCGACCTGTTTGTAAAGATTGTCGGTGTACGTGCATTGACGATTACGATTGTCGAGGATTTAGCCCTGACGGCGGAGTTTGTGATATCAAGGCTGAAATTATAGAATGCAGTACGTGAAAGTATTCAAACATGATATTTTTGTGTTTTGCTATATATGTATTCACTCCCCTCAAAAATTGTATTAGCAATAGGACCAATGGCGTAGCGTCATATACGCATAAAACGCCATGACGTACTTTCGAAATTCAGAGAAAGGTTGATTTGTTATACTGATTGCCCTACACTTTAAAAATGGACAAAAAATGGCTAATAACTTGCATGTTATTAGTCCTTATTAAATGATATTTCGTGTTTTAAAACGCCCCAGAACGCCTCAAATGTAAAAATCATTTTCAAATTTCCTTAAGGGGTCACCCTAAGAGCTCGTTCGATTTACTCATTCGTAGCGTACACTCTCAAAATCCCCACGCTACGCCACTGAGGACGTCCCATTTCAATCCATGTTTAATTTGATGAAGATAAAACCATAATACGTCTTCATGAGACAATACTTTCTGTCATTCCTACAGAGCTGATGTGCCCATATCTCAAAGCACCGGAAAATGGATCAATCGTGTTTGATCCTCCTGTCATAGAAAACAACGCCAACTACACGTTTTCATGTGATCCTGGATTCGAGTTGTTTGGCTCTGAATCACGTGTGTGCATGAACAACACTTGGGATGGGAAGCTAACCGCCTGTGTTCCGGCTAATGGTAAATGTCTAAAATTTTTCATACGTCGCCAGATTTTCCAATTTGTGATAGAAGGATGTCAGTTTCGGAGGCAAATCATAAATGGTCAATATTCAGAAAAGGTGGCAACATTTAAAATGAATAAAACATGTTCCTCAGGTAAATACTAATTTATCGCTATTGTTTGCAGATGAATGTGAAAATGTGACTTGTGAAAATGGTGCAAATTGTATTGACGGACCTGGTTTCTTTACATGTAACTGCTCCACTGGATATACGGGGACTTTCTGTGAAATAGACATAGGTAAACAATGTGTCCTTTCAATCTACCAATGGATTCATGCAGTATATGACCCATAGACATAATACTCCTTGAATGTTACATAATTGCATTTGTATTACTTGACAAAATCAAATACAAAAATGACAACATATCCAATGCCCTTTGTGGTAGGAACGTAAAAACTGGTTTCACTTTTCAGATGAATGTGCCAGTTCGCCATGTATGAACAATGCAACCTGTAACAACTTGATAGGCAGGTTCAGCTGCAATTGTACTGCTGGATGGATTGGGGAATTTTGTCAAGGAGAAGGTAATGTTTATTTCAATTGTAAAAATGGCATAATATACCAGTAGTGCTTTTTGAACACGAAGGCAAGATAACAAGAGGCGGGACAAGAGGCCAATAGAGTAGCTCTACCGAATATACCAACCAACTAAAACTCAACGACTCAAAATAAAGCTGCTTTTCAATGACAACAGAATAATATCACGAATTTTCGTTGCAGATATTTGTTACAGAGACGATCCCTGCGTTAATGCAGGAACATGTGCCAATATATTAACCTCATATGTAGTGCCTCTTTGTGAGGAAAATGCACTAATATGTAAAGAATACGGCACCACTCTTCCAACAACCGTAGCCTATATTGCACCTTGTAATGAAACTGCTGCAAACTGCACCACTGTTGAAACAATGATGAACTTCACCTTAACGACGGGAAATTCCTCCATAACGAGAAATATTACCAATATGACGACAACGGTTCCCATGACAACGGGAAATATGACCATGACAACAAGTGGGTTTTTGTTAACAACTGCAACGCCAGTGCCGTGTAATTCAACATTAGAAAATTGCACAGAAGTGTCAACAACAAACCCATGTAATTCATCAATTGAGAATTGCACAGAATTTTATACAACTACAAGACCGTGTAATTCATCTGTTGAGAATTGCACAAAGTTGGTCAATACAACAGAGATGATGCCGATGTGTGATTATGCATTGGCTGAACGATGTGCCATTTTGGATCCTAACAGTACATTTTCCTTCCAATGCACATGTCTGCCTGGATTTACAGGTGTTCGTTGTGAAACAGGTAATATATGGAGTCAATATTAATCTTTCACGTTTCTTTTGAGGCAAGGGGAGTAAATCGCCCTCACATTAAAAGCCTAGACTATAGTTTATAATTCAGAGGATAGAAAGAATGGGTGACCTATACTCTACCTAAACTGTCAATCTGGCAGTCAATGCTCTGTATATTTAGATTATTAATAGAGAAGAATAAAAGCAAATATGATGTCAAACAGTGAACATCAGAATGCAAAAAAGGTTGTGAAGAGTTATTTGTTTTTTGGGAATCTCGTGGCTTGCTCTGTTCAAAACCTCGTGGTTATAATGATATACTCACTATTTCAGATATCAATGAGTGTGAAAGCTCACCGTGTTTGAATAACGGCACATGCGTAGATCTGATTGACATGTATGAATGCAACTGCACCTCTGATTGGAACGGCACACATTGCGAGAATCTACTGAGTAAGCTTTTACTTAATAATAAAATGGACTTTATATTAGTCAGAGACATATAAAATATATGTTTTATATGTCTCTGATATAGTCAAGCGTTCTGAAATCAATTGTTGTAACCATGGATATTATGAAATCATAGTAAGATAACAATGGACTTAAAAATCTTATTCTACTAAAGCCTCTGGTAATGAGGCTGCAGGACGAGTTTATGATATAGACACAAGATCCTAAAGCTCTCACCTGGCTGGGAAACATGGTCACATGATCCCAACTAGACTTGCCATTTGTTTTTATTCAGATTATACAATCAGTATTTGCAAAAGTTTCATGTTCCATCATTCCTTTGCATATTCGTTTCAGATGATTGCTTTTTTCTGCCATGCAAAAATGGTGCTACATGTATTGATGGTGTCCAGTCCTACACATGTATATGTCATGAAGATTATACAGGCGAAAATTGTACAGAGCTAATAGGTGAAGAAAACTTTAAATATAAATCCGTAGAAAAGTGTGCCAATGGCTAAAAAAATCACGATATACCATGCACAGGGTGTCCATAAAATATTACAATTTTGATACAAATCCACTGGTATTGCACTCTTCAAACTAGAACCGAAACGACAAAATGTCAGTTTTTCTGGAAATTCTGCCTACAACTTCAAGGAGGATTGGCTCCCAGAGTGCACCACCGATATTCTGTCCCATATATGGGTATGTCGTTATACAAAATTCGAATTCAAACAGCCGCCATTTTGTTCACTTCAACATTTAAATCGTGAATTTTGGTCTTATTTCCAAACGAAAAATTCCAAAACTCACAAGAAATGATCGAGATATTGGTTCGAATCTTTTGAACTGTTTATTTTGAATTTATAGTCGGTTTTAATTTCAGAAAATAACGACATTTCGACGTTTTCATTGTTGGAAAATATCGAGTTTCGATCCTGGGAGCCAATCCTCCTTGCTACAACTTGTGAAATACGGAAAAAAGAAAAATCCTAACTTCGAAGTTCCCATAATTTGTTGCAGGTAATACACGCGGTGTCTGTGCAACAAAATGACCTGCTTGGTTTCTCGAAGCGCCATATTCACTGGGGAGTATCGTGATGCAACAACACCGTGTTGTTGCATCAAGATGGCCAGACTTCCGGTGATAGATTTTCGTACGATATTTTGTTTCCCCAATTAAACCCATTTCTAGGACGAGTTGCTCAATAACCATACACGTGCAGTTAGCGAACGATCTATATTTAAAGAAACTGTCATTAGTATACATGTACCATCACCAAGAAGCAATAAGTTCACGGTTTTAGTTCCTCACTATTGATGCAACAACACCAAACCGAAGATGCAACAACACTCCTCTAGATTTGAGCAATGATGCAGCAACACCAATTAATAGTATAATTTCAGAAGACCATAAATCTCGAGAGGAACAGATTTTTAAATGCTACTATTGCAATACAGTTACCAATTAGCCTACCCATATTTGCGTTCTTCTCAAGGCATTCAAAATACACGTCCTGTGGGCGAAGATCCTTTATATGTATTTTCAAAAATTTATACTTTTACATATTATAATGTACTGGACGTTATTCTATAACATAGTTCAATCGCCTTTAACATGGCAAGCTTTAGTAACCCAATCTATTTTCATAAACCACTGTTCCATAGCTTGATGGCCCTGACTCCAGTTAGTATCATTCAAAGTGGTGGACAAACATCTTTCGTTCTCGGTAAACATGATGAGCTATTGGATATTATCATGATATTATCTGTCATCCATCTGTGGAACAGTGATAAACTAGTAGATGTACAGGGGCGGATCTGGGAACCAACAAGGGGGGGGGGGGGGCCAAATTTCAGGTCAGAGAAAAACACGTCCGCGCTTGCTGGGAAAAAAATTTTGGGCCCCTAAAACCCAAAAGTGGGCCCAAATTTTGAAATTTAGAGGCCCATTTTCTTCAAAATTTGGCCTGAAATTAAAAAATAAGGCCTTAAAAGGCCCATTAATGATCAAAAAGGCCCACTTTTTGGGGCCTGAAGGCCTTTTTTGGCCCAAAATCTTTTTAGGGCCCAATTTTTTTTCTGGGCCCACCAAAGGGGGGGGGGGGCGGGCCCCCAGGCCCCCCCCCCCCTAATCCGCCAGTGATGTACGTTACCACTGTTTATCAAATTATAACTAAAACAGTTTAACTGTGACATTCGTGAGCTGATGTTGATGGGATGATTGCTTCATCTATGATATAATATGACATGATTCTTTATTTCCTACAATTTGGAGAGCCAACGTGTAAAAACGTCTAATTGATTTATTAGAGAGGCCGTTTAGTTACACGTTTAATGGAAATCTTGCACGACGCACATGTAGAATTATTGCTCTCTTTGGATTCCTTCTCTCCGACTGAGTAAAAAGGTAAACAAAAGTGATAAGATTTAGGGCCCAAAAAGGTAAATTGATAGGGGTACAGTTATCCCAGATATCCCGGGCCCTCGGGAAATATCATATTGTCTCTCGAAATAAAACCAATATTGAGTCCCTCTCAGTAAATAACTTTTATATAATAGCATTGTATAACTGCAATATCATTAAACCAACACTCATCCTATACAACTCTTGAGAACGATGTACAACTCCTGGATAGCGTAAACTCCTGAGCAGCGTATACAACTCTTCAACTTGATATATGACATCATACTTTGGGTGGGATAACAAAGGATATACAATATACAATTGTAGACCCCTCTTGAGGTCAACTGGCAAAATTGTATACCGATATTGTAAACGTTGAAAGTACTGTTGATCACTGAGACCAGATGTCGAGGACACTTTTGCCAGTTGACCGAAAAGAGAGGTTAACAATTGTTCTGTTAGTCCAAATAATATAATAATTGGACGAATATATAATCGAATATCACGTGAACATATTTGATAAGTAAAGGTATCATATTTTAGCAAAAAATCCCCAAACCGTCGAATACTTGTAATTTTTTACACAACTTATTTTTTCAAAATTAAAAAAATTTCAACATTAAAAAAACAATTTTTCAAAAATAGGGGTCAACAGTACCTAGTAGTGGTCAACAGTTTACAATTGTTGACCTCCCCAGAGGCCAACCGGCAAAATTGTATACCGAGACTGTAAACCGAAAAAATACTGTTGACAGAGACCGAAGGTCGAGGTCAACAGTAGTTTCAAGGTTTACAGTCGAGGTATATGATTTTGACGGTTGATCGAATGGAGAGGTCTACTATTGTTTTGTTAGTCCGAGTAAACTAATAATACACATATAGACGACGATCATCAATCGGCATGGCTTCATTTCACAACCTTTTCTCCGAACCACGTTAGCAATATTTTTTTAGAAAATATGGAGACAGTGCAAGAAGCTTAACTCTGTATTTGGCACATCACGGCGTACTCGTTAGTGAATTAATGTTAATTTTAAGTTTCTATTTGTATTTTTGCTATACTTGTCGCCTAGTAAAGTCATTTTCATCAACACTTACAAAATGTCCGTCTTCCATGATTTTTTGTGACGTCATGAAACTTTTTTTAGAAGTAGCGGTCAACAGTACCTAGTAGCGGTCAACAGTGTACAAATAGTGACTGCCATTGAGGGAAATAGTGCAAAATATTTTCCTCAAGGGAATATCCTGTCCACTGACATGTTCCCGAGGCTGCAGGCCGAGGGAACAAGTCAGTGGACAGGATATTCCCGAGAGGAAAATTTTTACACTATTTCCCGAAAATGTGGCAGTCAATATTTGTTTTATTATATACCTGATAAAGTGATAAGTACTCTGTAAACAAAAACAAAATTGAGAAGTCTTTTCATTTCAATATCAAATGTTCACAGGTTCTTATTGGCATTTAAAGGCATTTTACCTTTCAACTCCTATAATCTCAGATTTGGGGGAAGATAAAATGTACTATTGACTGGTCACATGACCTAACTGGTGATTAGTACAATTCATCTTCCAGAGGATTCCCGTTTTAAGTTATTATTGTTCAACATCAATACAGAAAACTCCCCTATCACTCCTAGTTCAAAAGCTCGCCTATTTTCAAAATGGTCGCCATTTTTGTCTCGCAAAATTGTATTGTAAAAAGTCATGTCATTGTAAAGAGTATTTGTATGAAATAATTTTGTTACAAAAAATCGGCAAAAAAGTATATCCTTTTTTTATTTTCTGCCATTTTAGCCATCATTCATTTTTGAGCAACACCATGTGAGCCCAGTACCCACAGTACTATTTATTTAAAAAATAGAGATTATGTACTAACTGCACGCATACGATTAAAGTAAAAAGTATATTCATTCCATGTACATGAAAAAAGCAACATCGTTATAGATTTACTAGGGTTAAATGGAAGAGCTGACCAGTACGCTTACTTTTGATTATCCCCGCGATAAAATATATTAGTACAATATTTTTATTTAGTTATATTGCCGAACGAGATATCCACTTAGTTTGTTTTTGTAAATGTTTTGATGGTTTTGTACAGAGATCGACGAATGTGAAAGTAATCCCTGTCAGAATAATGCAACTTGCTGGGATGGACGTTTCTTATACACCTGTACCTGCCCTCGTGGATGGGAAGGGGTCAATTGTGAAAATAGTAAGTTTTTTCAAGGATTGCTTACAGGGTGTCCCAGAACTCATGAGAATTTTTTGAGGGAGATATAAGGCATGAATGATTTTCCTTCAAATTAAGTGGACTTAATAAACAAATATTGAGGAATAACTGACATGAATTTCAGGCACATATCTTTTATATTTCCGAATATATTGACATTTGAATTCTACATCGCCACAAACCCCGGAGTAGTCAGAGAAATACAACAATTTACGTCACATTTTGATAATATTAATATTAATATTTACACAACTTCTCTACTCTAATAGCATTGTTTTCATTGAATTATTTCAGCGTTTCAGTACATTAATTAATAGGATCATACACATTCAGCTAACGTATCTCCACGGAGTTATTAGAGCATATTATCTGCAGTTGATGTCGTCTTTTCAGCTACTCTATACACATTCCCAAATCGTCCAATAGCCATTTCTGTAAGGTCCTCTGAAACAACATGACTCAATTCTTCCTCTGTTTCAGTAACATGGCTCACTAATCTTTGTTTAAGGTCCCCAAAGAAATCAAAAGTCTAGTAGAGCATATCTGGCAAGTATATGGAGCTACTATAAACTGTGAAGTCTCAATAGAAAGTAAATTGGATACACTACTGACATGCATGTAGTGACTTATTCACTGGTGCATTGTCAATATGCAAGATCATATTGGCTAGCAAATGGGGACATTTCTTTCAGTCCTTAGGAACATGTCATTATGATCTTTCAGCAAACCAATTGTACAATCTGTTGATGTATCGGGTCTCTATCAAAGTTTATATATCGTTTTATCAAAGTGCATCATCAATATGAGAAAAATGCTGAACTGAGCTTATACAAAAAACATTGGTTTTATAGTTGAGAATTTGTATAAAATTTACAAAATGTGACATAAACTGTTGTATTTTCCCGATAACTCCGGGGTTTGTGGCGATGCATAATTCAAATGTCAATAAATTCGGAAATATAAAAGATATGTGCCTGAAATTCATGTCAGTTATTCCCCAAAGTGTGTTTAATAAGTGTACCAAATTTGAAGAAAAATCACCCATGCCTTGTATCTCCCTCAAAAAATTCTCATGAGTTCTGGGACACCCTGTATTTATAAGACATTTTTACTGATTTACAGAGATTTATTTGTGTTTCAAATGTTGCCCAAAATATGACATTAATACATGTTCGACTTTCTTCATGGGCTTCCATAGAGAGAATCTTTTTTGAAAAAATATATTTTTCATCAATTCATGATTGAGTTTCTTCATGGGCTTGTTTTTTTTAAAAATTCATTAATAGTGCAAGACAAATGCAGATATATATTCAAATAAGCCATGAAAAAAGCACAGCTGCTACATTTGTAAGGAAACCACCTTCAAATCATGAAACACCTAGACATATCATCCTCTTGTACTTACATTGCTCAGTTATTTTCTATTCTATGTTGTATGATGTGTACTTTGGGCATGAAAATAGATAATGAGGTCAAATACATGCAATGACTCAAACATTTTTCTAATCATTTTTATATGATTTTTGATCACTCTGATTACATCATGAATACGCAGTTGCTAATAAGTAGCCTGTAATTGGTTATACATCATATTCAAATAATATACGTAATTCGTGTCCAGGGTTCGAACAAACTTATGAGAAAATCATGAATGTGTTCTCGCTAAAGATTCTAGCTTATTGTCAAATAGCAAATTAGTCGCCATTACTCCCATTCAGTAACAGGAAGTTAAACGTATATTGCATGTCATTATTCGCTTACAAGTACAGGTACGTGACGAAGGTAACAAGACCATTCAACCCCTTTACAACTCATCCCTGGACACCTCAGTCTTTAGACCACTCGACTCCTCTATCTCCTAGGCAACTCTGATAACTTATCTCCTTGACAACTCATCCTTTAAAGGAATATTCCTTGCCAAACCATCTCTCTCCTCATATGGTAGCTATAACCATAAATATGCTTGCCATGTTTAGCAAAACACGCAAAAATGTTTTGATATGGTCAAATTTGATCACTTAGAAATGTGATGCTCAATTCCAGTAAGCTGCCATCTTTTAAAATTTCACACAGGAAGTGATGTCATCGACTCTCAACTTTGCATATAGCATTAGGTGAGGAGCTATTAAGAATTACAAAACCAGCTAAATATTCTTTTTCAACTTTGTATCTTATTTTATCCTTCTGAAAATCTCTTCTTTTACTCTAAGTTGACAAGCCCTGAAAATATTTTTGCTCAGAAAGTAATGATCACTTGTCTAGAAGTGATTTTGTGCTACTTTCCTATACTGTTATGGGCAAGGTTATAGAAGTTGAGAGTTGATGACATCACTTCCTGCAAGAAATCTTAAAAGATGGCAGCTCACTGGAAATAAGCACTAGATTTTTAAATGATCAATATTGACCATATTAAAACATTTTTCCATGTTTTGCTAAATATGGAAACTATATATATGATTATAGCTACCATATCAAGAGAGAAAGGGTCTGGCAAGGAATATTCCTTTAAGCGTAAGCGAAAATTTCACTGATGCATACATATTATCATTGACACAAAATGGAAGTGCCACTTTAAGATATTAGCTTCTATGCCTGAGTCCAAGCCCTGAGAAATCATTTGAAAATCAAAAATAAATGGATAATACAGGTATAGGTAACAATTCAAAGAATATCAAATCATGTACAAATAAAAATCTCCCTGTATCTTTGTGTTGTGACCACTTATAGTGTAAATGTCTTGTTAAGGATGACGAATGACATCGCTTGGGAACTATTCATTGTTACTTAGGTTGACCTACTTATGATACAAAATACAAATACATCTAGCTTAATTCTAACCATACTTTTCATCATTCATCTGTAGGGACTGAGCCACCGCCCGATTGCCTTCCTCTGGAGACACCAACAGACGGCTATGTGATACACAGGGGAAATGGCAGTACAGGGACTAATACGACGTTTGGATGTGATCCTGGTCATTTACTAGTTGGATCCAGCACACGTGTTTGTATTGGTAGAAATACTAACAAGTGGTCTGGCTACAAAAACAACTGTGCCAAATGCTGTAAGTAATAATGTACTGGTGTAAATTAAAAACCTTCCACAAGGAACATTGTCCATATTGCATTGTTGAAGCCTATATAATCCCTGAGTATGACCATCACTCGATGATGTAGACGTATAATAGGCCATCATATGTGAACCCAGGCAAGAAGCGCTTGTACTCTGGCAATGTACCAATTCACATCAGAATGTGAGATTAACATATCTTAGTATTTGCAATATGTTGGGCACGTAAAAACAAAAATCATTTTAAATTCTATTGGTTCATGAAGTCAATGAACCAGCCATCCATGATCTTCATAAGAATAGATCAATGTATACTGACATAAATATGTGCAAAGTTCAATTGCACATATGACGTACATAACCGGTCATAAGTAACCAAACCACCAACATCCCAAACAATGATCTAACATACAAAGGAAAATACCTAACTTCCATATTCATAAGTTAACTCAATATCAGCATTTTTATAGAGGCTATTATTATTTACAGGTGATGATGCATGTAACATCACAGCACCAGCTAATGCCATGATTGTTGCCAGTAGTGGAGGTTATATAGGTCACTGGACTGGTCACATGTGCCTCGAGGGTTACATACAAGAGTCTGGTACAAATTACAGAATGTGTTTCGCACGTCCTAACATGTGGACTGGAGATGGGCCTATCGTATGCACTTCGCCCGAGGGTGAGAAGATAAAGCTATAAAATAAAGATCACGTGTACAATGTACATTAAAACAAGAAGTGGCCTTCTTTCAATCGTTAGCAAAATTGAAAAATTAATCTTTCAAAGCCTTTTGAAATGCTGCAGTTACGCTTTGCTATTCCTGGTTATGTTCAAGAGGACCAGTAAATTCTAACCTAGAGAATCTTCCTTTAGTTGCTTGGCTTCTTTCCAATGAGAAATAAAAATGCTGATCGTGAGATTGTTTGTTCTTTCAGGATGATTTGTTCAGGTGAACGAATAAATATTCTTAGTGTTAATACATAATTTTCAGTGATCCCATCGTTTCCAAGTGTTTACATGGGATTTGCTACCGAAGTGGAGTTGCTTTCTACCCTTTGCATTCGTTCGACTTCACTTCTTAAAAGAGAGCATCATTCAAACGCTGTCTATCTTTTTGCAGACTTCGTATGTCCACCCGGAGAAACAAGATTCTATGAGAATTACTACGATTGTACTAGATACTATAGATGCTTCAATGGTCAGCTCTCTGAACTACAATGTCCTTTCAATTTGGCGTTCGACATAAGGAGGGCGACAAAGAGGGGCACGAACGCATATAGTTGTACACAGCAATTTAGAATAGCAAACTGCCGTCATACTTATAATAACATTTAAAAGACGACATTTCAGATTCAGATAGACTATGATGTTAAACAGAATTTGTCCAGTAGTTGCATAACATCCAAACGCATTAATGACAGCTATACGCATTAATCCAAATGGCTCGATATTTTAAAATAAAAAAATGTTACTAATGTCTCATCAAGTCTCTGACCCCCCCCCCTCCCCCCTAGTGGAGGTGAGCGGTGAAGGGAATTATAATGAACTCAAGCAAGACTGACATGTAACATTAGAGTTTTTGAGCAAGGCATATAAAATTGAAACGTCAACCTGTACGTATAAATTGCCCTATTATACACGAATGCACGTAGTTTCTCACATAAACAATTGTTCAGTTACAGTGTTTACATAGTCCGTTTCTTACCTTGTATTCGCGAATGCAACTAACGCCTGTCGGCTACCGGATTAACCTACTTAACTATTTTATGACCAACTCATTTAGGTTAAACCGGTAGCCGACAGAGGTTAGTTGCATTCGCGAATAAAAGCTTAGACTACGCACCCGGGACTACACATCATCGTGTAATATGCCATTGATAGTACATGTAGCTGGTTTTCTATGATAGATATTTTAAACAAGCTCGTTTCGCAATGTCGCATTTTGCCCCAATTTAAGATTAATTCTCAAGTTTGCAAATATCAGGTTAATACGACGATCATGACGTCATGTTATGACTGACAACTTGTCGTAATAGCAAGAATAAGTGTAGACAAATAACGGAGGGCTATATAACACTTTTAAAGATATGACGGGACAGTCCATACCCAATTAAGGTTCACTGATTAATGTTCGGTATTTTCGAATGAATTTAATTGAAATTGGAATTGGAATGGAAGGGCATTGCTGGTTTATTGGAAAATAAATGTATTAAATGTAATATGAACTAAATCATAAACAATGATGTTCTGTACATTTGAGAAAACACGAAGGACATTAGTGTAGGGGAGTGCATTCAACAATCATCGACCAGTGTCAAAATATATTTAAGTTTGGATATTTCGTCATCAAGACTAACATTATATATATATATATATTTATTATCTTCAAAGAAACCCCCTGGATGAATATCATTTCAGCTGATATTCCTCTCGAAACGTGGTGGATCTTAAAAAGCTATAAGTCGGACTCCCTTGTGGTCCATATCGGCAAAAAGACATTGATATTTTGGAGCAAGGACAGAGAAGAGTAGTCAGGTTGTATATCCAAATGCCACTCAAGAGAACCAGGCTGCGTCACCAAATCACTCCAAGGCCTGCAATGGGATTCACTAAAAGAGCGTATGAAAATGAACTTTTTATTATTTTTTCTCTTGATTCAAACACTTTGGAAGTGCATAGAAATCCGCTGAATAGCAATATACCAATACGCGATAACGTTTAATTTCGTTCAGTTTAGCTGCTTCCCGTTTGAAGAGCTCTCATGTATGGTACAACTTCGTCTACATCCGGGTTCTTTCCCATTGGATTACACAGGGGTGCTATTTTCAATGCCGCACTGCGACTCTATTAAACATTTATGTAGAGTTTCATTTGCACAAACGATAGGTATGTATGCAATTAAGATATATGACAAAGCTCTTTGAACTATTATCCCAAAATCCGAAGAAATCTGTAGTTGAAAATGCCGTCCAATTCCAGTGACGTCACTGATATCCCAGAAATTGCTCAGACGCCATCGAAGATAGAAAAAACATAAATAATGTTACTTTGAATCTCCGATTATCTTTCTGATTATTGAATAGATTGGATTATATAACTATGCTTGAGGGCTTATGGAAGATCAGAAGCTGAGAAACGTTCAGAGTAATCGACTCGTTCGGCGGGCCAATGAAAAGTTGTCCCTTCCAAAGCGATGCATCATGGGAGATATTTATGTAAATTACCACCTGAACTCATATCGCGAATAGAATAGCATTGTACCCCTTGCACCCTCGCACCAGAGAACAGTGGAAATAAATATGTTTTAATTTTTTATTGTCTGAAACAAAAAAAGTTTCAAGAAATCATCCCAAAACAATTCTGTAATAATTCTGATTTTTTCTGTTGTCTCTAACACTTAGAGTACTTGTGAAAGGATCTGTCAAGTGTCATTCAGTATAAATTAGATAAATCGAAAAATTGACTTGGTATAACACATATTGATATATGATCATCACCAATTTTCTCCAATTATGAGCCAATTTTCACCAAAAATGCAGCATTTTATATCAATTTTTACGACTTAATTGCCATGATTTACCGCTCAAGGGGGCTCGTACGAGCCACCTTGATATCTCCCTAAAAAAATGTGGAGTAGTGGATCTAATCCCATTAAAAATGCATGATTATTGATGTAGTTGTTTGGTAGATACCCGGGTAGATATACAGGCCCGTAGCCAGAACGAGACCCCAGAGCCCCCCCCCCTGATATCTCCTAAAAAATGTGGACCTACCTTTTTGCTTCCTTGAAGTAAAACTTGCTCTTCCCCACATTCACTGAGCAATGAAGATTAAAAACTGGCATAATTGTGCATTGTTTTTCGAATTTGGGGATTATTTTTTAAAATTTGGCCCAATTTTTTTCGCGGACATATTTGTGCCCCTTTCCCTCTGTTTTTTAGGATCTTCCTTTGTGTTTTGTTAAACAAAGCCTTCTGGCGGTTCCAGGAGGGGGGGGGCATGGGGATGGGCCCGGAAAAAATGTTGGCCCAAAATGTTGTAGGGCTTCTTTAGTGGGTCTTTTTGGGCATTATTTTTTCAATTTCAGGCCAAATTTTCAAAAACAGGCTATAAATTTTCAAAATGTTGGCCCGAAATTTTGTTTAAGGGCCTTAAAAAATTTTAAGCGCGGCCCTAAGGATGGGCCCAGGAAAAAAACGTTGTGATAAAAATATTGTAGGGCCTCTTTAGTTGGCCTTTAATTGACCTTTTTGGCCTTATTTTTTAATTTTAGGCTAAATTTTCAAAAAACGGGCCATAAATCTTCAAAATTTAGGCCCAAATTTTGGTTCTAGGGCCCTAAAAGGTTTTCCGCGCGCCCATAGGATTGGCCCAGAAAAAAATATTGGCCCAAATTTTGGTTTAAGGGCCCTAAAAAGTTTTTCTGCGTTTTTTCCTGACTTGAAGTGTGCCCCCCCCCCCCCCCCTTGTTAGCTTCCGGATCGGCCACTGTCCTCAATACAACAAAGGGGCTTGTTTTAGCATGGGAAAATTTTTTGAGGGGGTTTGCGGGGGGGGGGGTTCGAGCCCCCCCCCCCCCTTTCAAAAAGCTGGCTACGGGCATGTATGAGATACAGCATGAGGCGTCACGCCTAACTATAATATAAAATTGCGTCCGCGGCCCTATTTTTGTGAAAAAATAAGCCAACGTTCGTATTTTTGAGCGTTCGGGAATTTACTGCATTATTAAAAGGTGAAAACAAATTTCTGACTTACGATAAGATAAAACATCTTTAAAAACGATCTAGAGTAGTAATGAAATAGGCACCAGGCAGATTGAAGGTGAGATTTTATTACTCTGATGCAAGTGAACTGTTTTATTTTTTTTACTTTCAGCCAGGTAGGCTTAGCATTGTAGTTGTAGACGAATTCACGGACTTCAAATTTCAATTCAACTAGGCCTACATTCTCCGAACTCTTTCTCCCAAGATTATATGTATTTAAACAGGAAACAATTTTCAAAAAATAAAGTTACGTTTTTAGATTAGCTCATCTTGGTGACTTGAACTCGGGCAGCTGCATTTACCAGACGAGTACAGCAGGGGGGAGATTTCCCGAAGATTTCCTTTCGTATTGGCACGTTCGAAAACAAATTTTATTAACAGGCCTCATTTGCCATTGAAATGGATCTCCAAATGTTCGCTGCAGTTTTATGAGTATTCTCTAAAAGTATGGATCGAGTAACAGGGGCGTAGGAAGGTGTAAATTCAACACTACGCCAAAAATCCCGCCAAAAAATATGAAACAATAACGCAGATGCGAGTAGGTAGTTACCAGTTTCACCACTAGGTGGCTCGTTCTGGTCAGATAGCATGGCGGGTATAGAAGGAAGTTCCCTTTAACTTAAATTACTTCTGTTTTTGTGGTTCAATTTTCATATAACCCTTATGTATCTAATAATTATGCAAATTAAAATATGTCCAGTAAAAGAAAATGTTATCTGTCCAATACAAGAAAAGATATTTCACTTTTTGTGATTTTGTAATATGGGGTCTATGGGGAATCAACCCGAAAAAGAAGTCACATTTTCAAAAAAAATTAAGTTTTCAAAGTTGATAAAAACTTTCGAAACCATATTTTTAGATGTACTTTTACATGTAGATTTCAAATATGACATCACTTTGTCTGCATTTTGAATATTTAATGACGTAAATCAAGATTATTTCTACTCGCATCTGGTCTATTGTGTCAATATTCTATATCAAAACGCCTATATTATGTTCGTAAAACGTCATTTTATGGTAACAGAGGTTTTAAGCTTGCAATATTCACAACCTAAATGTGAACGAAAATTTGTATTTGTATTTGTATGGGCGATTGGTCATATGTATAGGTTGACGTTTCGATTTCATATGCAAGCTTTAAATCCCCGATACCTTTTTAATGTGCTTTAAAATGTTCGAATGATTTTCATCATTTAAAATCACCTTGGAAAGCCTATCTTTTAAATCTCGACACAAATCATTCTCACTTTGCTAATGTCTCGAACGATTGAGACGACCAATTTCAAAAAAATAATTAGAGATTTTTTAATCATTTTCGAATAATTGAATTAAGATATATAGTATTGTCGGATTCCATCGTGTACCGTGCAATACAATACGTACAGATTAAAGAAACAAGTTTGATCAATTGATATAAAGAAACGCATTCGTGATCAATGAAACAAATAAACGCACCCACCACAAAGGTCAAATCGAGGTCAACGTGACTTAGGGGATGCCAAAAAATGTTATAAAACAAGAATCTATTATTTTTCAAATGAAAAAAACTAGGTTATCGCTTTTCTAGAACTGAAATCAATGGAACGCGTAATTGAATAATCAGCATTTTCAAGTTGTTTTTGTCTTTAACATCCATATTTCAAAAAGTACTACCAACAATAAGTGATTTAGTAAGAAAATAGATATTTGTTGACTTAACTTTAATTTCGTGTCTATGATTTTGCATAGCAACGGAATATAAATCGATAGTGAAATTGAAAAATTAGGGTAGGGGAGAATAAAAAAAATATACATCTAAATTTAAAGAGGTTCATCATTATAATTATATGATACCATAGTTAGCATAAGCATTACGGAAAATGCAGAAAAAATGTCAAAGGTATTCATCAAGTAGTTTTTGAAAAAAAAACAGTTTTCCTCTCAAATTCGTAAAGAGAACGCGATTCACGAATATTTGGCGAAATTGTATTTATAAGACAGTCAATAGTGGCTCGATTTTCATGAAATAAAGCATGTTGGTAAGGGAATTCAATCTGTTAAATGATATTTGCCAGACAGACCAATAATGATATGGTATCCACAAAACATTTCTTTAGGCTAGTGTGCTCGAGATTACTTTTACAATTTAAACAATGAGAAAATATGACTAAAGAACATAGGAAAATTAAAAAGTCTTTTTTATTCTCACTTTTCAACACTACGCACTGGCGTTTTGGCGTACATTGTTCCTACGCCACTGAGTAACTACGTGCAGTTGGGGACAAAAATAAATGACAGGTCGATTTTCAATCACCATTTCCTAATTATGGTGGTCTGAAAGCCCATAATTTCCAATATTGTCTAGATATATATCCCTTAAAATTTGTATATTTTACATTTTGTATAATCTCATCCACTGATGTATGGCCTCTTGTAAATTCTCTTATTTTTAACATGGGAAATCCTCACTTCAGCAAATCCACCTGTCATTTATTTATGTCCCCAACTGTAGGTTTGAAATGATGATGTTGAACTGATGTTAACACGATTCCCACGATTTCAAATTTGACTTTGCGCATGCGCAGCACTGAGAGACCAAGTGCTCGTGATTGTTCAATTGATCACATCTTGCAATTTGATTGGAAATGATGCGGGAGATGATGTAATGGGGAATCCCCGAATACGATAGAATATGAAAGAATTGTGGGAGCTACTCACTTCTTTTGATAAAAAGGTTTATATTCATCATGTCAAGTCTTAAACGGTGAACACCGCCTCTAATGCGTTGGATTGTCTGGGGCCAACACGATCCTCAGTGACCCAGAGGGTGCATGAATGCACCTAGTCAAGTGTAATCTTAGTATGTTGAAAGTTACACCAACTAATTATCAGCTCTACCACATTATTAAATTGGTTTGCTCTAATTTTGGATGGTTGGGCAAAGGTTAATCAGTGTTCAAAGCTAGAAAATGTCCATCAAAATATATTATAAGTATATAATAACTTTTTTTAGAATTATAAATCACTTTCTACATTAAATAAGAAGTACACATATTTTAAAGCATATTTGACTGTCATTAAAATGTGTCCCTTGCAGTTTAAGGTGTTAGGAGGTTCATTTTGATTGAAATATTAAGCGAATAAATTTGGAGATACCAGTACCTCCTGTTTATTGTCAGGCACCTGATGAAAATACTGTCAACACTTAAGTGAAATAAATTACCTGGAATTTTTTGAAATTCGAACTTTTGGAATTTCATGGCTATTATTTTTTGCGAAAAGTGCAAAATATAGTAGCACAAAAAAATTACTGGGAGTACAGTAAGCGCTACGCTCTAAAGACAATTTTACAGATCTTCGGCCCCACCCCCACTGCTTGTGGCCATCCATCTTAGCATGGGCCATAAATCAATTCAAATCAACTGTGCTGACATTTGAGGGATTCATCTGAAATTTTTAGGGATGTTTCTACATATCAACGTCAAGAACTGATTAGTTTTTGGGCATTCTGGGTAAATTTTAAGGTGGCCATTTTGGATTTTCCGTCCTAAAATCTTTACTTTCAAGACTTGTCTACAGGTTTCCAGCCAAACCTTTTGAGGGATTCATCTGAAATTTTCAGGGATGTTTCTACATATCAACGTCAAGAACTGATTGGTTTTTGGGCATTCTGGGTAAATTTTAAGGTGGCCATTTTGGATTTTCCGTCCTAAAATCTTCACTTTCAAGACTTGTCTACAGGTTTCCAGCCAAACCATTTTAGGGATTCATCTGAAATTTTCAGGGATGTTTCTACATATCAACGTCAAGAACTGATTAGTTTTTGGGCATTCTGGGTAAATGTTAAGGCTGCCATTTTAGATTTTCCGTCCTAAAATCTTGTCTATCGAGGCTTGTCTACAGGTTTCAAGCCAAACCGTTCAAATTTTTATATAAGTTACACAGTGATAAGTTCTAGAGCTGATTAACTTTTCTGCGGCCATCTTGCTTTCTTGGTCAACAAGACCACAATGCTGTGTTTTAGGTACGATATTGTTCACGTCTGTGCCTTGTTTATGTAAGTATTGTCTCTTGACAATTTTCTCAATAAGTCAGCCATTTTGAAAAATGGTGGTCATTTTCACATTTGTCATTTTACATATTTCGATTGCTGGCAGTCTTGTCTGATGCTTATCTGATGTTATTAGATGAAATGTGTTTGCCTTGGTCTTGCCATTAGCTAAATGATTACTATTTTAATAATGGACAGGAAACTTGATTATTAGATATTGCATTTATTAATCATTCAGTCCGCCTTTTTTTCTTGATTTTTTGCTACCTATTCAGCCAGGAACACATTAATTTCCTCGCCTAAAATATTAATAAGTAAGGAGTTGACCAAACTCTTTCATTCAAACTCTTAAAAAAGCTATAGGTAATTTATGCAGGGAGGGGAGACTGAGGTAATAAGGATTGTTGGGCAAGAAGGGCCACTCAGCTTATTTTTTCGCTTTGAAATATATGTTTCCTGTATTATCTCCTGATGGGAGGTCCTCACTTGACTTGGATTTTTCATCCAAAGTAGCCTTTCCTGCCTCATTCATTTAATTATGTGGTAAACATTTTTGTCAAAGTATCACACGGAATGCCAAAATTGTCACTAGTTTTATGGTCAAAAATCTAAAGTATTCTAACCATTGGTTTTAGAGTTGATTAGATTTAAGGATGCACCTGGAGGTGGAACTTCCTGGGAGACAAACTAATTTGTTGTTGTTAAATATTAATTGAAATAATAAATTTGTATATTTGTATTTATAAATATATATAAAAAACACCCATTTTGACTCCTACATTACCTACCACCTATCAACATGCCTTTCATAATGTAGCAACACATCAAAATATTTATAATTATATTATTTCATTTGGATATTTTTAACTTTAAATAATTGTTCATTAATTATCCCAACGAACGAAGTTCAGTAGGGATATAGTAAAGCATTCCATCTGTCAGTCTGTCCATACACAATGAATAATCAATAAAAATCATAATAATAATCATAAAAAAACTAGAAAGACAAGGATTTAGAACACGCAAATTCGTCTAGAAGGAAAAAGAAGTTAATAGAGCAAGTAAAAGGGAATTAAAGCTTGTAAAGTTACCACATTTTGATCAAGGCCACAAAAACCGAGTAAACAACAAAAGGAAAAAGAATGAGTTTAATGGAGCAAAGACAATGACAGATAAAGACAATTGAAGAATAAGAATGGCCATGTCGCTAATGTAGCATACCAAACCATTCTCCTTTAGTTAAGCTCTTCTGAGCCTGGAGGCCGTGTTCCCAGTGAAGCAGGTGGCGCTTAAATTGGCCAAACACGGGTCACAGTGGTTTGATATGGCACATTGGTGAGGTATACCACATGACTAAGAATAAAATAAATTCCAAATAAGAAAAACAAAGAGTTAAAAGAACAAATGTATTCTCAAGCTAACAATACAAGCAGCAACCTAAAGACGTCCACCTGTCCGTCCAGAAGATAACTTGAATCCTCACGCTCGGTGATCGTACAAAATGGATGGAGGGGGGATTAGGCAGTTTCTGCAAGAAAACTTAACAAATTTGGAAGATTTACTTTTTCAAGAGAAAATTTACAACTGAATTGCCAAATGAATAGGCGCAGTGCATGGCAAAATATGTTAGGTCATCTAGTATTTTTTTGAACTGATACCCTTCTAAGATATGAGATCTATTAAAAAAGGCGCATCATCACCAACATGCAAAGGTCAATGTTTTTGCTATAAATCGGCAACAATGGTCTACACTCTGTAATAATTAGGTATAAGGGACGTTATTAAAACAATACTAATGACATTGCTCACTTCTTAAAGTCAGTTTCCATGCGTTATACAAAAAAATCGAAATAAATTAATATTGGATGGAGGGGGGATAGAATGGAGGGGGGGGGGTTTATATGTCTTTACTATGGAACAAATTCACAAGAACTCATGTATTTGAAAAAACTAAACTCAGTACCCCATTAAGAAACTGGATATTATATCTTTGGAGAATGAAAAATGGGAAAATTTGGAGTCATAAGAATAAATTCAAGTAGCATGTCTTATCATGTCTTATATACACGTTATCCCCCCCTCTCCAATATTAAGTTATTTCGACTGTTGTTTTACTGTTGTTTTATTGTCTAGATTACGTAAACATATATATACAGAAATATACACAGAAATATAAACACGGATTATAAACCTCAAGGTGACATATACAGATTCATGAATATTTTGCATGAATTACTCAGATGCGAGTAGGTAGTTACCAGTTTCGCCACCAGGTGGCTGATTCGGGGGAATTAACATGGCAGGGTATTACAAAATTCCCTTAAACTTGAATATGCATCAGTTTAAGTGGTTCACTTTTCATATTACCCTTACGTATCTGATAGTTATACAAATTAAAACATGTCCAGTAAAAGAAAATATTAACAGCCCAACACAAGAAAAAATATTTCACTTTTTGTGGTTTTACAACATGGGGTCTATGTGGAATCTCCCCCACCTAGAAGTCACATTTTCAAAGAAAATTAAATTTTCAAAGTTGATTTACTCTTTTCAAAACCACATTTCTAAATGTAATTTTACATGTAAATTCCAAATATGACATCAGTTTGACTGAATTGTTAATGAAGTAAATCAAGATTATTTCTACTCGCATCTGGGATATCGTACATGTATATGATATAGGAATGTAGTTAAATACTTCAAATATCATTTTTTATCATACTTTTTCTGTTTTAGAAACATACTGCTGAAGGTTAACCTTGAGAACTCGTAATGGAATTCAGAGCTTACATTCTTTTGCTCTCTCTCATATGCCTTGGTAAGTCTGCATTCGATAATTATTTTTCTATCATTTAATTCCCATTGAAAGAATTACATGTAAGTTCAGGAATGATATAGAGAAGCTAATCCCTCATTCATTCATCTCAGTGAAAACTCAAGTACCAGTTGACAGATTAGATTCAAATTTTACAGGCTGTGCCATATCCTCATGGGATTTCTATTCAAGAAGGAATTTTTAATATGGTGTCATATCATGTCATTGGTTATATCTATCATGAAATATTCATAATTACAAGTGATTTGATAATATGTGTTTTGTTTAGTGGGACTTGCTACCCCGGGTGTGGAGTTGCTGTCAATGTTCTGTTTCTTTTACAGCATCTGCGGCCACTAAAGAAAAAAAGCCTGTGATTTACACTGGGCCAGTGCAGCCTCTAGAGAATGTCAATTGTTACATGTGTACAGTAAGGATGAAGAACTCAATGGTATATGAAGGGCATCAGGATTGTCTTCAAATTGATTCAAACAGGACATCCATTAAGGCTGAGCCTTGTCTTGCTGGCTTCTGCTCTGTAAGTATGAAGAAATTATTTTAGGCTTTACTTCCACTTGAGGATTTAAACCCTGGACTCCATGCAATGTGGAATAATCATTCCTTCAAGGTATTGCTTTCTAAAATTTGCACGAGATGCGCAGTTGTAGCATAGTGTTAATTTTAGGAAACAATGCCTGAAACGCCACTTTTTTTACTTCATATATTCTGTATCTGCATGCTGTTGGATATATCATATACACATGTATGTACTCTGCATATACCAACAGAAGGTTGGTTGAGATGTATTGTGAAGCCATACATAAATAAACAATAGGGTATCATTTCTCCGATCTTTCAGCGTCGCTTGTAAATTACAAGAAAAAAAAAGGGACCATACATAAGAAAAATATTTTGAAAAAACAGGCCTCTTTGTAATTACAATTATGATAAAAATAGGAAGATAATTACTCTCAGCAATATATAATAGTTATGATTAATATTTATGACATATTGTTGAAAACAACTTATAGATGAATGTCCTTGGGTTTACACAGCTTACATAACTTATTATTCAGAAAATACATGTACACATTAGATTCTGCTCTGCAATATATTAAGCTCTAGTTTATCAAAGCCGTCTTGCCATTAATTTGTAATTTCAAAGTGAAATGAGTCAAAGGACGATTCTCGGTTTGGAGAAAAGTCTCCTGGGCTAATAATTTTTTTCATGAAAAATATAGAAATATTACCCAAATTAAACTATGAATATTCAAAAGAGGACATTTAGATCTACAAGATGTAAAAATAACAAATTGGTCTGAAGCAGGGATAACGCTCAATTTGACCGATTCAATAAATTACAAGTCTCGATTTGGGGAAAGAAGTTCATCAGTGTACTGCGCGAATATTTTTTTGCGAAAAATTTAGAAATATTACCCAAATTAAATTATGACTATTCAAAAGAAGACATTCAAATCTATATTATGTAAAAAAATCAAATTTGTCCGAAGCAGGGATAATGCTCATTTGGATTGATGAACTTCGTTCTCCAAACCGAGAATCGTCCTTTCAATTAATGTGTTTAAGATTCAAATTGGCCCACTTTGCAAAACTAATGTTTTTAAGATTCTGATTTTTAATCTATATAAAGTTATATTTGATAATTGGCCCATTTGGTTAAACTAAATCTACCTAAGACTGATTTCGACTTTTATGGTCAGAAACTGAAATTCAAGGCTACATTTCAAACCTTACAAAATTAGAATACATTTCAAAACTTACAAAAGTATTACCTTGAAGACTGTAATAAGTAATAAGTCTGTAATAAGTAATAAGGAAATCGATGGATTGAGGATATTACATTATGTGTGTTCCAGATCATGCGTATAACACAGGGAGATGTGATGACTGTATCAAGGATGTGCCTTCCCCATTGTAAGGTTACAGACAAAACAGACCTCGTAGGTGGCTATAGATCAATTGTTAACTGTTGCACCACAGACAAGTGTAACTCGGCCCAAGCCATCAGGGTTGGGTTCCTCACCATCCTCATGGTGTTCATCATGAAATTTTTATAAAGTTTGCAGTGGTTAATGTGCGCGGGTTGTTCAATAAATACTGATACAAGTGCTCTAATTCTTTTGTTTGTAAGGGAATCAAGATGAAATTTTGTATGAAAACTTTGTACAGTTGGGGACAAAAAGAAATGACAGGTCGATTTTCGATCACCATTTCCTAATTATGGTGGTCTGAAAGCCCAAAATTTCCAATATTGTCTAGATACATATCCCTTAAAATTTGTATATTTTACATTTTGTATAATCTCATCCACTGATTTATGGCCTCTTGTAAATTCTCTTATTTTTAACATGGGAAATCCTCACTTGAGCAAATCCACCTGTCATTTATTTATGTCCCCAACTGTATCATTTTGGAATTTAATTTCAAACTGGTCAGGCTAAATTAGTTAAAATTGTATGCAGCATGAAGGGACATTGCACAGATATGTGTTTGATCATTATATGATTACACCTATTACACAGTGATTTATTCTCTGAAAAACATTGAAGGAGATAATCTTCTTTAGCTCGAGGTTCGTGCTATAATATTGCATTGTATGATGTATAAGTGTATGATATGTTATTATGTTGCTTCAGTAATTATCCCAACGAACAAAGTTCGGTAGGTATAGTGAAACCCTCTGTCTGTGGAATTTTGCAATAAAGAATGGGTATCGATATGGCAAACTTTTTGAACACATGTCTCTCTTAAACCGGTCATCAAAAAATTCTGAAAATCTTACAAGTTGTCAATTTAATGACCATCTTTTGAATGGTAACAATATAATTTGAAATAGATATACATACTTTCATCTATATTGTTTTAAAAAACACATCAAACACTTGTTCTGTTCTTGGTATCATATTTCCAGGGTGAAATGAAACATCTTTCCGAACCTCATTGGAACAAAACGACATAAACACAACATGTTTAGGTCTCTCAATATTGTACAAAGGAAATTTTGGTTGATTTTAAAAAAGTATCTTGTTAATGAAATAAAAGTTTTTTCTTGATTTTAATCTATTTAAGGGAATTTTGTTTTAATTTTTTCAATGCTTTTTTAAAATCAACCAAAAATTCCTTTGTATAACTTTAATATTGAGAGGTCTAAAACATGTATATGCTATTTTGTTCCAACAAGGTTCGGAAAGACATTTTATTTCATTCTCAAGAATTGGTAGAAAGGAGCAAAAACAATTGCACTAAAAAAAACAAAATGTTAACAAAAACAGTTATACAAAATATTTCTAAATAGTTTTCGCATGAAATTGTTGTCAATCAGTCAACATTACATAAAATACCATGTTTTTTTACAGAATGTTTTCAATGATTCAACGAATGAGAGAAAAACATTGTTGAATTCAGTTCTCCATATCGATACCTATCCTTTCTGATCTCTTCAAGTATGACTATATTATTCCCAAATTGAAGGAAAAGGGCAGATCACTATTCTGGTATTGTTTTCCTGATTTGTGCCTCAGAAAATTCAAATTGTCAAATTCAAATTATTTGTGCCTTTAAACGGTCACCCGAATGCTTTTAAAATTGGTAGAATTCTGATATACCTCTAATGTTTCCAATGTTTATATTTCTGTGACAAATACAGATTCATATATGTTATAGTGTTCGTTGGGATTTGCTACTACGTGGAGTTGCCATTTTCAAGTTTGATTAAAATCTTTACTCATGAAAATTGATTTGTACAATCACCACGGGAGTAATCTCCAGGCATGAGACCTATCAGTATTTGAAGACCTTAGCTATGTTCCTGATAACTGATTTACATGTATTTGAAAATATGAAGTAGGTCACAAACAGCTGAAATTTGAATTTTTTTATTTATTTTATAGTACCTAGTACCCCTCCATCCACTCCCCCCCTCCATCCAGTATTAATTTATTTCGATTATTTTTTGTATAACGCATGGAGACTAACTTTAAAAAATGAGCAATGTCATTAGTATTGTGATAACAACGTCCCTTATACCTATTTATTACAGGTCGTGTAGACCATTGTTGCCCGATTTATAGCAAAAACATTGACTTTTGCACGTTGGTGATGATGCGCCTTTTTTAATAGATCTCATATCTTTGAAGGGTATCAGTTCAAAAAAAATACTAGATGACCTAACATATTTTGCCATGCACTGCGCCTATTCATTTGGCAATTCAGTTGTAAATTTTCTCTTGAAAAAATAAATCTTCCAAATTTGTTGACTTTTCTTGCAGAAATCGCCTAATCCCCCCCTCCATCCATTTTGTACGATCACCGGGCGTGTAGTAATATTTCAGGGAGATACATGTAACTGGGGATGTGAACTTCATATATGCCATGAGTGGAGAATATTATGGTATTGTTTATTCTCGACCCCAAGAGATAAAGTTGTATTCCATACCTACTAAGGTTATAGATAAATTACGAGCGGGAATATATACTGGATCTAGGGATCTTTCACTGAAGAGCAGGGCGGGATGGATTCAGGCTGTTTTCATCCCGGTCCCGCTCCTAAAAGCGAACTCGATTTACGTTCGTTTTTCCTATTCATACAAAAAATAAAGATAATATTTCAAACTCACAAACGTTGTATATTTTATCAATTCATTGATCTGCTAAGAGTAAGAAAATGCATATTTTTGAATTTTGGAACTTTATAAGACAATATTGATATATAAGAATATACCTAGAACCTTAGTAGGTATGGAATACACCTATTATGTACAGCCTTGGTCCCTCGGGATATACACATATTCCCTTGGGATAAACCCTGTATCCAAAACCTCCCAGTACATAACCCTTATATATTCTCTGCTTCAAGGGATTTTTGTTGAGTGATAAATAATCATCATCAATTTCTTATGTATGAGAAGTATAAAATCAGATATGTAATGGTTTATATAAGTTATATGTATTATAACCCTAATATATGCTTTTTAGTTTTGAATGACGTAAATTAACATGTTTGCATTAGCAAAGAATTTATGTTAGTTAACAGAGCAATTTCCAATTCATATTTCTAAAAAACAAAGTGTAATGAAATGTATGTAGAGTGTATATGAAGCTCAAAAAGAATCTGTTGATTAAGACAGCTCATATTTACTTTTCATAAATGCAACTAATGAAAGATAAGAGCCATATGGAATATATACACAAACAAATGAATTAATTTTCAATGTGTTCAATTATTTATACATTTATTTCTTCCCCAGGTAAACTGAAAAAATTCATATCCACTGGTATTACTAATGTAGAAATAATGCTATGAACTCAAGTGCTAGCCTTGCTCAAGTCGGTATTTTTTTTTACTTATCTGATCTTGAATTATTAATAGAAATCAAGATAAGTAAAAGAGACTGACTTGGGCAAGGCTACTCAAGTGCATAAACATTATATACATTAAGTTATGGGCAGATATATTTATTAAGTGCATAAGATATTTTATGTACATGTACATGTATTCATTTATAACTGTAAGAAATGAACTGTCTTTGCTGTTGTGTAACCTCAATTGATCCACAGTGTATTGCCTGATCAGATGATAAGCCTTATATTGTATTAATGAAGCTTGTATTTTGTGAATCAGGGAGGATTGAGGATTTCATATGTTGATGAATGAGTAAATTTGGGATTTTAAATGAGTAGTAATTGTATTGATATTGACTGGTGGTACAATGGGATCGCACACGCGTGTCTATATTCATTGTAAACCAAAGATCAAGAATGCTCTTGTGACTGAACATTGGATCTTATTGGTATCTAAAAATAAATTATATTGAGTAAGCTTTATGAGGTGATAAGTGATATACAACTTATACATATTGTTTTTTATATTGTATGAATCTAAATAAACACAGCTACCCAATATTACAATGTATGTTTTTCTATCACAAAACCCAAGCCAAACTGTCTCATGTTATATATCATGAAACACCATAAATATACCAGTACATATTTACATGCATATATACTACATATACTATTCTAGTATATCATATTGCTAGAAAATGAAAATAATTGTATAATACTATCACATTGTCATCACTTGTATTGATATCATGATACAAAGTAATTTATAAGCCTTTTAAGTCTAGGTGCCTTTGGTGCCTGGCACTAAAATAGATACATGAAATCTTATTAAAAAATTAGTTGATTAATCCGTGTGTTGTTAGATATTTTGATGTTTTTTTAAGAATGGTTTGATTGTTTAGATGGAATGTTTAAGTGTCTATATATGATATATGTAAACCTTTTTATTAAAGTAATGAATACTGATGTGTTTGTTTCGAATTTGATTTGGAAATATAAAATGTTCATGTACATTATACTTCTAGTATTGTTTTGTTCTTTCAATGCATAATGATAGAAAAGATGATTTACAAACTACTGTATTTTGCATCCATTTAAGCTTGGTGTATTTAATTAACAGATCCAAAGGAGTGAAGAGTCCTCAAAAAGGGCTAAATGTTTGTTCTTTCTTGAACAACTGCCCTGATACAAAATTTAATACCTGTTTTTCTTACTCAGTATCTCGGGTCAGTGTCAAGATACAAATTATACAGCCAATAATAAAGTATTCAGTAATTTGAGAATGGTCGTTCTTTGAAATATTTTACTCAAAGAGATGTCACTGCCTAAACTCAATAATACTTCTTTAATCTGTATACTATACAGGCCTGTAGCCATGGGGGATTGCCCCCCCCCCCCCCCGGCTAAAAATTCTTTCAAAATTATGCAGTTTTTCACCATTTTGAGCACTTCTCAAGTGATTTTAGCCATATTTGGGTCAAAATTGTCAAATTATGAATAAGATAACTTTAGGACACGTAATTTTTTAAAGCATCTCAAAGAGTAATGCTCAGCTATAACCATAGGCCAAGGGTAAAGTAATAGTAAGCCGTATATAGAAGAGACTATAAGGTTTTGACTCGATTTAAAGATGGCAGCAAGTAGAATTCCGCTTAAAAGTATAAATAAACGCAGATTGACTGGCCTGCCCTCTTTCATTTAAAAATTATTTATTTTGAAGGTTTAATACAAAATTATAGTATCCCCTGGCCCACTCTTCGGGAACTGATGTCACAATTCAGGACCACAAGACCGTGGCTCATTTCATCGATTGAATAACATTACAATTCATGGCGAAGAATAAGATCAAACTGAAAACCAATACTTGAGATTGAGTTAGTATTCAATACTACATTGAAGAGATCGAGTGTATATTTGTGATCTGTTTTACTTTTAATAATTAATTTTTGAACCTGGTCACTCTGCCAAGAAGTTGTGCCAAAACCATAGGTATTCATTTTTTCTTAATTTCTTGAACGGGCGTTTTATGAACCTGCACTATACCCATCGCATATCTAAAAAGTAGGCAAAGCAAACCACATTTGAATTTTGTGGTATATGTGTCAATAACAAACGCAACAAGTGTTTTTCAGGTGTCCTCGGAGAATGATTTGAAGAAGCAATCGTTCTCCGGCTAGATGATCTTTGATAAAATGCCCACGACAATCCCGAAACCTCACTTACAGTATACTTCACTTAGAAGTTACAAACACAACGGCAATGAATGGATTTATCATCTTTTAAAGGGCCTCCAAGCGTGAAAGAAGCACCTTAGTAAACATGATAAAAAGTGGTTTATGTTTTCTATATGTTTTTTCTTCTAGATTTTCATATTGTCGAAGTCAAACTGTTGACATTCAGGATATATAAATAAAATGGATATCGGATATTTTACGATTCTTTTGCTCTCGCTAGTGTGTCTCGGTAAGTAAATGTGTAGTTTAGCCTATTTTCAAAATTCTTCTATTCCAATATCAAGTTACGGTACGTGAATAGTAGAGGGACTGAGCTTCGCGCGTTATGAGAACTTGGACGCGAACGTGCATGTGAAATTATCGTTCTCTGGGGATAAGTTCTTCGAAGTAAACACTTGCCCAATTGAGTATAAAGGTGAAAGGAAAATAGGTGCAATTAGGCCCCTGAAAAAAACAGTTGATCGAAAAGGCCGGGCAGTAATCCGACCATCATGTGGGTCATAATATTACACGTGCACGTTCTATAACAAACGCGTAACTTAACTTTCATAATGTTGAACTGTTAAGATAAGTGGGCAGTGGTTCTGATATCCATGGGTTCCTAAATCAGGAATCTGCAGTAAACATTATATAAAAGCATAAAACTGGGTTATACAAAAGTCTCAGTATGGTTAATTATGAGAGATTTTGATAAAGGGTATATCTGAGGGAAATACAATATATTAACCCTAGGGACCGTATATCACCCGCTCACTTCAGATATCAATTATATTCCTGCATGTTATTAATAACACTACGAAGTATGGAATAAACAACATTATCCCATACTTAGTAGTGTTATATACCCTTTACATTCGTTTGCCTTCACTTCTTAAAAGAGAGCTTCGTAGTTTAACTAGACTCTGCACGCAGGGTAAATGTTATAGGGAAATAAAATGCGGGAATATAATCGATGAGGTGAGCGGGTGATGTATATATCTCCCGCTGAGGTGAGCGGGAGATATATATATCCCCCGCTCGTCAGCAATCCCCGATCTTTCGGTGCTTTTTGAATTCCCGGGATATACTTTGGCTCTACTTGATAAATATTAATTTCATACACTGTTAAATGTTAAAAGCTGTTGAGTTTTAAAATTGAGATAAAATACTAAGTATAGGATAAATCAGTTATTGAATGCTCGATTTTTGATACAGGGTATCCCTCGATAAATACAATATATCAACCCTCGGTCCCTACTAAGTCCCTCGGGTAGATATAATGTATTTCCCTCAGATATGCCCTGTATCAAAAACCTCCCATTAAATAACCTCTATTTACACTTTTTAAGCAAATGGGGCTACTAAAGTGGAAAAGCCTGTGGTTTACACTGGGCCAGTACAACCTCTGTCGAATGTAAGCTGCTATACGTGTATGGTGAGGCTAAAGAACTCAATGGTATATGAAGGGCATCGGGATTGTCTTTATATTGACTCAAACAGAACATCCATTGAGGCTCAGCCTTGCCTCGCTGGCTTCTGCTCTGTAAGTATAGTATGAACAAAAGCTGACCTCGGATTTTAGAAACACAACATTTGGACATTTATTGATTGATGATTTGAACTCTGATATAAGTAGGGGAGAGCGGGGTAAGATGGAACGCGGGTTGAGACGAACGATGGATTTTTATTGAATATTTGTTTAAAAGAGGTTACTGAAGTAAGCTTTTTTTGAAAATATATCAAGTGATCTTTCTATTCAATCACAATTTCTTGTCGGCTGCAACTAAAACCCATCGTTCCGTCTCACCCTGCGTTTCATCTTACCCCGCTCTCCCCTAGTAACCAAAACCCCGCAAAATCTTGAAAAATGTCCTGTTGAAGATTCATATTTTTATTACTTGGAACCTTTAGTATCGATATTCCTCTACTGATTCCTGTGCAAATCGCTCGGAGTTTGTTTTTTGTAGTTGTGGAGGATTTCAGTAAGGGGCGATTTTCAAGAATTATTTAAAAGTACAAGTATTTCTAAAATAAATCCATTCACAGTAGGCTATATACAGAATATCACATCATTTTGAGTGATATCATTTTTGTCGCCGAGTTGATATCAAATATCAACACGAGTGAGCGAAGCGAATGAGTGTTGATATTTGATATCTACGAGGCGATAAAATGATATCACGAGAAATTATATGATATTGGGTTTATCCCATGATTACAATCACCTTGTGATGTTCTGATCCAATTTCCAGGACATTGGCAGACAATATAAACTAGAAATTAAAATATCAATTGAATATTTGAAACACTTTATTTTAACAATTAAAAGTAAATAACACGATATAGTTCGTCATAAATACCATTTTTTAATCGTTAGTTAGCAGCCTTCTAATCAAATTATATACGCAATCGTAATTCAATACACCAATGAAACTTAAAGAGAATAAATTAACGGACCTATTTTCTCAAAAGAGAATAAATTATCTGACCTAATTTCCAACAATATTGTGGCGCGAAATGCAAATGTGATATCACACGGATATGCGTGAGATAAACGATATCAGTTTGATAAACGATTTTCTGGAAAATATCACACGGATTTCAATAATATCAGAAATATCAATAGCTGTTATTCATGTTATTGTACAGATAACACATTTATCGTGGGATAAACACAAATATTTTATGAAATATGTTATTAAAGAACCTCACAGTGTCAGAAAAAAATAAATTATCGGTTGAGTAATCATCAGATAAGATAATAAACTCTATTTTTAATTTTTTCCCTTTTCTATGATCTTGCTACTGGTGATCGTCACATTTGTTTGCACTCAAACAGTCTGTATTGACTATATACATGTAATGCAAGTTGCAACATATTAATGATGGCGGATATTCATTTCAGATCATGCGTATCACACAGGGGGATGTTATGACCGTGTCCAGACAATGTTTGCCTCATTGTAAGGTCCGTGACAACACAGACCTTGAGGGGGGCTACAAAACAGTTGTTAATTGTTGCACTAAACACCTTTGTAACTCGGCCACATCCTTCAAGTTTGGATTCCTCACAACAACCTTTATTGTATTCTGTATAAAGTTTTTATAGAGACAACTGCAAAATTACAGTATATAACTATGACTGCGCCTGTGAATCAACTTTGACTTCGTCCGTTCTGTGCTACTTCATATACAGGTTTCTCTCTAGTTTTGACAAACAAGGTGTTGCGTCCGAAGAGAAAATACAAAATAGGCAACCCACCACACTGCCATCTTTCTATTGGCCCTGGTGTTATGGGAGGAAACAACAAATGTAGAGTAGATCCTATTATTGGACCCTTCATTTAGACTAGAGATGCAAATCTTGGCAATTTATGACTCGAATATGAAGGGACTATATAGTCTTTTGGCTTCGTTTTTGTTAATAAAGTAACAGTATTATCGTTATGATTAATGTTCGCTTCAGTCATGTGTTTTGTACTTCCGTAGTCCTTATAGTATGCAGGGCTTCCCAAAAAACGCAACACGATTGTAAAACCACAAAACCAGTGATGATTACATCAATTTCATTTATTTTACCATGAAGCCACGTGTCTTCTTTTTCAAATGATATGTTATTTATTCATATATGACCACAGACCACTGAGGTTTTAGACATTACGACTATTAACAGAGAATCACCAATGAGGTTGCTGCTCTTCGCTAGAACACATATGATTCAAAGAGGTATTTGTGACATGGAGAGAAGAGCCAATCTCTGTTTAGAGAAATGGTGGCCATGTGATAAATGAAATTGATGTAATCATCACTGGTTTTATGGTTTTACAATATTTTTGCTTGTTGCGTTTTTTGGGACGCACCGCATATAACCATGGGATTTGCGAATTTGGCGATTATACTAAATAAAAGCATGAATAACTGCACTTTTCATCCTACACTCCCCTCAGTAAATTTGGCTACTGGAAGTCCTAAAGCCTATTCATGTTTGAATCTTTGCTTGTATTCGTGAATGCAACTTTCGGCTTTCGGCTACCAAAATATGGAATAGTGGCAAGTCCTATTGATATTCAAATGAGTTGCCCATAAAATAGTAGGCTTAAGTTAATCCAGTAGCCGACAGCCGAAAGTTGCATTCGTAAATACAAGCTTTATTTTGTTACTTCAATACAAACATTTGTACCCTTTGCATTCGTTCGACTTCACTTCTTAAATAAGAGCTTCGTAGTTCATAACTAGACTCTACGCGCAGGGTAAAACATTAGAAAATGATGAACATTTTTTAAGTCCACAAAAATATAAGGCTTAATGCGAGATTCAGAAGGGAACTTCTGGTTTCCAAACTAATGGAGGGGTGTAAATAATCTTGGAATATTTTTCAGCCGTAATGCTATGTATCCTTCTTCTTGCCTTCTTTTCTGAAATATTCGCACGTTTTTTTCGATTCTAAAAAGAAATGTCTACATGTTTTTAAGCTTCGATAATCACAGAAAATGAGCTTTATGAACAAGCCTTTTGATTGTGTAAAGCACATGTCATTATGATTTATGAAATATGAGAATCTCAGCTATTAACTCTTAAGAATGTTTTTGTACCAAAAGCGAAAAACTGAATCCGTGAATCCATCGCTAAGTTAGGATGCTAGATGAAGAAACTAATAACATTATTTGGAACTTAGATCGTACGTTAACTACACGTATAAGATTATTGAGAATTAACCTTTCCGAGAATTGGGTTTAAATTGGGAAAACGAAATATTTTTCGAAACTCTATCACCGGAATGGCCAAATGTACTGTTTACATTAAGAACCCCTATTCTTACGAATGACAATGTATTCTAGAAATACTATCCAACATGAATCTACTTGTTGAGACTCGATCAACTTGAGTTCTTCTGAGAAATGAGGATTTCAGCAAGCGTACATTGACTTGGTAACTGGTCAACTCGTACCCAAGACAACTTGTACTCAAGACAACTCGTACCCAAGTATATATTTTGGGCTTGGAATGTAAATAGATATACAAATTATAATTGTTACAATATAATTGTTCAGAATAGTTTAAAGTTTGAAGAAGAATTTTCGGAAGAAATTGATTTAATTTTGTGACATTTTGATTATTGTCAGAAGTCACATTCATGAAAGTCACATTCATGAAATTTAGCAAGAAAATATTTTGAATAATATAATATACATAATAATATAATATTAATATCGAATATTATTTTGGTACTAATTCATACATGATATAATATACTTTGTACGCATGTGCTCAAACATAATCCAATTTATTTACGAAGTGGAAAAGAAATTAAGAGATTAAACTAATCCTTTAAACTTTCTCTAAATGCACAACATTTATTGTTTGATTCATTTGTAGAAAAGTCACTGTTGTAATTATATTTATTTATTATATGTTTGACAAAAAAAATGTTGAGAACAAGCGCTTCAATAAAAAGGTGATCCAAGTTAAATGTCTTTTAAATTCAAAAAATATTGAGGCTTATTTGATTCACATTATAACATGAAAACATTATTATACAAACTCAATTTGTATTCCTAATATGCAGCCATAATATAAAAAAGTAATACTGAAAATAAACTTAGGTACGAGTTGTCTTGGGTATGAGTTGTCTTGGGTACGAGTTGTCTTGGGTATGAGTTGACTAGGAAGCCATTGACTTTACATGAGGCATAGACCATTGACCGATGACTTAGCCTCGGGATACCATCATGTATGTCACCATGTAAAGCCGATTACAGCCTTAATTGCTAAATCCTCATTTTCTCAGAAGAACTCAAGTTGATCGAATGTCAACAAGTAGATTTAGCATAGGCGTAGCCAGGATGGGGTGCGATCTATCTAAGATAGAGAAGAAAGTGCTTTCCATTTGAAGATTCTAGCTCAATTTTGAAGGAAGTTGCATCAATTTTTGTAAAATTCAAAACAAATGTTATAACTTTTTTGGGGTTGCGTGTCGCCCTGACTAAAAACCGAATGGCGATCGCACCCCCCTCCCCCCCCCCCCCCGACTGAAAGCTGACTACGCCCCTGTTCATGTTGGACAGTATTGGTAGAATCCATTTTCGAAAGTAAGAATAGTGGTTATCAAACAGGACACTAACTATAAGGCCGTTTTGAAATTTTGGGTTAGTGCAACTTCTTTTTGTGTGAATGATGTGTATCGTCCATTTTGTGAACAGCTCAAGAAAATGAAAACCCCGAATTTCACATGTGGACAACGTTAGAAAAACAAAACATTGAACAAATACTTATATTAAAATACTTATATTGCCAAAATTAAACAAACATATATGAAGACTTTTCTCATACCCTCGTCGCTTTTGCATGTGAAAAACTATTGAGCTTCTAAAATACGACCACTAAGCTTAAAGTTTACCCCGATTCTATTCATTCAACAACTATTGCACTATTGCAAAAAAAACTAGGGCTACATTATGATGTTTTCTGAAAGGCCTCAATGACAGATTTGTTAAACAACAACAATATGGTATTCAAAGAACTATACAATTCTGTTTTCACAGTGTGTAATTCAATGCAAAAAATATGACACCCCTGTCAAAAAGAATCGAAATGGAATCGATCGATATATGGTTTCTACAAATTCCATTGGGACTTTATTTTGGTGAAGACTAATATTAAAAAAATTAAGAAGGTCTATTTTGTTGATATTCCGATTTATTGGTGTACATGGGAATGGCGATTTTCAAAAGTGACTCAATCTCTAATTGAGACAAAATCCTGATGAGCTGGATAATAAGCATTGGAAATGTATATACACTTGAGGAGTTTCTTCATTTTAGTTTGACTGCAGATGAAAAGTGTAACCAAGCAAGGGAAGCATTGATGGGTGATTTTGGGTGGAAACCCATTTTAAGCTTGATTGATAAAAGACAGATTGATTTTTATGCCTTTTTAAAGTATGCCACAAGGTCTGCACAAAGACATCTTTAATGATTTATCTGACCTCTATCATAATGATAATGAAATCCCATGGAAATTTTTCTCTAATATTCAGTCAATTTTCCCAAAGATGGTGCCATGTTAAGGAATGATAGAGACTGGTATTCATCCTTTCTCTCAATATCTAAGGAAGAGCATCAGAACAACTTCTTGAAGGCAATAAGTGAGAAATCATCTTTGACCACTTATCGTGATCTTCAGCCTACAGTGCACTTGTCAGGGAGGATTACTTGTGCCCCACTTCTGACTTTTATGGCCAGAAGATTAGATTTAAGGCTCTTATAGCTGTTTTAGCACTAATGTTGATTTAAGTAGTCAATGCAAATGCAAAGATATGTGTACTTTATGAGATTGCATCTACCGCGATACAGTTTGAATGTCCAGCCGACCACTTTATTAGACATGAACTCATGCTTGACTTTATAAATGCTTGTAATAGTGAAATGTTCTCATATTTCCGACCTAGCCAGAAAA
This sequence comes from Owenia fusiformis, assembly GCA_903813345.2. NCBI lineage: Eukaryota > Metazoa > Annelida > Polychaeta > Sabellida > Oweniidae > Owenia > Owenia fusiformis. The sequence goes on from CAIIXF020000001.1 coordinate 53,468,006, forward strand.
TTTGATGCTTTGTCAAAGCGATTTTTAGTCAAATTATATACTGCCATTAAAGTAAGATTGTATGACATGCAATCACTTTTTAATGTGCATGTATATTTTTAATGTGTATGTTTTACTACATAGATGTAACTGTAAAAATGCTGCACTACAAGGTTGTATGTGCCACTGTTCTAAAAGTGTTTTAGCAAATAAAAAAATAAAAAAGATATGTAGTCCATACGGAGCTTACGGCATGTGTTTATTTGTCTTTTCTCCTCAATCTAGTAAAACAGAAAGGGTTGCCAATTTTTTAAAGGGGCCTGTATAAGTTTACGCGAGAACGAGGCCAAGTTTCATTTTACCTTTTACAACGGAACATTTTTGATTTGTGATATTCCAACAGAGTTAAGAACTGGCAGCGAGTGTCATTAAGTGTATAAGGTTTCTTAAGGATAACTAGCCGGCCAGCATGGTTTAAAAGTGAAAGAATAGTTTCACAACACGATTTGCCATAATAGATAACATGATAAAAATAGGAAGACTGACTGTGAAAATGAATTTTCAGAAAGTTATTCTAACATTCTTGGGAATTGTAGCATGTTACGACTGTCTTGCTGCTGAGTATGGGATCATCATAGATGCTGGTAGTAGCGGCAGTCGGGCAAGAATCTACACATGGCCCGAGAGGACAGAGTTGACAGAAGTCATCCAACTCAGGGAAGTTGCGAACAAGAAAAGCAAACCAGGATTAAGTGCTTTTGTGGGTGATGCCCAAGGGATCAGAAACCATCTCTCCCAACTCATTGAAGCTTGTAAAGATAACGTACCAGAGGAGAAGCGACCGAATACCCCAATTTATCTCATGGCCACTGCTGGAATGAGACTTTTAACTGGGACAGACGCCTTCGCAATCTACCAAACGGTGAACGATTTACTTTCTCACAAATCCTTCTCACCATTTGACTTTACCAAGGGGAACGCAAGAACTCTTTCTGGGGAGGAGGAAGGAGCATTCACATGGATATCCGCCAACCAACTTAATGGTTTGTTCGGAAATGATCGCACAACGAATAGAACCGTTGGTATTATGGAAATGGGTGGAGCCTCAACCCAGATGGCCTTCGTACCACGGGGGAGTCTTTTAGCTGACAAGTTCCCTGTTTATGTGGCTGGCAAGTATTATCCGTTATATGTCCATAGCTACCTCTACTACGGCCAGGACTTTGCAAGTAAAAAGATCAAGGACTACATCTACAGAATGAGAACAGACAGAGACGCAACTAACTTTTCTAACCCTTGTATGTTAGTAGGTGATCAGAAGACCGAGATGATAGAAGGTACGAACGTACAATTTCAGGGTACTGGACAGGCGGACGATTGTCTGGAACTCATACAAGCTGAACTTGTCTTTAAAGTCCCAGATTATCGTTGCTACCCCAAACCATGTTCTATAGGACAGGTATACCAACCAGTAATTCCTGCGGATATGATATTCCATGCTGTTTCTGCTTTTGCCTTCACTGTAAAAGATATGAATGCCTATTCTAGCGGGGAGAGCACCACGGCTAAGGTGATTTTGGCCACGAGCAGGGAGTTTTGTAAGATGGATCTAGAGACTGCCTTAAATAAGACAGGTAATCGCTTTGTTGACACATTGTGTTTCTCGGGTCTATTCATTTCCACATTGCTCACTGATGGATGGGGCTTTGGTGAAGACAGGAAGATAGATGCGGCTGGGGAAATTGCAGATCAAGAATTAACTTGGACTCCCGGTGCAATGGTCTACGAGGTAGAGCGACGGGATAGGGGTCATTTCGAGCCTGTTACTGCAACTGCGTCAACTCAGGAAACTGCTATTATCCTGACAGTTATGCTCATTGCAGCTGGTCTATGATAAAAACATACATTTTTAGGCCGGTATAAAGATGGCAGTTGTGTTGTTCGAATTATTTAGATATATTCAGACAGTTTGGCTCATTGCAGCTGGTCTATGAAAAAAACATATATATTTATAGGCCGGTATAAAGATGGCAGTTGTGTTGTTCGAATTATTACGATAAATAAAGTAATATAAAATGCCTTTGAATAATTGCCATGCATCCTTTTAACAACAGTATATATAATATGTTCAACTCTAAGGTGGCTTGTGTACTTCTTCTCCAATCGTATGCACATGTAGTATCTTTACTATATTTATCTTAGTCCAGAGTTGAGCTCTAATATCATATTGTCTTTCTGTACCAGATTTCATCCAGACATTTTGAGCTTTCAATCACAATACTTTTTACGAGCTAGATGATTAGCGTCAAGTGAAAATATTTTTAAAATAAATACATAAGAGATATAAGACTTCGGTGTACCCCTCGTGTTGATTTTGACCATCCTTCTTTGCTTAATTTGATTCGTTTTGCTTAGACGGATACTTCTCTGTTCTATGAAGATCTTTATAATGCACGATGGTGAATTGGTGTAGATAGGCAATGGTTGATTGTGTTGGAGAGTGATAAGCGTGGTTATATTGTAGAGTGGAATTGGCGGATTGTGCTGTAGAGTGGTAATGATCAATTGTGTTTCATAGTGCAAAGTAATGGTAAATTGTGTTGTAATGTAGAATGGGAATGATGACTTGTGTTGTAGAGTGGTTGGGATAGGCTATGCTGTAGAATGGTAATGGTGAATTGTAGAGTGGCCTGGATAGATTATGGTGGGTTGTGTTGTAGAGTGGTAAGGATAGATGGTGTTGTAGACTGATGGCAATGGTGGTTGGTTTTCATTAGAGTGGTACGTATATAAATATGTTGTACAATGGGAATAGTGGAATGTGTTGTGGAGTGGTAATTATGAATTCTGTTTTATAGAGCATAGTACGTAATGGTGGATTGTGCAGTAGAATGGCAATGGGGGATTGTGTTGAGTATTAATGATGAATATTATGTTGTATAGTACACAGTAACGTGGATTGTGATGATGATGGATTGTGTGGTAGATGGGAAATGGTAGATGAGGAATGGTGGGATAAATTGTGTTGTCCAGTGATAACGATGAACTATATTGAAGAGTGACAATGGTGAATATGTTACAGAGGTGTTCATGGATTCTGCTGTAGAGTAGAAATGGAGGAGGGTTGTGTTGTAGAGATAACAGTATATTGTACTGTAAGGTAGAAATGGGGGATTGTGTTGTAGAGATAATAGTTCATTGTACGGTAGAGTAGAAATGGATGAGTGTTGTGTTGTAGAGATAATGGTGTATTGTGCTGTAGAGAGGAAATGGTGGATTGTGTTGTAGAGATAATGGTGTACTGTGCTGTAGAGAGGAAATGGTGGATTGTGTTGTAGAGATAATAGTACATTGTACTGTAGAGTAGAAATGGAGGAGGGTTGTGTTGTAGAGATAATGGTGTATTGTGCTGTAGAGAGGAAATGGGGGATTGCGTTGTAGAGATAATGGTGTCCTGTGGTGTAGAGGGGAAATGGTGGATTGTGTTGTTGAGATAATAGTACATTGTACTGTAGAGTAGAAATGGAGGAGGGTTGTGTTGTAGAGATAATGGTGTATTGTGCTGTAGAGAGGAAATGGGGGATTGCGTTGTAGAGATAATGGTGTATTGTACTGTAGAGTGAAAATGATGTATTGTGTTGTAGGGATAATAGTACATTGTACTGTAGAGTAGAAATGGGGGATTGCATTGTAGAGATAATGGTGTATTGTGCAGTCGAGGGGAAATGGTGGATTGTGTTGTAGAGATAATGGTGTACGTGCTGTAGAGGGGAAATGGAGGATTGTGTTGGAGAGATAATGGTGTATTGTGCAGTCGAGGGGAAATGGTGGATTGTGTTGTAGAGATAATGGTGTACGTGCTGTAGAGGGGAAATGGAGGATTGTGTTGGAGAGATAATGGTGTACGTGCTGTAGAGGGGAAATGGAGGATTGTGTTGGAGAGATAATGGTGTATTGTGCAGTCGAGGGGAAATGGTGGATTGTGTTGTAGAGATAATGGTGTACGTGCTGTAGAGGGGAAATGGAGGATTGTGTTGGAGAGATAATGGTGTATTGTGCAGTCGAGGGGAAATTGTGGATTGTGTTGTAGAGATAATGGTGTACGTGCTGTAGAGGGGAAATGGAGGATTGTGTTGGAGAGATAATGGTGTATTGTGCAGTCGAGGGGAAATGGTGGATTGTGTTGTAGAGATAATTGTGTACGTGCTGTAGAGGGGAAATGGAGGATTGTGTTGGAGAGATAATGGTGTATTGTGCAGTCGAGGGGAAATGGTGGATTGTGTTGTAGAGATAATGGTGTACGTGCTGTAGAGGGGAAATGGAGGATTGTGTTGGAGAGATAATGGTGTATTGTGCAGTCGAGGGGAAATGGTGGATTGTGTTGGAGAGATAATGGTATTGTGCAGTCGAGGGGAAATGGTGGATTCTGTTGTAGAGATAATGGTGTACGTGCTGTAGAGGGGAAATGGAGGATTGTGTTGGAGAAATAATGGTGTACGTGCTGTAGAGGGGAAATGGAGGATTGTGTTGGAGAGATAATGGTGTACGTGCTGTAGAGGGGAAATGGTGGATTGTGTTGTTGATCATGATATAATAGTACATTGTACTGTAGAGTAGAAATGGAGGAGGGTTGTGTTGTAGAGATAATGGTGTATTGTGCTGTAGAGGGGAAATAGACGATTGTGTTGTAGAGATAATGGTGTACGTGCTGTAGAGGGGAAATGGATGATTGTGTTGTAGAGATAATGGTGTACGTGCTGTAGAGGGGAAATGGAGGATTGTGTTGGAGAGATAGTGGTGTACGTGCTGTAGAGGGGAAATGGAGGATTGTGTTGGAGAGATAATGGTGTATTGTGCAGTCGAGGGGAAATGGTGGATTGTGTTGTAGAGATAATGGTGTACGTGCTGTAGAGGGGAAATGGAGGATTGTGTTGGAGAGATAATGGTGTACGTGCTGTAGAGGGGAAATGGAGGATTGTGTTGGAGAGATAATGGTGTACGTGCTGTAGAGGGGAAATGGTGGATTGTGTTGTTGATCATGAGATAATAGTACATTGTACTGTAGAGTAGAAATGGAGGAGGGTTGTGTTGTAGAGATAATGGTGTATTGTGCTGTAGAGAGGAAATGGTTGATTGTGTCAGTGTAGAGATAATGGTGTACGTGCTGTAGAGGGGAAATGGAGGATTGTGTTGGAGAGATAATGGTGTATCGTGCAGTCGAGGGGAAATGGTGGATTGTGTTGTAGAGATAATGGTGTATGTGCTGTAGAGGGGAAATGGAGGATTGTGTTGGAGAGATAATGGTGTATCGTGCAGTCGAGGGGAAATGGTGGATTGTGTTGTAGAGATAATGGTGTACGTGCTGTAGAGGGGAAATGGAGGATTGTGTTGGAGAGATAATGGTGTATCGTGCAGTCGAGGGGAAATGGTGGATTGTGTTGTAGAGATAATGGTGTATTGTGCAGTCGAGGGAAAATGGAGGATTGTGTTGGAGAGATAATGGTGTATCGTGCAGTCGAGGGGAAATGGTGGATTGTGTTGTAGAGATAATGGTGCATTGTACTGGAGAGTAGAATGGAGGTGGAGGAGATAATGGTGATTGCGTGCTGCAGAGTAGAATGATGGAGGATTGTGTTGTATAGATAATGGTGTATTGTGCTGTAAAGCAGAGACATATAAATGTTTTATATGTACCTGTGTAGAGTGGAAATGGTGGATTGTGTTGTAAAAGTAGTAATGATCATATGGATTGGTAAGGATGAGTTGTGTTGGAAGGTGATAAGTAAGGATACTACATCTAAAAAATCTCCACCATAATAGTTTTAATTTGAAGCCTAGCTCCTCCACTTCCTTCACTAGAGCACATAGTTCTCCTTCCCTCAGAGTTTTCTAGACTAGCATCGCCAGGCAGTATGTGATGGCCAGGCAAGTTGAATAATATTGGCAGGATTGGCAAGCCATAGAAACAATGTTGTCGGTGTTGTATAGATGTCGTTGCGAGAGGGGAATTTACACTGACGTCATTACGTTCGAATCATCATAGAAGCTGACGAAAGTGATGGAATCACACCTTTTCTCTAGATTCCTTCATCTATCTGAGGAATAAACCATGATGAAAGTAACTAAACAACAGCTCGTGCAAGCAGCACGTCTAATAGACCATTATTCACAATATCAACCGTCTCCGTTGTCTTTGAAGAAGTTTATAGCATTTGGTAAGTTTTGTTTTGATTTCGAAATTGGGTCACTTGGATATTTTAGCTCTTGATCTATAGACACTTAGGCAGTCATTTTTGAAAACCTTTTTTAAATTCAATAGACCTGAGAGTACAGTCATGGTCTTTCTAGGTCTAGACATCCTATGGTTAGTTTATAAAAGGCATAAAACACACTAAATTGTTCAAAGCCTCTTGCAGTTCAGCTCGGACTCATCATCAGAGAATGAACATACATGCAGACAGTCATTTACTGATTTAAAGGGGGTGCAGATAATTCTCCCAAGTTGTAATCGTACAGGCAAAAGATTGCTCTCGGTCCAGGACTATAGTCTTGGCACGGGATAAGGCCTATACCATGGGTCTAACTGAGCAAGATCTAACTTAGATTTCTCTACCATGAGTCACTGACCCTTATCCCGTACCAGGACTATGGTCCTGTACTGAGCGCATACATTTGCCTGTACGATTACAACTTAGGAGAATTATCTACGCCCCTTCTACTTAAGAAACCTACCTCAATGCATTCTAGAACTCAAAATGTAACTTCTAATATATTGGAACCGCCGATTGTCTGGGTTAGTTGGCAGAACGAGGTCTTTTTTGTTTCTCATGGCTCTTTTGGTCGAAGTTCGATTAAGGTAACTTATAACTAAATCAAAAAATCCAAGATGGCCGAATCCAGGAAGCACATGGCATTTGAGTATAATCTGACCATCAAAATTAACTGTCTTTTGGTTGGATTTTCTCTCAATTTTTTAGTTCCACTTATCATTTATATAACCAGGCTCACTGTGGTAATGCAAATAGAAACAGTAAACATTTTGGAATGGGAATTTGAGTCCTCTGAAAATGTGACAGAAAAATTGAAAAAAGAGTAGCACAGCAAAGGTCCCTGAACATTTTTTTTTCTAATTTCTCTGAAACATCCCTTTAATATAGCCCAAAATGGAAGGAGCTTTAGAATTTTGAAATCTCTCATACAAATTAAAAAAAATAGAAAAAAACAATTTGAGAAGTGTACTTTTTTCCTTATTTTGATCCCAATTTTTTTATCGGGTAATTTTTCAAATTTCCGTTGCTCCTTCATTTTTGATATATGTTTGAAGTATATTTTCTGAAATGTTCAGATATTTTGAATCAGCAGTTTTTCACGGGCTACTCCTAGAAAAAATCTCCTCAAATTTTTTAAACGGCACTTTTTTTCTCAAACTAAAGTTTTTTGTTGTTCTTTGATGTCTTTGTAATGATTACAGTGAACAAGCATATGTGAAATAATAAAAACGACTTCTCAGGAAGAGTTTGAAAATTTCAAGATTGTGAAATTGAATAATTTTTTCTGAAAATCTATTAAGTTAACAGTCACCTTAAGATGGCGGTTATAACGGAATTTCCCGAACTTTTCCGTAATAGCACGAACTTGGTATTTCGTAACGTCACTTCCGTTTAAATTGGATTTGTTTCCGGTAAGAAACATTGTTTAACCATTCGGTATACAGTTAAGAGCATAGGATGTCGACATGGCAGTAAATATTGAAAATATTGTCCGAAATTTTCGAAATTACCTCTTACCGGAAACAAATCCATTTTACACGGAAGTGACGTAACGAAATACCAAGTTCGTGCTATTACGGAAAAGTTCGGGAAATTACGTTATAACCGCCATCTTAATCAAACTTCGACCAAAAGAGCCATAAGAAACAAAAAGACCTCGTTCTGCCAACTAACCCAGACAATCGGCGGTTCCAATATATTAGAAGTTACATTTTGAGTTCTAGAATGCATTGAGGTAGGTTTCTTAAGTGGAAGGGGCGTAGATAATTCTCCCAAGTTGTAATCGTACAGGCAAATGTATGCGCTCAGTACAGGACCATAGTCCTGGAACGGGATAAACTGACCCCAGGCCTAGTAGCTATTTACATGAGACTTGGTGGGTCTTGATTAATACTTCGAGTTGAATCTGGCATTTGCTCAAATCAAGTTTGATGAAAGCTGGATACGGGCCTAGGGGGTTACATCTTTCAAAGGGTAACCTCTTTCAAAGCCTTTACATGCCCCCTAGTCTATATTCAATAGACTGAATTTCCTGAGAATTCAGTCTATTGATCATTATGTCTCTCCTGTGGGAAAAAATAGGAAATTTCCTGCATACAATTTAATTATCAATTTTAGGAAACTTCACTTCCAAAAAATAAGCATTATAACAATTCAATTAAGTAGTAAGGTACAATTAAATGCTATAAAAAGTAACACAGCATATGTCAAATGGAAATAAAGCTAGGAGAAGTAACAAATATGCAAATTAATTTACCCAATCGGCCATTTTGAATGACACTTTCTATGTAAACAAATAATTTTCAATCCCATATTTTAACATATGTGGGCTATAGTCTGAATATTTTCATTCCAAATTTCAAAAAAATTTCAGACTAGAGGATATAGTCTAACATGCCCCCTATCATCCACTACAGAATCATGACTGCTAAAACTGAGATCAGCTGCTTACTTTATATCTCCTAATGTTAACAAATTGCTGAACCTCCGGTTATTGTCATTTTTTAAATCTCTGGAGATTTTGATACTACTTCGTGAATTTTGGTAAAAATTGCTCGATATTTACTCGAGGATAAAGAGAAATCCTGATCGGCACAGAAGCAGCTGATAACTTACAGACTTTGGCAAACAGAGAGTGGAGATGTTGGGAACATTTGGAGGTATAAAGTTAAGCAGCTGATTTCAATATTTAAGTTTCAGCAGTCACTTTTCTGTAGTGGGAGATAGTGGGTGAGCAAAGCAGCGTGTTCTATCAGATCAGTCAGCCTCTGAAAGAGGTAATACAGGGGTATTATTCCAGGGTGTCTGTGTGTGTCCTTCCTAGAATGCAAATAATAAGTTAAATGGTGGCTTTTTGAGGCAATAATAATGGGGTTTCATTCCTGATATGAGCTACTCTGCAAAATATTAGCTTCCAACTCCAATAGCTTCCTTTTTTGGAATTGGACCTCAAAATCTGAAATTATGGGTCAAAATCACATTTTAGCAGGGTGTTTCATGATTGCTCAAGTCTATCAGAATGAGTTGCCCCTGTGCCCAGTGGTGACCAAGGTTGGTACAAGTCTCCTGGTGCAATTTTAGACCTCCCCCAACCACGATTCGTTTTCAGTCAATCCCCTGTCACTGGTACAGAATGCCCACTTTAATTTCAGATTTTGAAATTCCAAAAAGGAAGCCATTGGAGTTGGAAGCTAATATTTTGCAGAATAGCTCATATCACTGATAGAATTGAAACCCAAAATGTGCTAAATGATCAGGAAAAATCCTCATTTCATGACAACCTAACTTTCAACTTGTGTTATTGATTGCGTAGATAAACAAATATTATTTGAAGAATTCAACCCCAAATATCAATACCAAATATTTACATGGATCACAAAGTTTGGATTCAACTTACATTGGTAAGTAATGACTTCCTGTCTGTGTTACATTGTGAATATTCATTTTCAGGGGAGAAAAATGCAAGCGAAAAAGCATCATTCATTTTCCTCAAAAAGGAAATACCAGTTCGACTGGCCAATATCATGAAGGAAATTAATTTACTCCCAGAGAGTTTACTGATGCAACCCTCTGTCAGGCTCGTCAAAAGCTGGTAAGTGTTATTAATTATTATATTGATATGTATTAAAGGGGGGGGAGGTAGTGACATTAGTTAGAGGGTAAGTTATTGAATAAGATTTCGTAGCTTCAACTATTATAGGTTTGGTGTTTGCTATATTGCAAAGAAAGTAGTAAATAGTTCAGTATATATTTATGTAACTCATTTAAAGTCTGAGGCAATGGATATCAAGTTTATCAACCAAAATATATAAAAAAATCATGTGTTTCAGGTAGCAGTAAAACATCTGTAGCCTATTGTAATTCAGGAAGTTTCAGCCATAATGATTTTTTTCAAGAATAACATGTCAGAGAAGCAATAGAGAATAAGTAGCCACTTATAGGTTAGCATTTTATGTTTACATTTTCACTGCCTTGGACTGTACAAGGAGCAAGGTCATGAATGATAGAATCCCTAACTTTGAAATACACTGTCTAGGTAAACCCATAAAAATATGCATTGGTAAGTGTCAGCATGATTTTCTGAGAGGAACTTGTTAGCCTCGTTGTTACTGAGGTAAAGATTTCATTTTCTAACACTCAGCCCCTCAGCAGAATCTCTAGAACATGAAATAGCAAGAACATTTGTCCACTATTTGGTTCATGAAAACATGTTTTCTAAGTTCTAATATTCTGCTACTGTTAGTAATACAATTTCAGGTCATTGAACTTATAACCAAATCGCTTAGTCCTTGAAGTACATGAAACAATATTGGACAAATAGTATTTCATCAGCTGACACATCCCAACACACACCCATTAAAATTAGCCAATCAGAGAGTAGGATTATAGCAACACCCATATAGACCTTGAAATGATATAAATTATAATATTGTTTACCATGAATACAGTGTAGTTGTACTATTAATAACCTTGAGCAATATGTGAACAGTTTTGTTTGTGTCACAATTTCCATACAGAACTGTCTCAGTATATTGAACCGAGTGCTCATAAATCACATATAAGGTTAGGGTACCATGCTATAGTTTGTGGTTTAGTATTTTATTAGACACAACTACAGCCCATTTCATTGTTTTATTTCGTCAGTAATACCTAAAAAATAAGAAAATAAGAAAATGTGGCCTCTTATATTTTGATGCTTCTCTGCCATAGTATTTTCAAAAAGATTAACATGGCTGAAATTCTTTAAATTACAAGAGGGCATAGGCTTATTGCAAAAAACCTCAATAATCTGAAATATACAAATGTCATTCATGTACAATATGAATTTTCTTTTCCATATATTATTGCAAAATGGTCTCCTAATTTCTTATTTCTGGGGTTCTACTGACAGTGAAAACAGTGAAATGGGCTGTAGTAAATTATATATCAAATTATTGATGGCATGGCTAAAAGGCGGACTAAGGGGCATAAAACCAAATTGTCCTACAAAATATAGAATATCTACAGGATAATCCAACCTTTATGAATTAATGTTGTGGTTGCAACATTAGGGACTGACTATTCGATCTTGGGGCAGGTTTCTTAGAAAACCCCTGCCCTAGTCATGGAGATACTTAGAAATTGTCAAATAAAAATATTTGTGAGGTATTTATTGTATTTTTTATTGTTAAAAAACAAAATACTCTTGGGCTCCTGAGTAGAAGAAATATTCTTGTTCAAGTATAGTTTAGCATGATAACTCTGAACAAGACAGAGAGGATATCCTATGATTTTTGAGGGATATCATTTTTATCCATAAGAGTGATATCACCCATGGAGATCGGCGAAATTCAAGAGTGGATAAAAATGATAGCCCAAGAAAATCATAAGATATCATATTTATCCTATGGTCGCTATTTTTGTATGGACTTAAAATAATTTGACCTAAAAGCTGTTGTTTTCTCATTTTCATTTTATTTTATGTTAACTTATTTGTACAAATGATTGCATTTAATTTAAATAATTTTTACTGAGCACATAATCTTAGAACTATATTGTTGGAGATCAAACAGACAAGTGGTTATTTGGTGCCAAATTCATCAGCTACCAGATTAAGGTCAGGGTGCATGATGGGAAATTTTCTGCATTCCTCAATTGAGTCACATGTTATTTTTCAAACAAAAATCACTCCTTCCCAACATTGTCTATATCTTCCAGTTTTGCACAAAGAGTGCACTTATGTGCCTAGAAAAGACTTGTGAGAAGAATGTTTCGATAAAGTGTATAAAAAACAAGAAAATTCAGTGAAAAAATTCAGAAATTTTTTTCACTGAATTTTCTCATTTTTTATAGATTTTACAAAACGAATCTTCTCACAGGGCTTTTCTAGGCACATAGGTGTACTTTTTGTGCAAACCTGGAAGATGTAGACAATGTGGGGAAGGAGTTATTCTTGTTTGAAAAATAACATGTGACTCAATTGAGGAGTGCAGAAAATTTCCCAACATGCACCCTGTCCTTAACCTACTATTTATGACTAACTCGTTTTAATATGAATGGAATAGTGGTAGGTAGTATTCATATTTAAATGAGTTGGTCATTAAATAGTAGGTTACTCTGGTAGCTGCAACCAAAAGTTGCATTCGCGAAAACAAGCTAAGTCAAAGTATTTTGAGGTTGTATCATGGTTCATGGTCTTAACATCTAGTTGTTTCAAAAAAATATTCTTGACAAAACATTACAACTTCTATTGAATTAATGGTCTGCCTCAATTATTTTCAACAGAATGTTATCAATGAATATAGTTTCATGACATTTAGGTCCAAAGTCTATTCATAGTTAGATTTTATACTTCAACTTGAATGATAATGACCTTGAAATACTTGTTATGATTCACATTCTCCTTGTATTTCATATCATTCAGTACAACCAGTAGTCATACTGTTCATGTGTTTCTATTAGAAAAACTAAATGTCTTTCCACCTGTTATTACCACTATTTATCCCCATGGATATATATAGGGTAATGTCCTGGGAGGTTTTGTATAGGGTATATCCTGAGAGATATGTCTATATCTCCCCAAGGGACCAAGGGGAGATATAAATATTTCTCGAGGGATATACCCTTTATCCAAAACCGACCGTACATAACTAGTGTATCTCATACTTGAGTGGGTTTTGTAAATGGAAAGTTAAAATTACTTGCACAACTCGCAAATACAGATTTTCATGAACAGGAAATGCAAAATGTTTTCTCCTAGATGCAAAATTTACAGTTTCACAATTCAGATCAAATTTAGTCAAAATATGCCTTTCTTCATGATTTTTAAAAGTAGGTGCAAACTCCTTCTAAAAATCCAAGTGGATACAAAGCTCATTTCGTGCAGGGTGATCAAAAATATGGGGGTAGTATCAGGTCACATGTTTTGACACACTGGTAGACTGATATCAAATGATTATTATGGGATTGTTGTCAACTGCAATTGTCAATTATTCATATATAACACTGGTTGAACATTAGAAGATAACAACTGTCCTTGAATAAATAGTTCCTTTGTTGTTTTGTTTTCTCACTGGTCACAATCATGATTCATATATGGAATTATGTTGTCTTTCAAAATTATGGATGAGAATCAGCAATTTCAAACTTCTTCCTCTCCATTGATTTGAACTACTCTCCTATTGGAGTTTTGGCTTTAAAAATTCCAACAAGATCAAGATTATAGTACTATGCCATCCAGTGTTTTTCCTAAGGCAAAATACATCACAGGACCACCGGACTGACAGGTTCTACATTTTGGCCAGTCCATACCAAAACTCAACGGACATTCGGACCTGTAACTTCAGTTTAATCACTGGTCCGTGTGAAAACTAACCAGTCCAAGACTAAGAGAGAAATGAAAGTAACAAATTTTAGAGCGAATTTCTTGCGAATTCAGTTTCAAATCAGCCCAAAATCACGTTTTTATACATGTTAAAGGTGACCTACTTCTCAGCGTACACTTAACTGCAAATTATATTGAATTCGGACGAAATTTCCGAAAAAATCATCAAAAAAATAACTTTAAAGTTTACATTATTAATGCGCATGCGCATAATTCTATCGTTTTGAAAATGCTTTTGATTGGTCGATCAACTAAAAATCACGTGCCATCACTCGTGGCTCACCATGAGGTCTGCATGCTTATGAATACGGTTTCACGATAGCCCTGATAAAACAGGCGTAATAATCATGGGAATCTCGAAACCGATCCAATATATGACAAAATTAACCAACCAATCAGCGATCAGATTTTTCAATGATACCGAAAGATAAACCAAGGGCGAACGTAATACCCGGATCGTTCGCAAATTGGCGTTCGGTTTTTTACCGCATCCGATTTGAATTAGCCAATAAAACCTCACGCGGTAAAAAAATCGAGATGATTACCCAAGAGTCTAATCAACCAATCAGAGAACAGTTTCTGTTTGATGCTGATAAAAAAATGATGATACGTAAACATCCTCCCGTGCAGCCAATTTCACTAAAATGATTTTTAGAATTTCAAGGTTTTACCGTAGATATAATGAGATTTCAGACAGCGATCGGACCAAATTTGGGAGTAAAGAAATGATTTTAGATGAGGAACCGGACACAGGCAGAATTGAGGACTGGCTACTTGATAAAACTCATCAGTCCGAAGCCCACATCACCGGAGATGTCCTATGATCCGACGCTTAGGAAAAACACTGATGCCATCAGTCTCTGTCTCAGTCTGGCATATAAAAATGCTGTCAATATCGTGTGTAAATGCCAGAAGTCATGCACAAATTTCTACCACTTAAGGTATTATTCCATAATTCGAACATGACTATTCACACCTTCTATAAACTTTTAACAAAGTCAACATTTCACCTGGGGTATATTCGCAAACAATAACCCTGGTGTAATGTGTGACGTCATAACGGCGGGCCGTAGTAATGGCGAACCATAATGAATATTAGAAACATTTTGGTGAGTTTTTCGGTCGTTCAGGGTACAGAAAACGTTTGTGCCTAGCCCTGCAGGGTGTATTCGACAATATTACCCCTGCTCTTCGGTTTATATTTCTTAATTTTCATATAGTTGGTCAAATTATGAGTATTTCTTATTTTCAATTTGCAGTAAATGCATTTTCATATTGCGGGACTCATTTGCTTTTATGCTTGGGAAGCTACTGGTTCAATGCATTGTCTGTTCAGGTGTTTTTTATATTATCAGCCAAAGCCTACATGATTCTACTCTGACCAGTTGAGGAAGCCAGTACTAAGTGACTTACATGTAGAAGCTTTGGGGTAACCAGTACTTAGCCACTTTGGTGACTCATGAACAAGTTGTAAACAAGGTCTCTTTGAAGATAGTGAATGGTCAAAAACTGTTGGCCAGTTTAATATTGAAGTTAAACATTTTCATGTTATTTATAAAAACACTGAAGGTTAATGACCTCAGGTAAAAAAGTGAAGCCTCCAAGATAATATAAGATGATAAAATACAATGTGATTTATTTGTGTTTAACTATTGAATGAATCAATGAAAAGTGTGTAAATCCCCTTCTTTTTTCAGGTGTTGTGTATTCTTGGGTTCCTAAGTAGAAAGATGCTAGTGTTTGTATGGAAGTAGTCATTTCATTTTAGGTTTAAAGTGCTTTATTCAAGCACCTTCAAAATTGAGACAAATCATTTTGGTGAAGCTTTGTGGAAGGGAAATGTATTTGAATTTGACTGAATAAAAGGAAGTTTACCTTTAAAATTTAACACATACAAAACATTTTTCAGCTTTAATTAATCTATTTCTTCAAGTTAGATTATTTGTTTTTTAAATCTGATTAATTTATATTTATCATTTATTTAGATGCAAATCAAAATGAGAACAAAATTTGAAAACAATTTATAAGCTGTAGCAGACACCTTATAAGTCCACTTATAAATGTGAGAGCTCTTTAAAAGAAAAGGAATGATAGCTTCACCTGAAATTCATTCAGTGAGTGAAGTGGATGTGTAATATTAGTGGTGGGACTCGCCCGAATTTTCGGACACGATTATCGGGACCAAACTGACGACGATTAATCGAATAAATTCGATTTTTTCTAAAGTTTTGAAGGGAATCTCCCAACACGCTGCCAACCACTTTTTTGATGTAAATCATCGATGTTATTGAAAAAAAATAAAGTGCAATGTGTTACATACCTTCAAACATGTTTTTTGTTTATTTTATCAACTCTAAAGGTGAATAACAAATAAAAAAGACGCCCGGAAGTAAAATTTCGAAATGCATTTAATTATTCTGACCCTATTATTATCCTACTGTAGCATTTCATCCAGAGCTCACTGAACGAACTGCTTTTGGAGATAAGGTTAGATCCCGGTAGTAAAAGAAATGAACAAAACAAATTGTTTTCTACATGTTATTTTACGTTTTATTAGCTGATTATAGATCAACATGTAATTACTTTTATAGTAAATGGTTTTCCTGACTCGAATTGACGTAACCCAACTCGAATGGTACACAATTCGAGCCGAAATCGGAGGTGAAAACAAAAATTGAAATTTCCATTTTTTTCCCCAAACGAGTGATTATTCGAGTTGCCGATTTATCGTAGCACCATGAGATGTTGTGTATTCTTGGGTTCATAAGAAGCAAGGGGCCAATGTTTGAATAACAAAATTCAAAAGTTACATTTTAAATTTACAGTGCTAGTTTCTAGCACTCTCAAAAGTAAGACATTCATTTTGGTGATGGATAATAGAAGGGAAATATATTTAAATTGGACCAAATAAATGGAAGATAATTTGCTAAAATTATAATAAACAATATATTTTCAGCTTTCATTCATTTACTTTTGAAGTTAAAATTATTTTTAATGAGATAATGTACAAAATTCCTTAAAATTGACATCTGCAAAAAATAGATGAAGAGTGCACTCGTGTTTAAACAATGTTCACTTATTGTTTCAGGGTCTTAGTGCTGTTTTTGAAGAGAGAGCATTGATAGTGTTAAACTTATTGTTTTCATTTGTTTTGCCTGTTTTTTTATAGGTATGAGAAGAGTTTCGAAGAAGTGATTGAATTTGAGAATGTTAGCATTGAGAGTACTGTCCGTGTAGCAGAATTTTGTGATGCTCTCGTCAAAATACGTAACAGACATACCAATGTGGTGGAAACCATGGCTCAGGTTAGTAAGTTGAAAAATTTTATTGGCTCAGACATTTTTTGACTGACATTGAAAATTATGTTACATAGTAGTATAACATCCTGTTTAGCTTAGGTTTCTCTGATAGGCATAGTTTATGCAGCAACATTGAATATTGAAGTTCATCGTGACCTAAAATGACTTCTCTCAGATCCAGGTCTAGATTAACATCACCAGGGTGGGGGGGGAATTGAAAGCGCCAAATCTGAAAATTTGGGGCCAATTTATTAAAAATAGGCCCAAAATTAAAAAAATATGTCTAATAAGGCCAGGTTGTTACTAAAATTGCCTAGTTTATGTGGGGAGAAGCAGATTTTCTTGGGGCCCACCAAAGGGGGTTGGCCCTTGGCCCTCTCCCCCCATATCTGCCTCTGATAGCAGACAATGGAAATGGAAAAAGCTGTATTGAATTTTCAACACTGCACTAAGAAAGTGCCAAATGTCAATATATATGGGAATAATGAGCAATAAATAACAATCTGATTAGCTAAGAGTTTTTTTGCCATGGTTGAATATTGAGTAATATAACATGAGGCTAACCTTGGTTAATATCATATTTTCTTTCAGTATAAAATCCATATTTTTCGCTCTTATTAAATAATGTATGTGTAAATAACTGACAGTATACTTCGTGTATTTCAGGGTATCCTGGAATTGAAGGACAACTATGGGTATGACCATGTGATCCAGAACAATATACAATATTTTCTGGATAGATTTTACATGAGTCGTATCAGCATTAGAATGCTCATCAACCAGCACAGTAAGTACCTTTACAGCAGTTTATGTAGTTTTCAATGTTATATTTATCTCCAATGAGTGTATCTGACATTTATGAGGAATGAAAGGGACAGATTTGGAAACTAACTTTTTCAAAGATTTCAGCCCAATTTTCTTTATATTAGACCTGCCCCCTCCTCCCAATCAAACATTCAGATACCTTAACTAAAGAGCGTGGACTTCCATGTCAGCAATTCTTGATTAGTCCTGCATCAAGACAATATCTCTCTTTTTCATACTCTTCCACGACATAACAGGTCTGTGCAACTCTAGACCTTGCAAAGTTCTACACTGCAAGAATTTCTAAAAAATCTATAAATCTATATGAAATGATTGAGATGAAAAGAGAATTCTGGAGGAGGTAACAGTGCTCAAGACCACAGAGATAGGCAAGATATGGTTGGTCTTGTTGAGAATTGGGATTGTTATTGCATCATGTTCCAGTTCCCTTGAGCTATTGGAAACCTAATTTATTATTAGTAATGTACCATCTGACTTCATTGCAATAGTGGCATAGGTACATGTACGCAGAGTACGCACGTGGGTATACTCAAATTTTTCAAGCAGAAAAATAAGATTTCCAGATTATAAAAAGTTGTCTGTAATTCAACGACAAACTCTGATTGGCTCAGTGAGTTCAGAGATTCATTGTAAACTGAAAGAGTGAAGACGAAGCTTTCTTTTAAGAAAGTGAATTAAGTCAAACGAATGCAAAGGGTATTGTATGAGCTGCTTGTATCAAGCATTCTATGAGCACAACCCAATAGTGAAAGTGAAACTTGTATCCCAGAATGCATCAGCTAACCATGTCTATTTTAGGACTTTAGAGGACTATTTTATGTTAGTCATAACTGCAATAAGTTAACAAGAAATAACCCTCATAATGATATTATTGCAAGGTGCGCTACAATTTATATGCCATCCCACATTCAGTATTCTCGACGAAAGCATAAAATTGTATAAGAAAGTTGTTAATTGATTTTATATATGCATGTAAATTATATATTTTATCCATGATTGTGGAAAGAAAGTAATATATATGGTGGTCCAAAAAAGTGAACTGTTGCAACCGGCTATATTTCCCTTATTACCTGCAGGAATCATTTCATAGTTTCACATGTTGTAGAGGAAGGTCTAAATTTTTTGTTGGTTCTATACATTTTTGTAGTCTTGAAATTTGCAGAAATTAAAAGCCCTAACAAAACATCACTGAAATTCAACAATTACGCTGAATATGTATTGTCTTAAAATATAATATAGCGGTATAGAGTCATCTTCAGAAACTTTTACATGTGTAAGAAAATCTATTTGATACAACTTCTCATGCGTACCTGAATCCATTTCCATGCCACAAACAAAGTAGCAGTTCGAAACGGCACATTCAACTTTGAAAGAAAAAGATAATGTGCTATTCTAACTATGTGTGTACACTGATAAAATGGCATAGCTACCCCTGTATGAATCACATTGGACTGAAAAATAAAAGCTTCTGCGAAGGCAACAACTGGGAATATCTGGGACTACAGCTCAGAATAATTGATATTTTTTAAAGGTCAAGGATATCAACTTGTTAGAGAGCATCTGTACATGAATAATGATGCAATAGGTGTATGGTGTTGATATTAAACTTGAAAGTAATCTTGGAATATTTATTGTTAGAGTTCTTTTTAAAGACACTGATGGATGACAATGGGTTTTTATTTGGGCTATTAATATTAATCATATGCTTCCTTATAAGTAGAAGTATTATTTTGCATATGAGTCAACATATGTTTTGCGTTCTAAAATCATTTAGCACATCCTTTAACATTAGATTCTTTTTCTGTGGTCTTGCACCTTTTTGGGTATAAATAACCAAAAAGAGCACACACTGATTGGTATGGCCCAGAAAATAAATTTGAAGGGTGCACGAGACATTATGATAAACTATTTTGCTTTCTTAATGTGAAGATTAAGCCTGAAATACTGTGAGTTTGTTTCAAGACAAGTAGATCAAAACGTATTCATATCAAAGTGTTAACATTATGTTGAAATGTAAATGTTTATAATAGTTACCATCACATGCACTTTAATTTGAGCTGTGATAATATAAAGGTGCAAAGTACCTTCCGTTGTGGTTATCTAGCAGCTGGGCGGCCAAACCAAAATATGACGTCACGATTATCACTACGCGCCGGTGATTAAAAATTCTCGGCATACGTCCAGAATCTCCACTTCCCGAATAGATATTCTAATCCTGTAAAAACTACAGAATATTTACACTTTATACTTGGCAGAGACATAATGTATAGTTTCTTTTTACGATTTAAATAGGTTTCGATCACGCAACTTCAATATAAGTAGGGTAATTTGAACTTTCATTGCGAGAATTTTGAAGACCCCTTGAAACAATCGAATAAAAACCACTAGTTCGGTAGGCAGTTTGAACTGTTGTTTTCGACTTGTAACATGTATTTTCAGATTTCAAGGTGTAACTTTATAAGTCATGACGTGAGTGGTCTATGTCCCTTCATATAAGTGTGTCTGGATCTATACTAGACAGATTCGCTGGACATTAAGTTGAAATGAGCTGTCCTTATCGGGGCTGACTCGATTTGGAATCAGCTGAATGGCGATTTTCCTTCTGACATTCGACGAGTTTAGTGAGCTCTTCAACCGATTTGTTCTTGGTAAATCGCTTGACCAACGAGATTAAAAGAAAGTCTATATCATATAGGTACTGCACATACCTTAAAACTGCATAACACGCGCGATTATTTGTATTTAATCGTCTCTTTACCGTCTCCTGATGTCTATTCTAGAGTGAGCAACTACATGTACTTGTCAAATACATTCCACGGGAGGTCAATGATACCGGTCACTGAGTACAGTGACCCAAAAGGCAAATTATAACATACCGATTACTAGTAGTACCCGGTTACCATAGAAAATATAAATTCTATTGGTAAATGTAACTAAATCAGAAAACTCAGAAAATATAGAATAACGTTAATTTTGATTTTCAACTGAATATTATATTGAAATTGGAATCTGAGAATGTTCAATGCTGGGGCATAAATAAGGAATGGCAATAATATATGGAAAAGTATATTCATAATGTACATGAATGACATTTGTATATCATTGCAAGAGGTTACATTTCTTCAATTATCACTGAAGGGGCTTAACTTGAGGCAACCATTGTCTAATTCAAATATAGACCGAAAAGCAGGGGTAATATTGTCGAATACACCCCGCGTGAAATGTTGACTTTGTTTGACTTACATTTTATAGAAGGCGTGAATACATTCGTGTTCGAATATAAAATTTAGCATAGAATTTATGCCTGGACTGGAATAAAAGGAGACGTCGCCGTACGGAGAACAGTCTCTTGGGCTCATAATTTTTTAATGAAAAATTTAGAAATATCACCCAAATTAAATCATGAATATTCAAAAGAACACACTTAATTCTGCAAGATGTAAAAATATCACAATTGTTCGAAGCAGGGGTAACGTGCAGTAGACCGATTCAATAAAATACAATTAGTCTAGAATTGGAGAAAGAAGTTCATCAGTTTACTGCACTCATAATATCACCCAAATTAAATCTTTTCAAAAGAAGACATTCAAATCTAGCCTAAATAATGTAAAAGAATTGTGCAAAGCAGGGTAACGCTAGAGTGATGAACTTTGTTCTTCAAATCGAGAATACTCATTTGTTGAAAATGTTATACCTAGCATTTGTAACAGAATTATGCCTGGTACATACTTTTGCTCTAATAATGCAATATTTAATGTTTTCATGCTGGGGATATAATTGCAAATTTTGTAAAAATTATGCTAACAACAAATATGACACAGACAGATGTTATAATTATTTTAAATATTATCAATAATTCACTTTATTTTCATGATATTCAATACAATTTATATAATATTGCATGTGTTCAATATAGCAGAACTTGATTGATACCTTCTAAACCATACTATATGGGAACGAATTCATCATCATTCATAGGGAAGTGATTTTAAAGTGTGCCCCAATTTCAGACACAGATAGACATGATAGAAACCAGAACAACGGCAATGCCAAAGCGTAGCGAATCCCATCGAACAGAAATGGCTGGCATTTTTACAAACGAATGCAAATATCATAAAACAACACACCAGAAAGGCCACCATTTTCAAAATGGTTGCTCACTAGCCAAGTTGTCATCAGGAGAAATAATATGCTTTTAAGTAGCCATCTCTAAAAATTTCGAAAAATCGCACACATACTTGTAAAATAACACACATAAAAATGGTGGCCATTTTTCAAAATGGCCGACTACTCCCCAAAGTTTAATTAGACAATGTGCCATACTTAAAGTATTCACATATCAAATATGAACAAAATCGCTCCAATACTTTTCGAGTTATAGTAAAATACGTTAAAATGGCGGCCATTTTTCAAAATGGCCACCTTCTACCAAAAGTGTCATTAGAAATAGACAGTGTACCATGCTTATAGTGTTCACATACCAAATATGAACAAAATCGCTCTACTACTTTTTGAGTTATAGTAAAATATGTTAAAATGGCGGCCATTTTTCAAAACATTTTCAAAATGGCCGCCTTCTACCAAAAGTGTCATAGGACAGTGTGCCATGCTTATAGTATTCACATACCAAATATGAACAAAATTGCTCCACTACTTTTCGAGTTATAGTAAAATACATTAAAATGGGGGCCATTTTTCAAAATGGCCGCCTTGTACCAAAAGTGTCATAGGACAGTGTGCCATGCTTATAGTTTTCACATACCAAATATGAACAAAATCGCTCCACTACTTTTCGAGTTATCGTAAAATACGTTAAAATTGAGCCATTTTTCAAAATGGCCGCCTTCTATCAAAAGTGTCTGTAGACAGTGTGCAATGCTTATAGTATTCACATACCAAATATGAACAAAATCGCTCCACTATATTTTGAGTTACAGCAAAAATCGTAAAATGAACTTCGTTCGATGGGACAATAAATGTAGATCTAGACAGACAGGAAGTGTGTAATTGAAAAATTGACCAAATGGCATTAAAACTTGATACATTTGACCAAGTTTTTGGAATGAGGATATTCTCAAAATTTCAGTTTTCATGAATCTCGTTCTAGCTTTTTAACAGAAAATAATAGGACAAGACAAAAACTAATAAATATCACTCTCAATGAGCATAGCACCAGTCGATTTGTATGAAGTTCTATCCTCCAGAGCTCCGAAAGTTGGTCAGCTATAGACTTTGAAGTTGTACATCAAAGTTGTACAAATTCAAATTGAATACCATGAGTGGAAGACATTTTGATGACAAAATATATTTAAAAATTCAAAATGGAGGCCATGTGAAATAACTGATAGGTTGTTTTCTTGGTATTTTAATGACAAGATATATGTGGCATCCATCCACCAGGTTGCATGCTGATTTAGCAGAAAATGAGAATAGAACATGTAAAGATTACAGTTAACATTTTTTTTAAAATCATAATTTCATAATTCCAGCGACATATTTCTAACCCTTTTTCTCAACACAGCCCCTGTGAGGAGGGGGGTCATGCCAAAAACTCACAGATTCAATGGATAGACAACCAAAATTTTAGATAAGCAGAAATAATCATTAATTTGGTTAAAATGAAAAACTAAGATTTTAAAAACTATTTACCAATGTACCAGTGTACAGGGTGTCCAGAAAGTATGGGACCCCCTAGGCAGACATATACCAATGCCTTCACAGTATGTATTATATAACATTTTGAGGGTTATCAAGAATTACATTGACTTGTCCAGTATCATGATTCAACTCTCAAATAGTGTTTGGCCAAGGTGAGGGTAGATACTCCATGGAAACTCTTTATTTCCTTAAAAATGTTTTAAGAGGATTTAAAATGCAACATGGCCAAGGAAAGACACACTACTACTAATTTAGTGTAAAACTGAACTTCAACTGTAGCCAGAAACTAAATTTTGAAAAATCTGTAACCTTTTTCCAATTTGGGAATTGACACATCATACTTGGCAAATCAATGTAACTTTGGATAAGCTTTAAAATCACATATGACAATGGGGGCATTGGTACATTCTGCCTATGGGGGTCCCATACTTTTGGGACAGCCTATAAATCTTTCCAGCAAATACATGAAATAGTATTTTCCAGAATATTTCCAATATTAGTATTTTCCAATATATCCTTATCTAATTTTGAATCATAAATCATTACCTCAAAGGGTTGGAAGACAGGAGAATCAAATTGTCCCTGCTAACTGACTCTCTTTATAGTTCAATTTTCATGTCAACATCAAAGTCGTGTTATCATTCATTGTTATCATTTTGAGTATATAGTTCTTGGCATCTCGTTAACATTGCACAGTATCATTTTGTTTTCACCTTATCAATACTCTGCTGTTATGGACATGGTCTGGTCTTATAATCTCCATTGTGTTTCATCAGAAACTGAGTTTTTCAGATCAGACAAAGTTGATTTAACTGTACCATTAATAGGTGATGGTGAATGCTGTAACGTTACGCCTTCATTTTTGTTGATTGATTCATGTGAAGTTGTAAATCTGAGCTTGATATTGTTGATAAGTATCTAGTAACCTTTGAAGCCAGTCATTTTTGCACCTATGGCAGGGAACATCTTCAGCCAACACAAAAAAATCTGAAAAATTAGAAAAATACATGAATATTAATGTTATATTATAAGAAACTTGATAGGAAAAAATCATGTTTTCTGTAATCAATATGACAATATCACAGTTGCCAACTCCCGATTTAAATCGGGAGATTCCTGTTTTTTTAACTCATCTCCCGCGCAATTTTGCCATCTCCCGATTTTCTAATTTTGTAATTTTTCATCATCTCCCGATTTTTTCTCCCGATTTCCCCCGATTTCTACAAAAAACTTCGCATGTTTTAGGTAAAAATCCCCCGATTTTGTCTGTGTCCTCCCGTTTTTTCCTCCTACCTCCCGATTTTTAACTTGAATCCGAGTACTCATCGATCGTCTCCAGTATCTTACATAAAAGTCAATTAACTCCAGCGACATCTAATCATGAAAAACAAAGTTAATCTAATATAAATGTCCAATCAACAACAAGGAAACTAGCGCATGCGCAACAATTTTAATCAGTAAGAGCGAATCCATCCTTTATTACGATCCCAGCGCATGCGTATTACGTAGATAATCTCCTGAGTGGAGGTGATAAGAATCTGCGCAAGTATGTCCGTGAAACGGGGTAAGAATAATTTTGTCTATTTATGCACGATTGCGTAAGCCTACCAAGATTGAGCATGTATAGATCTATACATTAAGAGAAATCATGTTAGCTAAGTTTGAATGATTTTACCATTGAAGTTTGTCAAAGATTGAGATTTATCAGTCACATTTACGGTAAGCTTTTTGGTTTTTCCATCCTGGACCAAGGAGGATTGGCTCCCAGGATGCAACATCGATACCGATACTCCCTATGTCGTGACTACAAAATTCGAATTCAAACTGCATTTTCGTTTGAAAATAAGACCAAAATTAACGATACAAATGTTGAAGTGAATAAAATAGCGGCTGTTTGAATTCGAATTTTGCAATCATGACATCAAGAATATCGACAGAGTATCGATGTTGCATTCTGGGAGCCAATCCTCCTCCTCTCCTGTTTTGACAGAAGATCTCCTGTTTTTTACTTAGTATCTTTACCAAGAGAAACTTCCTGTTTTATAAAGAAGTCTCCTGTTTTCTCCTGTTTTTAAAGAAAATATCCTGTTTTCTCTTGTTTTTAAGGAAAATATCCTGTTTTCTCCTGTTTTAAAAGGAAATACCCTGTTTTCTCCTGTTTTTAAAGATAACCTGTTTTCTCATGCTTTTAAAATAAATTGTTTTCTCCTGTTTTTAAAGAAAATCTCCTGTTTAGACTGAAAATCTCCTGTTTTTTAGATGGTAACTTGTTTTCTAAAAGAAACCTCCTGTTTTCTCCTGTTTTTTAAAAGAAGTCTCCTGTTTTCTCCTGTTTTTTTTCAGTAAAAGTCTCCTGTTTTTCTCCTGTTTTTTGCAAAATATCTCCCGGATTCTCCTGTTTTTTTAAAAAAAAACTCCTGTTTTTTTTCTCTGAGAGGTTGGCAGGTATGCAATATAACAATGGACTAGTTATTAGAAATAATCTTGATTTACACAATTCAAAGTTTTCAAAATTCAGTAAATGTGATATCATACTTGAAATCTACATATTACTAGTAAATAATATCTCTTCAAATGTTGCATTGTGGGTAATAATTCAAGAAGACATTCCAGTAAAAATATAATTTGTGGGAGAATGTTCACATTTATTATTGCCATAATTGTGATGAATTCCATTTTATATTAAATTATCAACATGTATGCAGATGAGATAATCATGTTTTTATTTTTGAGTTAAATCATTCATGAAAAGTACAAAATAACATTTTTCTTGGAATGTGTACAAGAAGCATTTTCTCCAATTTTTAAAACCCAAGGCAATACTTCCCTTCTGTTGAAAGCCCATGACTAAAACTGATGAAAATTCAAGTTTATTGGGATCACTTTAGATTTTTTCAAAATTTTCAAAATCAAGCATAATCGATTCCTCGGCTAGCGAGGGGAAATGGGAATCCCCGTTGAGTCACGCAAACGCCCACATGTGCCTTAAACCAGGCAGCCAATCAGGTTCATGATCAACAAATTCAACAACCAATCAGGTAACAGGTGGATTTTCTGGTATATTCTAACTTCAGATTAAATTAATTACTGCGAAATTAATTAGATCTGTCTGTACAATTGCAAAATTAACACTGAAAGCTGGGGATTGGGGACTTAGGTAAGTATATATCTAGTGGTTGAATATGTGGTAAATTTCAATATACCCAATAGTATAGTCTCCTTAAACTTTCAAAATAATCCAATGTTGATTAGCTTACTGTTTTAAGAAAAGAAGCAAATATTATGTTTTAAATATTGCTTCTACGAGGAATATAATTTTAAAATGCATTTTTCTCTGAAACATTTTCATGACACACATGCATAGATAGTTCATTTCTTGCTTATTTATCAATACATTTTTTAAAATCAAAACCAAAGTTTTGTATATCTCATTTTAACAACTTTTGGTTAGACTACAAAATAAGGCTAAGTGTTTTAAACTTTATATGGGGCCTTTAAAACAGTCTGTTTAAAATTTTAGATGATATATACGGTATACCAACTTCAGTTAGTTACATGAAAACAAACAGTTTACCTAGTGTTCTCCATCAGAGGATTTGAACATAATTTCTGTTCTAGGTTGAGTCAAGGCATTGTTGTTGGTCCTCTATTCTACTTTTGCAAGGCAATTCCTGAAAAAGTTATATATATTTTTTATTAGGGCTGAAAAAGCTATTTTGATGGTAAAGGTCATTTTGACAATAACCATTGTGATCCTGGCCATGTAAATGATATATCAGTATATGGGAGTACTACAACTGACTGAAGATCAAAGCAGAACTCAGTTATCTTACTTCATTCAAAAAACTTTAAAATAACATGATTATTTCATTTCCTGTTTGGTGTAAATTTCTGATAACTACCATGAGACCTTAATGTGACCATAATATAATTAATTAATCACTGGCGGATCTGGGGGGGGGCTAAGGGCCGGGGCCTCGTCATTTGGGTGGGCTCAGAAAAAAATGGGCCAAATTAAATTTTGGTCCAAAAAAGTCTTAAGGCCCCAGAAAGTGGGCTTTTTTGGTCATAATTGGGGCTTCCAAGGCCTTATTTTTTAATTTTAGGCCAAAGTTTCAAAATAATGGGCCTCAAATGTCAAAACTTGGTTGTAGTGGTCCAAACATTTTTTTCGCTGAAGTTTTTTCTAAGACCAGAAACTTGCCCCCCCCCCCTTGTTGGTTCCCAGGCCCCTGCAGCCCTGTAAATGTTCGCTCGCCACTCAGGTCAAGAAACATTGTAAACATTTTACGGAACTACCTTGACTTTGTCGCAAACCAACAATATACACTGTTACTGTACAGCATTAATTTCTTGAATTTGCACAACACATGTAAGGTTACACCTATACTCACATAACAAGCAAATCTAGTCTTGGGAAGTCACAAATATGACTGAGGCATTGTTGTTCAGATTCAGAGAGGGAAGATGACATTGAAATCCCCTGTGAAATCCACAAATTAAATCTGGTAGGCACATCGAAGCAGAGGCAGAATCAAGGAGTTCTGGAACCTGCTTTCTGGAAATGCACAAAAGAAATAGCTATATATTTGGCGCATGCGCAATATGACCCAAAATATGGTCCCTAATTTTGAAACAACATGGGTCATTTGGAGGCGCTGACATCGAGCTTAACTCCAAGACCCTGATGCTATTTACATCAAATATACAATATTTATTATCACATCAATGTGTGAGTAAATTTCTAGAATCCTATGTGCAATAAAAGATACTGAAATTTGATGAGATTGCCTCTAACTTTAAAAAATTTCAAAAATCAAAAATTACACCATCATTATTCAAATTATGTGTTTTCAAACTACGTTATCTAACAGAAATACTGAACTTACTTAAAAGCCGTGAACTCCATCGTAATCACCTGGAATCCCTGAATCCTGTAAACACTATCGGTTGATCTAAATATCCATGAATCTACTAAAATCCGTTCAAATAGGCTGAGCCAGTTCAATTTGTTTTCAGCGCCATCGATACTTTAAAATTACGAACGAAAGGGAAAGACCCCTTGGAATCAACTAAAAAATGATAAAACAGTTAGCGATTTTTGTTTTGTTTGACATTCTCTCTTGATTTTAAGTACAGTAATGCCAAGTTGGTGCTCAAAGCCATCCACGAACAATTTATGAATGACCGATGTTGTTGTTTTGTGGCTGAAATGCAACATTTAAAAAACAGGTCACGTGACCTGAGAAGGTCCTTTGGCATTTCAGCAATTTGGCGGATTCAAGAGTAGAAACCGCTCCAGATGATGGCTTCAAATTGCCATAAGAACTTCGAATTGATGCACAATACGGCTGACTTATGCGTATTTAGATCATACGCATACGTTGAATTCAAGAATTAGTTGCTAAAAGGCTAAAAATACTGAAAACTTCGAGTCCGAAGACGACCCTCTTCAAAAGCCAGGGCTTCACCATTTTGGGTAATTTTGACACGACAATATGACTGGACCGCAATTGATTCAAGTCTCCTGACAAAAGTACTTATCCAGGCATTTTTATATTTAGACACCATATGTATTTTAGACTACTTTTTATTTATCAATAGATTTTTAACCACAGATCTGTAAGAAAAAAATTTGCCCAAAACATTCTGAACTAATGTTTCCTCAGAATTGTTTTTGTCATTTAGCTGATTTTCTAATCACATATTTTTTTCGACGTGAAGAAATCAATTCCCAACAAAAACTTAATGCGGGAATTGAGAACTACACGTCAATTTTATCATCTACTGGTTATTTTGTATCGGCTAACTACGGGTTTCATCCGAGATTGAGTGTTTACAACTTCAGGGGACCATGTCAAAATCGATCCCTGAGAATTAACATTTTTTTCTGAAAATCAATTACTGCTGACTAAGTGGCTGATAACTCGAGAAATATATAATAATGGGCAATAAAACGTTCAAACCACGTCCGCGAGTTAAGGGGGGTTCGTTTTGTACTAAAATCACATAAATAACTAATCTCAGAAAAAAATGCCCAAAACATGTATACGACCCCAATTTTCAAAATTATCGAAACCCAGTTTCAAAACTTTTCTCTTTGAGGTCTTCTTTCTCACCCACCATACCTTATTTTGCTTATTATTCGTGAAATATAGTTACATCCCGATATCTCCAAACGTTTCCCGAAATATCGGCCAAAACCATTACGTTTATCGATATTAAAAGTCAATTTATGCACAGGTGTCATTTTATATGATTTTTGGAGGCGGGACTATATTCTGTAGAAAAGCACGATTTTCGCGTAGTTTTCAGGTTAATGCCGAATCACCGCGACAATTGATTTCTGGGTTTGGCTGCCCAGCTGTAGTGCAACATTTGGTGTTAATGTTATAGAAAAACAAAAATCTATTTCATGGTTTAATTCCCTCTTTAGCCCATACAAAGTAATTTGAAGTATATTTCCCTTACTCTTGAAAATTAACATTTTCATGAATGATATAATTATTTACAAATTGACTTTATTCTTCAACAGCTGTCGACTATTGGACATCATCCTTATCAGATTGATTTGTTCATAGGTTTGTATTGATTTTGTGACCTCAGCTGTCATTTGTAAGGTCAAGGTGCAGTTTCTGTTGATGAATCTAATATCACGTTTACAGGAATTATTTGACCTTCAAAGTTTGCCCTCTGTGCTTTTCCATTCATTATTACATGCAAAAACTTAACAAAGATGCAAACTTTCATTATCCAAATAGCTGTGAACCAATTAATTGTAAATATATACTTGTCCTTAGGTTTATATTAATCTGCATTTAGGGGGATTATAATATATTGTTTATATTGATACATAAATCCTGTCCTGAAAGCCCCCCCCCCCACCCCTCAAAAATGGAACAAAACCTCTTGATTTGTTCATTTATTTTTAGAAATTACATGCAACCTGTAATTTCAACCCAGTATTCAACCCCAAGATAACATTTTCACCTAAAGACCTCCTAAAGTACATTTATAGTGTAATGATTCTTAAAAAAGCTCCAGGGAATACATTGTTATCGTGGAGGGGGGGCTGATTGGGGTCTCAATACATTCTTGAGGCTATGGTTACAAAAATGCAATATGATGCAATACCACAACAAAGCAATAGTTCAATAACAACAATTGACCAATATTTAATATTTGGCTTAAGTAGATGATGCTGTAGATGATATGATAAATATAATATAGATGTTTCATACGTAAATTGTTATTAAACTTCATATACTGTTATACCGTATCATCTGCCCTCTTGGGGTCAGTAGCTTTTTGCATATTGTAAAGAAAGTTATGAAGTATAGTTTAATTGAACTAGTTTTCATATTGTTCATATACAATAGTGTTAATATTATAGTATATTATATATATTATATACTGGTTTTAATATTGTTCATATACTTGTATGTTTCAAATGTTTTCAGCTTTGTTATTTAGCGAGAAATTAGACAATCACCCTCGTCATGTAGGTTGTATCGACCCTCATTGTGATTTACATGATGTTGCTAAAGGTAGGAGGGTAACCATAAATATTGTACATGCATGCCTGATACAGTCAAGCACACAGCCATAGAAGAACATGCTACTGATGAGAGGAATGATATTTTTGGAACAGTATATGTATAATCTTGGCCTGTGTTCTTGACTGTAAAGTACAGCTTAAGTGCAGCTAAAGTATACACATCAATATTTAGTAACATTAACTATTTGGCATTTTCAAAACATGGTTTTAAGACCATTTTGGTGTGATTTATGGCTAGCCTGGAACTTTAAAGTCAGCTGTTGAGATTTTGTACTATAGGGTGTTCAAAAAAGATGGAACAGCATGATAGTTCTTACTTATAGGACACCCTGTATTATGGTTTGATGAGTATACTTCACTGTTGTGTGGAACACATCTGAAGTTGTATGTACCCCATGTGACACTCTATATTAAGTTGTGATATTGAATCCAAAAAGGTTACCGTAGATGAAATGTTTTTATTGAATCTATTGAACTATTCAAATTTAGTAAGCCACCTAGTGGTGAAACTGTAGTTCTTGTAAGTGGGTAATTTTCCTGGTGTGTTTAAACTCTCTCTATTAATGCAACAAACTTGTTTAGAGTTCCATAATTCTCCAAGCCAGCATAATCTATAATGTATTAAATAAATAATTCAAGTTATTTTATACACAAATTGAATTCAGTCTTATCCGTGCCTGGAAATATGAAATGGGGGCATACATACTGCATATTGTTAACAACTGACTCATGCCTCACTCATGGCAGTGATAATTCAATAAACAAATCAAAATAGGGGCAATGTACTTGTATTATTAAAGTGTTGCCAGTATGTGTTGTTGACATTGATTCACAATAATTCAATAGCTGATGTATCAGGGGACTTATTTGATAAATCTCACAGATTTCCAAGAGAAGAGCTCCTTTGATAATTACTAAAGGAATCATTCACTTTATCCCACTTGGTGCAGATTCAGTGTACATGTTATCTACGGACCATCAATGCTTTTAAAGAAAGCCAAAGAGGAGTTCCTCATTTGAAGTAATCAGGTGTTATAATGGATTGGTACAAGTTCAGATGTGTTCATGTTGTGTGTGTGTTTGTGTTGACTAACATTATTGTAGCTAGCACTGGTACTCTCTTCTTACAGCTCTACTCTTCACAGACCGCTTACGTAGCCATCCTAGAGAGATAGGTTGCGTAGACCCCTCTTGCGATGTGCTAACTGTGGCTAAAGGTATGACTAACATAGCATTATTGCATGCGTCTAACAAAAATAACACTAATGCAAAAAGAGATAATGTGTACGATAAAGACCCCGAGGAGCTTTATCTATTTTTAGACTCTATTGAGATTTTATTAGATTTATTTTATAAATCAAAATTCATTAAACTTGATCGAAGCAAATAAAAGAAGATTTTGAACTGCTTCTGTGATTCAAATTTGATTTGGACAATAATTGATTGCGCTGATAACATGGCTTTTATCTCTCATATCAAGGAGAATGGTGTAAAATTGGTATTTCAATTTGAAAATAAGAATATAAGTTGCCAATCTTTAAGAAAAAGTAGGGAGATTGGCTACTAATCCATGACAATAATTCAATTGAAATTACTTCCAGAAATTGTAACAAAACGAAAGTTTCACAACATGAGATAGAAATGACTGACAAAATTTCCAAAAATCAAAATAAAGAATCGTGAATTTCTCATAAAATCATGGTTCTAATGACAGCCAGTTTGATTTCATAGGGTTTATGACCTAGGTGTTTTATAGAGTACCCTGGACTTTGGCCTGAGCTATGTTTAGTTTGTTTTGGTTGCATATCTTACCTGATTTATTTGCTTTGTTTTGTAGTTCTGTATACTGCATGTACAGTACACTGTAAATCAGTTGATTTAAAATCAATACGTTTCATTTCATACTTTTGCCAAAGTTTTGCTTGAGATGTATTCAATTATTTTGTTATTTAGTAAGTATACATTGTACAAGCATAAAATTACAAGAGTTTTTAATTATCCCACCGGACAAAGTTCGATAGGGATATAGGAAAGCCGTCTTTCCCTCTGTCTGTCCGTTTGTCTGTCTGTCCCGGCGATAACTCAAATACCAGTTGACGGATTTGGTTCAAATTTTATAGACTTATGCCTTATAGATGTAGGACCTCTGCTCAAGAAGGAATTTTCATGATGGCCACTCAATTCAAAATGGCCTCCATTTTTCATAAGAAATTTAATCTTTGATATCTCAAATACTAGTTGACAGATTTGGTTCAAATTTTATATGCTAATGTCTAAAGACAAAGGAGCTTTGCCTAAGAAGACATTTTCAAGATGGCAGCTGAATTTCAAAATGGCCACCTCTCTTCATAACAGAACATTATCTTTGATAATTCAAAAAACAAGTTATATGCTGAAGCCTAGAGACATGTGAGCTCCACTCAAGAAGTCACTTTCAAGATGGCTACTAAATTTCAAAATGGCCCCCATTTTTTGTCAAAAAAAGTTAATCTTTGATAACTCAAATACTGGTGGACAGATTTGGTTCAGACACTATATGCTGATGCCTAGGGACAAAGGTGCTATGTTTGAGAAGATTTTTTTAAGGCGACAGCTGAATTTCAAAATGGCTGCCATTTTTCGTTAAAATTGTAATCTTTGATAACTCAAATAATGATAACTCATATACCAGTTGATGGAATTGGTTCAGAATTTATATGCTGAAACCCAGGACAAGGGAGCTGAAATTTTCAAGATGGCCACTATGTATCAAAACATTTTTGGTTCAATGGGATTTGCTATTCTGTGGAGTTGTTGTTTTCTAGTTGTCATTGAACTAGGCTGATGTATTTTTTATCTTGTTATTATTATTTGACCTCAAATGGCAATATGAATTTTATATCTGACATGTGTTATATTCTCATTGACCAAACCACCTCTAACAAAGGGGTCACTTGGGTTAACGATTTGTTGGTTAGTTGTTTTTGTCAGCAGTATTTCATGGATATCATTGGTCTAGTTTATCTCCCATTGCAACATTGGTTTTTAAGTTGATAAATTACCTAATCTTTTTTTGTCATTTCAAAGTTCAACATGTTAAAAGTCTGAAGTTCCAATTGAGTTTTTCAAGTTGGCATATATTGAATATACAATAATATAATATACTTGTATGTTGACATATTGAGTAATGTCATTTAACTTCTGCACTTGTGTATACCTGTACCACCTGTACTTAACAAATGCAATGTGAAGGGTGTGCCTGATTGTGCCAGTTGGCTAGACCAATGACATTCACCAAATACTCAAATATTCACTTTGATTCTTAAAGGGAATGCGAAGTTTCATGTTCTAATTTACTCGCTGGCTACTTATAACCATCATCTATCACTTCAGCTCACTCATGGGACATATCGTGTTTGAACTAACATATAATTCAAGTTCAAAGTACCCATATCTGGATCGCTGCGGATGCCGCCATTGTTATGTATCAATGACGTCATTGATGCCTTAAAATTGATGCCTGGGAAATGTCGCGTCATACTCGGATCGCAGAAATAGAACACATTTCACTGATATTTTATAACTATTCTGTCCGCTTAACATTGTTGCCGCATGTTCATGTCCATATCATAGCATATATTTGGAAAGGTTGTTTCAATATATTCTTCATAGAAATTGAATTGTTGCAATGTATTTTTTCAAATGTTTGTATTTATTTTCTCCAATCAGTGTGATATAGTAAAGGCTAGGTAGAAAAATCACTAAACTTATGAGATATCGGCTGCGCGATTCGGAAGTCATCACATTATATTCCACTTGAAAAATATCCACTAGAATTATTTTATATAATGATAACACTGGGTCAAAAAGGATAAATCTGTTCAAATACTGTAAATGTTTTCTTGTATATTTAACCAATAAATGAGGTAAATGCATTAAAATATACAAAATGGCATTTATACATAAATGCATTACTGTGCATCAATGGGGATTTATTTAACTAAGATTAATTTGGCTAATGTGTTGGCGTATTTGTGGTGAAAATGAGTAAGTTATATCATCGGCTGAAAGCATCCAACAAATAGTTGCATTTACCACATTTATGTAGAATACACGACATACCATTTAAAATATCAAAATCTATGCTAATGTTCATTAATGCGCTGATGAGCATTTACGGCACATCATTATCAACCTTAAGGTATACGTCGGCAATTAGGCATACTGCCGCAATTGCTTTCTTACCTAATCATAATTGGTAGATTTCTTCAATCTGTAGTATTCTATTCAAATATGTATAGGTGCATGAATAGGTGCATTTGGAGAATGAAAGAAATAAAACAAAAAGTAGTAATCCAATGAAACAGTAACTCCCTATAAAGTGTTTAGCCATTTAAATTCTGATGAAAAACGCAAACAAAAAAACGAAAAATCGATGTCGTCTAAATGATACGTATGTAAATGTCAATCTCCTAAATATTAAGATTGGCATGCACAATAGCTTTACAAGGACATGCCACTGTCATATTTTCAAAAAATAATACGTAATGTTTAATTTTTCTCAGTTGTTAAACGACCAATTTCAATCATCATATCACCGTAGCGACATTCGATATGACAAAAAAAGCTTTTCAAAATTCAATGGTATTTGGGTATTTCACCTTGGATCATGACAAGAGAAGGCTCATAACATTCAGTGATGCGGGGAGACGATGGGGTCGATTGTAGTATGATATTTCATTTCAACGACGATAAGGCAATTGCCGTATTGATAGTACGCTAATAG
This sequence comes from Owenia fusiformis, assembly GCA_903813345.2. NCBI lineage: Eukaryota > Metazoa > Annelida > Polychaeta > Sabellida > Oweniidae > Owenia > Owenia fusiformis. Next base: position 53,503,722 of record CAIIXF020000001.1, read on the forward strand.
TTTAATATTTATTTTATTATATATTTATTTTTTGTTAAAAACAATTCCTGATTTCGAGCTCGAATTTAATTATATAACATCCGTGGTAAGTACAGTTCTACAGTATTTTCGAAATAATGATTTTCAATTTAATGGCATCACCCTTGGTATACGCAGCTAACGAAAATTGACCGGTACGGGTCAAAAAGCTGGACCGGTACGGGTTAACGGTTTTATTTGAATTTAAAACGGCCATAACTTGCTCAATATTGACTTCCTCGTGTCCAATTTGAAATATATGATGCCTCCCGATGCTTTTAAGTACCCCAATTTTTTACAGATTTTTAAACGGACCAAAACTCTCTAAATGCGCATTTATGCTCTTTTCTCTCGAGAACGACTGTCTCATTTTCACGATAACTTTTATTTAGTACTTCTAACATATAAGATCTATTTTTCCCCATCAAGGTATGATGTAAATGACATGCTATTTACATCTTGTGAGTTTCAATGACGCGCGTTTGATTTATTAAAAAAAAGCCAAACTTTGTGACAAAGAATTTCCTCCTGCTTGCAGCGAGAAGACGGACTGGTTCGGGGCAATAACACACATGTATAAAGATTCCTAAATTATGTTCATGCTATTGCCCCGAACCGGTCCGTCTTCTCGCTGCAAGCAGGATGAAATTCTTTGTCACAAAGTTTGGCATTTTTTATAAAATCAAACGCGCGTCATTGAAACTCACTGCGTATACCAAGGGTGGGCATACAACCTTTTGTTTTTCTATATCGGAAAATAAGTGGAACTTTAAAAGCTTCAGTCACATTTGTTCAATGCGACCACACGTCGATCGTATTTCCCTGAAATCAGTAAATTACTGCGGGGTCACCTTGCTGTCTACGTACACGACATATCCAGTTTTTACAAGGCGTAGAGTCGGAATTAAAACTTTTTCTTTCCTGTGGTCACCATAGATATCAACAAGCAGCAGCCAAACCGTAGGTCTCACGACGGCCGTACGTCGGGTTCACGGTCGACTTGCGGCTGTGCTTGGATTTCATAGGTTACAATTGACCTTTCCGAACCATAGAGACCCTTGTGGATGCCTTTAAGAAAAACTACGCACGTCGTAGGGCCGCCCTACGCTGATCGTGCGTCATCATTTATCAGCCGTACGGGAATCTTAGTTTTTCCTCATAATCAAGATACGCCGTACGGCTATCTTAGCAATTGTGACTGCTAAATTATCTGACTGCAGAAATTTTTAGGCAACCGTAGAAATCCTACTTACCACAGAAATGATAGACTGTACGGTCCCCGTAAAAATGTGACGTGAGGCTAATACGAATCCATGATAGTAATTGAATACAGTTTAAAAATATTAATTTCTTTGAATACCTGTGTTAAAGATAAACATAAATGCAATGAATATTAAAGTACGAACACGTATTTTTGTAATGAGACTAGCAAATGAAACCATTGCATTCTTGGAAATTCAAGATGGGTTGGTTAATTTTATTATGTTTTATTCAAATAGTTTGCATTCGCCCGATAGAATTAGCATTCTCTGTTCGCATTTAGCGCTAGACCTAATAAAAGTTAAAAAGTCACGAATCCCAGATTGTTTCAAGTGTAAATAAAGAATAAATCTAACCTGCATTCCAGACATTCCATGTCTAGATAGGTAAAAAGCAATTCCGAAAATGCCGGCGTTAATATTCTATTGAAATCGTTCTTTATTATGGGTGGTATATACGTATTCTTTTAGTTCCTTTGAAATGATTTCTTTGGTTTTGGAATGGCAATAACTCGGCATTCATTTTTTGATTCAAATATGGCGCCACAAAACTTTTGAAATGCCAAGGCATCAGTCTGGCATCAATGACGTCATAACAATGTCGTAAAGAACCCCTTTACGGTTGAAATGGCAGCTCCGTGGTCCAGTTCATATGCAAAACCCGGGGCCCAATAACAATTAAAAGGATAATGATAGAACAATAAAACTAAGTTGGATTGAAAGATATATCTTTATTCTAACTTATTATCAAGTTTAAGTGACAAAACTTCGCATTCCCTTTAAAGGTGTCTTTCCACACCGATTGCCCGAGTACCATGTACATGATTATTGAATCAATATAATGTGATACCCCCCATGCAGGAAAGGGTGGGGATTTTGACAAAATGAATATTAGGCATACAAATTCCCTACCCTAGGAGCAACCTAGTCAAATATAATCAAAATTTCTTTTACTTGGAATATGCATTTCAAAAATCCCTGCTCCCAGAACAAAACACTGTGTCAAAATTCTACCCCCCCCCTCCCCCCAGAATAATAAAACATGCCAAATTCCTGACCATCCCTGCATTTGGAGTATCTTTCAAAATCTTATATAAAACACTTCAGTCTTTAACTTATTGTATAAATGATCTTATCATATATATCGTGATTGCAGATGCATATGACAATGCACGTTTCCTGTGTGACCGCTACTATCTGAACTCTCCTGAGGTGCAGTATCAGTGCATCAATGGCAGTGGTAAGCAGATGTCCACAAGTGACACCTATAATTACATTTACAACCCAAGAATTCTTTCCTCAGTAAAACATTGCTCAGATGACATTGTGTAATGCAGTAGTTTATACCTGTGAATCTAAATATTGCATGATTTTTCCTTAGTAGTTCTAATAAATATTGTGTATATGTATTAAAATCATTCTTCATTTAGTTTAGGTAGAATCAACAAAAACCTCTTTACAGTACATTTTTAAGTGAAATAACTCGGGAGATCAAATGATTAATATAAATGTATTGCTGTATATGTTTCATTACTTGAACTACATGTACTAATTAAATATATGTCTTTCTTTCAGAACACTCGGTGCCAATTGAGATAGTCTATGTGCCATCCCATCTTTACCATATAATGTTTGAGCTCATCAAGGTAACTTAATCTACTAGTCTTGCATTAAGAACATGTATCTGGTGAACACCCTTATCTATTTCCTGGTCTTCATATACTTGGGAGAATATGGAGGGAAAGGGGTTTGTTGTAAAACTATGAATCTGTCATTTGAAAAGGTTTATGACCTGAGTGTTTATGTCAGTATATTGACCTACTATACATTTAAATGTCTAAAATAAGACACTAAATAAGCTGTGATTGGCCATTTTACTCAGGGCTTGAATCAATATTCATCAAAACAAAACTCACTTTTTTGAAAAACTCACGAAACAAAATTGGCGTTTACCCTATCCCAAAAGTAACACAATTACATTTTTGTCTGATAGAAGTTGATATTTTGATTCAACCATTTAGCCTATCCTAATGTATGGTTATTATACTTTTAGAATGCGATGCGTGCCGTTGTGGAGTATCATGGACCTGATAATGATCTACCCCCTATTCACATCACAATATGCAAGGGAAAGGAAGATCTCACTATAAAGGTATGTTCAAAGTATAATGGTATGTTAAATTCAATTTAGAAATAGTTTATTTCATTTTTGATTAAAGTCTATGACATTTGAGGGCCAATCATCTTTAACATAATGTATGAATTACCATGTAAGAGTTATATCTTTACCCAAGGGAAATTGAGATTTCTGATTATACATGCAAAATTGGCATTTTAAAGGTGATTTTCATTAAAATATGTAAAAAGGTTCCATTTGATGATTGTGTATATTAACTTCTCTTTGATAATTTTTGCAACTTGAGTACGAGTGTATACAAGTTGACACCTTTAAAACTGTTGATCATCAAACATATGTGCTATTTCAGATTGCCGACCAAGGAGGTGGTATTCCCCGTACTTCAGCAGATCTCCTGTTCCAGTATATGTACTCAACAGCCCCAAAACCTGACCCCGAGTCGGGCACTGTGCCCCTTGCTGGGTATGGGTATGGTCTTCCACTGTCTCGACTCTATGCCAAGTACTTTATGGGTGATCTAGTATTATCCTCAATGGAGGGTTATGGCACAGATGCAGTCATATATCTTAAGGTATGTTCACTGATTTAAAGTGAGAATCAGAGATAGACAACAGCTGTTTCAAAAACATTTCAATTTGCAATGTTTTTGGTGGAAAATATTTATTTTCTCTCAAATTATGATTCATTTTTATGTCACCACCAAAAGGGGAGGTGGTGACGTATTGTTATAGTCTCCAAATTTTTTGTGGACAGTGTTTGGCATTTGGTGGTCAGCGGTTGGTGTTTGACATCTGTAACAAATGGCATTCAGCAGTTTGTGTCTATAACAAATGGCAGGTGGTGACATTTTGCATGTTAATGCTTTGTATTTATCATATTGTACCAGGTACACATGAAAATATATCTCAATGTATATATCGCATCTAATGTCAGTTTTGTTTATGTATCTCATTTGAACAAATATATTGAATCCAAGATTATGTTAACAGGTTCTCTCAAGTGAAGCCAGTGAGTTACTACCAATATTCAACAAGACTTCGCTGAAACAGTACAGCTCTAGCATCCCTGCTGCAGACTGGAGTAACCCCAACTATACATCAGGGTTACATTTCGCAAGACAGTTCAGCACAGCCTCAAAGAGGAAATACAGTACAATGCCTGCACGTGGGTACAGCACAATGCCTGCACGTGGGTACAGCACGATGCCTGCACGTCGATACAGTACGATGTCTCCATGTGGGTGCAGCAAAGGAACTCTGAATGATTCTAAGTGCAGTGAAACTAAATTTGACCAAAATAACATGTCTGATGTTGTTTCGTATAGGACTAGTCAAAGAGAACCTCTGTTTAGGCTCGCTGGCCTATTCATCAGGTAGCCCATGGAGAGCCTAGCCTAATATATAGGAACGTTTCTTAGTTGCTGCGCGGCTAAAAAGTAATTAAATTTTTGTTAAGCCTTATTAAATGTTATATTTTGGGTTGAAACTGATCCAATATGAATGTGTTATGTACTCATATGGGAAAATTGTTATCTGATGATGTGTGTGATAACAGAAGGAAAAAGAGGGTACTAAAGGAATCGATAATCTGGTATAATAGATTGATAAGGATTGCTTGGATTACAGCATGGCTCATAACAGCATACTAAAGAAGTGCAATGTTCTCTCATTGAATGCATTTACTAAACCAAATATATACATGTAGACTTGAAGTCATTTGAGGTATGAAGTAACACGTTTCTGCTATTATTATGTCACCACCAAAAAGTGATGGCGGTTGGTGTCTGTAACAAATGGTGGTAACATTTTGGTGGTAACATTTTGCATGTTAATGCCTTGTTACGCCAATGCAGGCATTATTAATGGTGGCATTTTGGTGGTTTTGTTTTAGTCATACCTATCGCTACCACATATATTGTAAAACAGCATAATGTACTGGTTTGTAAATATATTGGGTTCAATAATGTCTATCAAGTATATTGCGACATATCTACATGTATGGGAATCTGATCTTTATATTATCATTCTGTTTTTGTAGATCATGTCGTCATGGCTTCTGAGATAACTGAATATGATGTCTATTAATGTGTTTTTGTTGTATATAAAGTAGTATATAATGCTAAATTGAGACTGTTAGTGAGTAAATTGATACGAAATATATAGGGATAACAACAAGAAACTTATATGAGATGTTATCTATTATGAAATTTCAAGCAATCTGATTGTCCTTGTGCCTATTGGTGTCTCTGTCATCATTTCCTGTGACTATTGGTGTCTAAGTCATCATTTCCTATGACTGTTGTATAAATTATATAAAACATCATTCAATGAATTGTAAAATATAGGAAACATTGTGCCTTCAAAAGGATGTGTTTCTCTCGGGTGGCACCTCGTGAAATACAGACTTTCTCAAGCACAATAGTTTCTGTATTTGACTTGAATCATTGAATGAACTCATGTATCCCTTCTCATTCATAAACAGCATCCAGAGTATGAAATATGCAGTAATCATAAAACTAATTATAATCATTTATTAACACTCTAATTTATAATCTGTAAGAAAAGATTTATTCTTCTCAAAGGTATGGGACTTAATTCTACACAAAATCCAAACTGCTGGATTACCTACGCACCCACCCACTATTGATATGTTTGAATCTTTCAAATAAACTGGGCTAAAATACAATTTTGGCACTTCATTTTTAATGAAGCAGCCTTCTCATCCTCACATTGAAAGAAAGCAATTATCAGATTATGTGTAGAATGTTGTTGAAGCATAAGAAATGGGAAGGTTCAAAATGGAATAATCCAAGTATTTGGCGAATGGTGGATTTAAAAAATATGCATATACCATGTATACCGTAGTCCTATTAAACATTTTCACTTAAGGGGGACCAAAGACTTGGAAAGATTATAATAAACAAGATCTCCAGTGAACATTGTACTAATATATGATACATTAACATTTCATCTCGTGCTGAGGATTGACAATGTGCCATTACTACTATGTTGTATTGAATATTCTTATTTTAAGGAAAATAAAATATTTTACAAAAAAGACTTCGTTTTTTATTTACATTTATTTATGAAATGTTATACCTTGTGCCACAATATTGTCTCTGGCTTACACTATAACAACTACATACACATTTATAAGCTATAATATTACCATAATATAACTACTGTACAAAAACTACATCCCATATTTTCTTTTGTTTAAGTTAAGTCATACTGTATGGGGAATGCCTTGTACTGAACATGAAGTACAATACAGTTATATTGCTAAATATCACTTATGGACCTTGGAGAGAGTATTTTCCATTCATATTGGCATTAATAATAATATCATTTTCATAGCCAGAGAGATCTATCAGAATCAGAATGTCTCATTAAAATGGCTCAAACTTAAACAGTGTACTTCCAATAAATCCCCTGTATCTATGAATATAATACACGTGTTAATAATCATAATATACATCTATCTGCATTTGAAACTTGAAGAGAAAATTGCAAATGAAGAGATTGCCTTTGTCTTGCTAAGGACAGCTATATCCTATGACATGTTTGATAGTCTATTATAATGTATGTGAATTATTTCATCATTCGATGATACACATCCTTGGGTGCCAATGAAGCCTATATACACTCAGATCAATATACAAACAATAGTCTGTATTTAGTCCTTAGTTATCTGTAGTCCCTAAATGACCTCATAATATTTGCTTGTGAACAGTTCAATTTTGATTACCCCAAGCACTGAAAACCAAATCAAAATTATTCTACTAAAAAGAAAATTTAAGTAATTTAGGGATACTATCAGAAAATGTCATTTCTCATTCTCCAAGATCGCCATCTATAATTGTGCTGTCACTATCAGCGCCACAGTCATCTTCCTTATTCTCATCAACCTCCATCTTTTCAGTAGCATCTTTTGAATCTTCCCCATCAATTGTTTTCTCACTATCTGTAATACAAGAGTCTACCAGTTAATGATATGAAACAATCTCTAGGGCAGTGTAAAAGCCCAATCATATACACAATAGAGTTATCAATTCTCTTTTTGAAACAAAAAAGACCCTCGATAAATCCTTTACTTAAATGAATTTAAAAAATGAAATATAATACTCTGCATTGACCATTTCAGAATGGGTCTCATGGAGTAACAAATTTCTCATTAAATAAATATCATACTTATAATATCTCACTATATTATCAAATATTTTGCAAATCTATGAAATGACAAACAATTTCATATAATTAAATAAGACTTTATAATGATGGAAAAATAGATCACTGAATTTATGAAGACATAAGAGACATCTATACAAGTGCAAATAGATGAACTAATACTAATTACAAATTCTCCAAATCAGGAAGATGTATTTAAATTCAAGTAGTTCAAGTGTATCAAAGAGGGCAGTCATGTAAATTGTTCAATTTTGATAACTGTTACCTGGGTAACTAAACATTAAGAGAGTAGAAATCGCAAGACCTATAATACTCAGACAATACCAGTATCAGTATCAATATGGATGATGACCATGTTCACAATATTATTTCAAATACAACAGAAATATACTTCTGACTACTTTAATGGGTTGAAAAGTCTAAGGATATCCTTTCTGAAATTATCTATGTTAATTAAGAAAATATGACAAAAACAAGAGATTACATTAAGTTTACAGCCAAAGGCACAACATATACAAGCGTTAGCCATAAAATAGGTTAACACAAAAAATACATTCATAAGGACTCATTTTATTGTTGTGTTCTACTTTAAGACTGATAAGATACGACTGGAACTGTCAAAAGCCATATAGGTTGAGAAATAGTATAGAAAAACTATAAAATTGGACCACTGATTTTTGAGTAATTGTCTATACATTGGAATAATTGTATGAGTTGCTTTGTAAAATAATACCCTGGGGCAGGTATGTTGTGTATGGCAACAGAAAAGGCAAAAAAAGACAAAATGAAAGCCACATGCACAGCACAAAAACCTTAGTGTGCTACCCCTGTGAATACACTGTATGTATAAGATACTCTGTCAATTAATTCACCTTTGGGCTTTTCTTTATTTTCTGGAATTTCAGTTGTATCTTTCTTTACTTGAACTTCAGGGTTTTCTTTAACTTCTGAATTTTCTTGGGGTTTAGGGTCAGTTTGTTCGGGTTTTGTTGCTGGTGGTGTAGTTTGTTCTGGTTGTGCTGGTTTTGCTGGTTGTTCTGGTTCAACGGGTTGTGCTGGTACGCTGTTAGCAGGTTCAGCTGGTTTCACTACACAATCAAGCACAATCGTGAAGCACAATCAATAAAAGCACAATCACAAAGCACAATCACAATACATAAGCAGGTTTATACAGATTAGGTAACAAACACTGCAATGCATTCAAGCGTTGCCAATCTGTGTTTTATAGTTCTACATTCATATAAATAAAGTACTAAACCTTTAGAACATGGAAACCTTATGCATGCTACCAAGTGAACAACAACAGTTGAAGGTAGTATTTGCCATAAGTTGAAAAGATTTAATCAAGCCGTATAAAATAACATTTAAGGTTCAGAGATGTGTAATCTTCAAATAATAAAGTACTAAATGTGACTGCATTTATGGGAAAAAATAACACATAGATCTTAAAATCTGCACCCTGTAACTAGCAAAACTTTTTAAGCAAGTCATAAAAAGTCTGATTCGAACAAAGTAGGCATGTTAAAATTGATGTGAGCCGAAAGTAATTTGTATTTAAAACGGTCATAAATTAAGTAAACTTTTGAAAAGTTGCTTTCTATTTCTGAAAATTTTATTAAACTGCGTAACAGAATGTCAATGACTTAATAAAAAAAACATTTACTCAACTACACTGAAAACTAGACAGAAAATAGTACCTCAACACTAACACGGGGTACCATCGAATAATTTTGGCAACGTACCGGAGAACGACATTTTACTAAGAAATGGCAATAATTTAGCACAATATATTTTTTAACTAGAGTTCTACTTTGATTTTGACAAAAGTAAGTATTCCATGCAATGGCTATTTCATTCATGAGTTTGTAGGAATTCTGTTGGAACCCAGTTCTGATCAAGTACGAAGTTATTGAAATCGGCGCAGTCGGACTTTACTCCGAAAGATGGTTTTTCGATTATAACTTTTTACAACATTTAAGTATAGACTTTTGAAAAAAGTACAGAATAGTCCTTATACTATTGAATAATTCTGTTATTTCTGATTCACACGACTCTGATTTGTTTAATTAAAAAAAAAGTTTTAAAAATATTACTTAGGAACGCAACCGGAGCTGGGAACGTAACCGGAGCAGATCAGTTGAATTATATAATTTAAAAAAATAAAATATATGATTTAAATCATATATATTATTTACAAACACATATGAATGTTAAAATGAGCATTTATTACCCTTCACTTACAGGAAAATCAATGCATGGCAATTAGTATAAATTAGAAATTAATTAGAAATTAGTATAAAAGAGTGGGTTCTAATAGTTCGCTGAACAAATACAATGGGTGAAATCAAATGGAATTATTTGCTTACTACATTTAATCACTTCATTCTCCATACAATGATTGTTCTATGTTTGATAGCCTTTCTAAGGTAAGTGCACTTATGCATGGTAAATACCAAATTTAGTTTTTCACAATGGATACATTTTTTTTCTTTAAATAAAATGTAATAAATACACATTCGAACAATCCCGTATGTTTTTAAATTAGTATATGTGCTTTAAATCATATATTTTAATTTTTTTGATTAAATAATTCAACTGATCTGCTCCGGTTACGTTCCCAGCTCCGGTTACGTTCCTAAGTAATATTTTTAAAACTTTTTTTTAAATTAAACAAATCAGAGTCGTGTGAATCAGAAATAACAGAATTATTCAAAAGTATAAGGACTATTCTGTACTTTTTTCAAAAGTCTATACTTAAATGTTGTGAAAAGTTATAATCGAAAAACCATCTTTCGGAGTAAAGTCCGTCTGCGCCGATTTCAATAACTTCATACTTGATCAGAACTGGGTTCCAACAGAATTCCTACAAACTCATGAATGAAATAGTTATTGCATGGAATACTTACTTTTGTCAAAATCAAAATAGAACTCTAGTTAAAAAATATATTGTGCTAAATTATTGCCCTTTCTTAGTAAAATGTCGTTCTCCGGTACGCTGCCAAAATTATTCGATGGTACCCCGTGACTAATTACTTTAGAAACATAAAGTAAAAAGATTAATGTCAAATGAATGCTGAAGATGGGAGGAGTAAGTTTTCTGTGGAAGACAACTTCTACATTCATTTCCATTAATCAAGACAAGAGTATCAAAGTACATCAAATAAGGATGTTTTAAAGTCACAGACACCAGTCGAACAGTGAGAGCCTGCAAGTTTGAAACAACCTTAAGATATACAGAAAGTAGTTAAAATACATATGTATATCTTGTGCTAACCTGAATCTCTTGCTTCGTCTTCTTTTGCTTTCTTTTCAGCCTCTTCCTTCTACAATGTGTAAAGTACAGTATTAAATTATTTCTTCTACAATGTGTACAGTACAATATTAATCTTTTCTTCAACAATGTGTACAGTACAAACATTAAATCCCTTCTTCTACAATCTGTCGAATATTGAATCATCAAATAAAAAAAGGTAATCATAGCATAATTTATGTTAAAATATACAGTCAATTCTATTATATTTATATAGGTCAATTGATTTATATATAATATTCATAATTAAAATCTGTATGTTAAATGATGGAATTTAAAGACATACAGCTTTCTGTTCAGCCTCAAGGCGAGCTGTCTCCATTGCTTTGGCTTCCTCTTCTTTCCTCCTCTCATCCTCTTCTTTCTGGAGTCGTTCCTCCTCTTCTCGTTTCTCTCTCTCTATTCTGTCTTGTTCTGCCTTCTCCTTTTGTGCCTTAATGATTTCGTCCTGTCGTTGTTCTAGTTCTATACGAGCCTTGCTCTTCATCTCTTCAAACTCAGCCTCAGTTATCACTTGCTTGTTCTCACATAGCTACAAATGTTACAGAAATATGGACATATGTAAAGTTTCACATAAAAACTCATTTTCAAAAGTTTCAGGAGCCTTAAACGAAGCATCGGGGTGATTTTAGGACAGAGAGTCACTGACCATGCACATGCCAAGCTGACTACAATATTGTTCATTTTAGGTCCAATAAAAACTATTTCAAAATACATGTAGTAATATAGTACATGTATTGATATGCTTCAAGAATAAAAATTGCTTTTATTTTCAACTATTTTTACATCGAGTATATGTGTAAACCAACCCCCCATCACATCTAACATATCGGGGTTACACTCCACTTCAAAAGTTTGGCAACCCGAAATCCCATTTGGAACTCATGTTACATGGATTTTATTTTATTTTCAAGTTCATCCCCTTTATCTCCTTATTGGTCATTTACCTTCTTCAGTTCCTCCTGGTGCTCCTGGCTGGACTCCTCAAACTTCCTCTTCTTGGCGTCTTGTTTTTCTTCTATTTGTTGGAGTTCATTCTCTAGTTTCTTCTGCAACAATACAATTTTAAGAGTCTATGCAAAAATTGTAACATTTTTGTAACCATGCAAAACAACCAAGTTATCAGTATACATGCACCTGAATCATTTATTCAAGCATAATACTTAAGCCAATACTTATGACTGAACTTGAAGAACAATATGTGTGTCAAAAACGATATGAATAAGAACTTAAATATAAAGTGACATAAAGATAAACAAGCAAAACAAATTGGTGTCACCAACTTCATCTTTTAATAAAAAGCTAGAATACTTTTGATCCCCAATGTTGGGGTGCATCATTTTGGCACACTTAACACTTTATCTAACATTTTGTTAATTAAGTAGCAAGCCCAAAACCTGGTATAATTTATTGAACCCAATTTCACCATCAGGTTAACTTTGGGCAATCATTTTTTAATTCCTTAATCAATTTTTGTATTTGGTGTGATGTGTCCATGCCGTGCCTCGCTGTCTGCCCCAAAGTATTCACACTCTGGCGAACAGTAGGCCCACAAGGCCTAAGTATGACAGGCCTTGACATAAACTGAGCAATTCGCCTGTACTTTATCAAATTATTGCAAAAATAAAAAACCTTGTGACTGGCAAATGGTCATTAATCACAAATCTGGTGTTTCTGCACATGCTCTGTGGTAATAAAATCTATCTTAGATAATAATATGGGTTTGGTGTTTGAAGGCTGTCCTATTATTGTCAGGTAAATCTATGATTTCTACCTATATTTCTGTCTTGACTTATTATCTTATTATTTTGTGGCATTAAAGACTTGCTGAATCATATTTATTGGATCATTATGTAACTTTTTCAAAGGCATCAGTTAATATAAATTAGAAACAGAATTTTTTTAAGTTTCTCGTACATTTGTACATGTGTACAGTACTTTTGCTACTTATTTTTCTGCTTTTATACAGAACTTTTTTCACATTGAGAAATAATGAGGTATCAATTTAAGAAAAGTGTACATTATTTTGTTTTAAGAAGACAAAACATTAAAAATTACAGAATTCAAAAAGAAGATGAATTAATAATTGATCATGCTTTAAATTAATGTCAAACTTTGAGTTTCTAAGTTAGCAATTACATGAAAAGTGAATGCAGTTTGGAAGCAGCGTTAATTTTGTACAGAGGAAAGCTGTTTGACCTGCAATTAGAAGAACACGTGAACAAACCAACTGTTGGCTTATGTTTACTGTGTGGAAACTCGTTTTATTACCTTTTTAAAGCACAATAAAATATGTGGGATGCCAAAAAACATGTTCCACATAGAGGCCAAGGAGGATTGGCTCCCAGCATTCAATCTCAATATTCTGCCATGTATGGAGTCATGTTGTGATTAAAAAATTCAAAATCACATAGCCGCCATTTTTTCACTTCAGGATTTGGATCCCGAGTTTTGGTCTTATTACCTAACAAAAAATACAAAACACACAAGAAGTGATCAAGATATTAGTTTGAATCTTTTTGATTGCTATTATAAATTTACAGCCACTTATAATGTCAGACATTAACAATATTTTTGTCATATTCACTATCTCTAGAATATCAGACATTCTCCTTGCAGCTGTAGAAATATGCAGCTATGACCAACACTGAACAAATTGTTTGGAGAATATCAAGTTGGAACCCTGGGAGCCAATCCTCCTTATTTAGAGGCATTGCACATAAACTTTGTATAGAGTCAAAATAAAACCTTTTTTATAGCTACAATTCCACTTGACAGTTTTGAAAATATAATACCCTAACTTTTTTATGTGCATGGTTCACTTTAGGCAGTTTTCTGTATTTAAATATCTAGGCAAGTTAACCTTCAAGGTTAAGCAATGATTTATCCATTTTTTGGAAAGTGGAAAAGCAAACCAAGGGCAAGGTTTCTTTAGTTTTCAAATGTATGATAAACAAAGCAAAATTAAAGAACATTTCCTTTCAGTTTATTTTAAAATTCAAAGTGAGTCAATTTGTTAAATGGTCTTGCTTTATTCATTAATTCATTCATATGGATATATTTACAAAACAATATTCAGTGTTTTAAAAAAGGGTGCCCTTGGTAAGCAGACGGAACTAGGTTCAAGGCTAAATCAAAGGCTCCAGAGCATTTTATTCAGTCTAGTTTATAGCAGCAGGAGAACTGAAAATGGATAAACTGCCATTGATGTTACTCTATCTGTGTCTGCTAATTTATGTCAGGCCGACAGAACAGGGTAAGATCATCGTATTACCCATGTTAAATGGGTTCAGCAGTCGACTGATGAATGTTGTGAAACTTGCAAATATGTTAGATAATGATGGACATAATGTCACGATAGTTTTTGACACAAATATGCTGAGAAATCCTATGTTTAAGAATGTTAAAATCAATACAGGAGTGCAGTCTTTTGCATTTGAGAGAACACAAGAACAGCAATTTAACATCCAGAGTGACGCATTCTTGAAGAGCTGTGGAGCTGCAGGATGGAGGCCTACTGCATTGGTGGCTGCATCTGTTGGTGTTCTAGATGAGGTAGAGGCTTTTATGAAAAGTGATGAGCTGTGGGATTTAGTTGACAAAGGTGACTTTGATTTGATTCTTGCCGATGACATTCTGTATCTTTTGATAGGACAATTTCTTCACAGAGTGTATCATATTCCTGTTGCCTTGTATATAAACTGGGGGCCATTTTCCATGCCGGCTGTACTCCCTCCACATAACCTAGCATACATGCCGCTTCATTTCTCGGATTATTCTGATTCAATGACCTTTTTTGAACGATTGCAAAATGTTTATGAAGCATATACTTATGAACATTTAGTTGCTGACTTCATTGACAAAGCTGAACAAATTGCACTGGACAACAAGCGGATACCTACAAAGCTTCCAATTCTGGATTACATAAGAAATATCTCATTAATATTCGTTAATGGGAACAATGCTTTCTTTCACCCAAGGCCATACTTTCCTAATGTTATAGACATACAAGGATTTGCAATGGAGGAGAGCAATTTTCAACCACTCAGTAAAGAACTACTCGACATTATCACAGAATCCAAAGACAATGGTCTCATAATAGTATCCTTTGGAACATTATTTCGATCCCTCGGGCCTGAAAAGAATGAAATTCTCGCCGCTGCATTTGCTGAAATGAACCAGACAGTTTTGTGGAGTTTTGTTGGAGAACCACCTTCTAATCTTGGCCAAAACACAAAGTTACTAAAATGGATACCACAGCAAGAACTTCTAGCTCACCCAAAAACAAAACTATTTGTTACCCACTGTGGAGGTTCGGCATCGAAGGAAACAATACACCAAGGTGTCCCAATTGTAGGCTTGCCGATTTTCTTTGATCATCATATCCACTGTCGATTGTTATGCGAGCGAGCAAAGATTGGAAAACGCCTCTCTTTTCAAGATCTAGACACAAAGAGTGTCGTCACTGCCATGAAAACTGTACTTCATAACCAGGCCACATACAAGGAAAATGCCAAGAAAATGTCACAGCTTGTGCGAGATGTTCCAATCCCTCCCAGAGACAAATTTCTGTACTGGGTGAAATATGTTATAAGACACAAAGGGGCGAAACATTTGACGTCGCAGGCTATGTATGACTTGAATTTTTTTCAATATTTCTTACTTGATATAGCAGCATTTGTTATTTCTATTATAACCATATGGTTGGTTATAACTCTGTTGATATGTCGTTATTTACTGAAGTTACTTAGGAAAGAGAAGATTAAAGTTGAATAGTACCCAGTAACCTTTGACACTTCAGTACATAAAAATGGGCACAGGTCTTCTAAGTGTATTCGATAGTGCACAGATGTGATACTGTCTATATATCAAGTACTACTATTACTACCCTATTGCACGAGACTTATAGTACTAATTCTAAATGAGAAATGAACAAGAAAATCACTGTGCTACAATAAAACCTAAGTAAACGGAACACCCCTGTTCCACTAAGCATCCATCTTAGGAGTTGTTCCTCTATAAGGGTTCAACTAAAATCATTTCAATGGTTATAATACAAAGGTGTCCCACATATACTATATATAATATATGCATACTCCTACCTCATATATACATGTATGTAAAGTAGAATTTCAATGGTAACATTTACAGAGATGTCCAAGATCTACAAGATATTGTATACTCCTACCTCCCATATACATGTATGTAGAGTAGAATTATTTCAATGGTAACACTTACAGACATGTCCCACATCTGCAAGATATTGTATACTCCTACCTCCCATATACATGTATGTAGAGTAGAATTATTTCAATGGTAACACTTACAGACATGTCCAAGATCTACAAGATATTGTATACTCCTACCTCCCATATACATGTATGTAAAGTAGAATTATTTCAATGGTAACACTTTCAGACATGTCCAAGATCTGCAAGATATTGTATACTCCTACCTCCCATATACATGTATGTAAAGTAGAATTATTTCAATGGTAACACTTACAGACATGTCCAAGATCTACAAGATATTGTATACTCCTACCTCCCATATACATGTATGTAGACTAGAATTATTTCAAAGGTAACACTTACAGACATGTCCAAGATCTACAAGATATTGTATACTCCTACCTCCCATATACATGTATGTAGAGTAAAATTATTTCAATGGTAACACTTACAGACATGTCCAAGATCTATTATATATAATAAATAGTATACTCCTACTTAACATATACATGTAATAGACAGCTTGCATAACACAGCATAATCATATCTTATGTATTAATGAATAAAACAACAAAAAGGAAATTGATAGAATTATTTTTTTCAAATAGGGACCCGAGCTTGAACTTTTAATTCAAAAGAGGGCTCAAATGTTTGCTTGTTTGACCCTTTAGCATGATAGGTTGCATATATAAGTTTACGGTAAATGCATATTTGAATGGTCTATGCTCAGTAAAAATTTGGTATATTGTATTAGAGAAATAAACTTTTGACATATGTTAAAAATACTTGACTTTTTTAACCACCTTGCACATTTAAATATTTCAGATGTTGCTCTTCTTGCCTCATTCAAACATTACAATTTATTCATCAAAAGTATAAAACATTTAACCTTTTTTGTAACCATCACTTTAAAAGTTGGCCAATGCTCAATAGAAATCCCCTTTGAGTAAATTAAGTGGTCATAGTACTAAACTTCAAAGTACCCTTTGTTACACATACCTGCCAACCTAAGACCAAAATTTTGCGGTAGATTTTTTTTAAATTGCTGTATTTTTTGCGGTAGATTTTTTCAAAATACGGTAGTTTTTACGGTACTTTTTAACAAAATTGCGGTAGTTTTTGCGGTAGATTTTATAAAAAACTGTAGTTTTTGCGGTAGATTTAAAAAATACTGTAGTTTTTGCGGTAGATTTTTAAAAAATACTGTAGTTTCAGAGGTTTGGGGTAGATTTTTGAAAAAAGTGTAATTTTGCGGTAGAAATTTGAAAAAAGCGGTAGTTTTGCGGAAGATTTAGAAAAAATGAGGTAGTTTTACGGCAGATTTTTAAAAATGCAGCAGTTTTTTGAAAAACCGGTAGTTTTGCGAAAGATTCTGAAAAAATGTGGTAGTTTTACGGAAGATTTTGAAAAATACGGTAGTTTGTACGGTAGTTTTTTTGAAAAACCGGTAGTTTTGGGGAAAATTTTGAAAAAATGCGGTAGTTTTACGGTAGATTTTGAAAATTGCGGTAGTCTTTACGGAAATTTTTTGAAAAAACCGGTTCTTTTGCGGAAGATTTTGAAAAAATGCGGTAGTTTTACGGTAGATTTTGAAAATTGCAGTAGTTTTTACGGTAATTTTTTGAAAAACTGGTAGTTTTGCGGAAGATTTGCCAAAATGCGGTATTTTTCTGTAGTTTTCGAAAAATGTGGTAGTTAAACCTTTATACAATGCGGTTTTCTATATTAATACAATGTTTACGTGGTCATATTGTTGTTGTTATTGTGAATACATATTTTACTGCAAGAGTGCTTTTGATAATTACAGTTTGTAAAGCAGAACTACCACCTGAGAATTATACGAAACTATTATTTTCAAGAAAAAATAGATATACTATTTTCAAGAATAAATAGAAACTAAACACTTTTTATTCTTCATTTACCATGCCTACAATGGACTGACAGCAACTTTGGATTTTAATGTTTCAGCAAAATGTACATATACAACTCTTTTACAATAAATCTAGATTGATTCAAAATACGAACACAATATTCATATCTCAACTTTTATTCACCTTCTAACCAGTTTTTTTAGATATTAGGATGTTTGGAAATACCATGAATGAAACATTTATTGAAATACAAAATATGGATTTTACATGTTTTTACTCACCATCTTATATGATCTATCACTTTAACGAATTAAAATGACAGACATAATGTTCATATAACATTGGAATCATATGGTATTAAATATTGATTTGTTCACTCACAAGTCTCTAATGATATCAATGTGTTTGTCTGGCACAAATAGAAAATAAGTACAGATCAATTGTCTTCCAAAAATAATCTGTTATGAGCATTTGCTGAAACCTTTCCCATGAGACATCGTTCAGATTCGGATGTCACAATACGTTTATAATAAACCAGAACTCAATGCTTTATTTTTTAATTATGTATTTGTTACTGATAATGTGTTCTGATGAAAAATACAACATTTTATCGTTCTGTTAACAAATTGATTAAACTATGTATAATGTATATGTGGCGTTCGATCATTGACTCATAACAAATCAAACTACGCATATTTCATACGCTAAATATGCATACACATTTCCACTCATTTATTTAGATGAAGCGCAACTAAAATCATATTTTTGTTGCATTCGGAAAAAAGATTTGTGTACAAAAGGGTTTGGTTAACTACAAAAATCATGGCAGAAAGAATTCTTTTAGCTAGTGGTAGTTGGTGTTTGGACTGATTACACGCAAGCTTACTTAGATAAATATGCGCAATAACCTGATAACCACAGACCTGCCGATACCTATTTATATTCGGGTTGGTGAAGGAATATTACAGGGACAGTACAGGAAGACTTCAATTTTTCAGCATTTCCCAATAACAATAACGGGAAATTTTACGGTAGTTTGAACAAAAATACTGTTGATTTTAGCAGAAATACGGTAGATTTTCGAAAATTTACGGGAGATTTTCAAAAATTTACGGTAGATTTTACGGCCGTTCTCATGGAATAAACGAGTTTTTTAAAAAGAAAATTTACGGTAGATTACGAAAAAAATACGGTAGAATTTTTTACGGGAAAAAAATGGTATTTTTTTACGGTAGTTTGTCATTTTTTTACGGAAAAAACGAAAAATTTACGGTAGATTCCCGTAAAAATACGGTAGGTTGGCAGGTATGTTACAGATACAGACCACCAACCACCGAACACCAAACACTGTCCACAAAAAAGTTGGAGACTATAACAATATGTCTTGCGGCAATGACATAAAATGCAAACAGAAATATCCATCTCAACCCAGCTTCTCCAAATTAGCAAAAATGCTATAAACATTATGTTATGTACAAGGGACTTTTAGATACAGGGCTTATTCCAAGGGATATACAGAAATTGCACATATTTCCTGAGGTATAAATCCTTTATCTAAAACTGACTTTATATTACACAAAGTATGATTTACATACCTGATGCATAGTGAGCGATTGCACTTGACGTTTTAGGACACTCATACGGCTACTAGTAACAACGGTGCGTACATCAGGCACTACTGTATCACTAAAGATCTCATTGATGAGTCGGTGGTTGCGTAAATATCGCGCTGCAGCAATGTGCTTCACAGAGAATCCATCATCGTGATCTAATAAAAATAATAACAAAATAAAGAATGGAAACTAAATGACATCACCAAAGAGCCACCAAAAGTTAATGAACTCTTAATGGTAACTGGTGAACTGTTAATGGTAACTTGGTAACCCTCTTACATGTGTAAAATATTGAAGAAAATCGGTGGTGGCATGATCAAACCGTCAGTTTCTCAACTGATGAACACTTTTCTTGATACATTGATACGATTTCTTGTGCCAAACACTATGATACTTACATAAACGCCCCTCAACACAAGACAACAACAAAATAACACTTTTTAAGCGTGATTATAATAAAATAAACTCTCACCTTCCTCATCATTTGCTGGCTGTATACTAATTCTGGCTTCATTTTTCTACAATAAAATGAATATTTCATTATCATTTGTAATTGTATAAGTACTTCCGGGTACAATGGAATTATATGTTAGGTATTTTATGTATCAATACTGTTTTAGAAACAACTGTTCTCCTTCTTTTCCTATTTTACAAACTATAGCTGAGAAACAGAGGTCAGTGCAGTACATGGCAATATTTACAACAAATATCCACCCTGGTCAAGAGTATGCCATTGTAGTTGGCTATACAAATTGTTAAGTTGTCAGAGGTACTTGGGCAACTATTTGGACTCAGTGTTCAGGGTACAAGTAGTGTCAATTAACAAATAAGGACCAACTGACAGGTTTGTAGAACTAGAAAGGCTGTTTGGTAATAAGTGGTACAGGTAGCTTTCTGCTATACAAGGATTATTACTTTACTATCCCCTGAAATTCCACCAGATAGTTCCACTACTTTTTTATTACTACAGATGATTTTCTTAATCATGATGATCCCAAATGGACGTTTCATTGCCTTAATGGGAGTTTGAATGTGAAATTAATTTTAGGTTACTTAAAGGCAGAGAATGACTAAATCAGAATATTATCTCTTTCTAAGAGTGCATAGAAGTCCAACTCATGTGAAGGGTAACTAACATGTTCCTAACATGAGAAACATATCACAGCTTCGTCTACCAGCAATCCATTTAAACAGTATTTTAGTATTTAATTAAGAAGTCTATCTGTTAAAGGTATGTTAAATCAAGAATGCATGGAGACTAGGTTTGTTAAATATAAATGTATTGTCAATAGTTAAACCTGTCAAGAGGAAGAGGAAGTATTTCACAGTCATTTTACCCTTGGACTTAATGTAAATAGAACCTCTTAAGTGGAACACCTTTTACTTGAACCAGGGGACGAGGGGTTGAGGGGACAAGTTCCACTTACACAGGTTCTTCACTGTGTTAATGTTATGATCAAGTTCTACATGCATGACTTTTTTTAAATATTCAAAAGATTTGTGTACATGTGGTCACCTTCCTGAAATTAAGGTGATTGCTATACCTGCCGATGTTATTTTCTGGTACAAGATAAAGTATGAAAACCTGAATGTATTTCCTTGCTTTCAGGAAAGAATTAATACATTGTCTTCTTTTAAGAAACCTGGTAAGCAGTCAATGACAATTCAGTGTTATCGAGAAAATTGGAGAAGAAAATTGAAAAGGCATTTTGAATTAATTTTCTTAATATATCAGCATTTCCTGCAGTTGGCACTGGCCTCTTACCAGGTTTACTATAAGAAGAAAATGCAAGGATACTTTCCTAAAGAAAGCAAGGAAGTACATGTATGCCTTCATAGTTTATTTAGTACAAGAAAATAACATGTGCAGGTATAGCAATTTTTCGAAAATGTTTTTTCCACATGTACCTTAACCTGTCGAATTTTGAAAATTATTTTCAGTTTCATTTTTAATGATTTCCATTGACTCCCATGTTAGCAGACCCCTTTTAGGTGACCACTCAACATGCATACAGAGTTAGTCCCAGCAATGTTCACTTTAGAAAGATTTCACTGAAGCTTGAATTTATTTTCCTAGCATTGATGGTCACTGATCAATGACTCCACATAAGCATGCACTATGTGGATGACAGATTCATGCATAACTCCTAAGAAAATATTTAAGGAACTCACCGATTTTTTTTCTTTCTCCTAATAAGAAAAAAAATGACAGAAAGTAGAATCAATAGGCAATGTAGAATATTTAGATTGCTTTAGAAAATCCATGAAAGAAAATCCTAATTAACTAAGTGTTACATTTTTATTTTTCATGAATTTCAAATTAAGGTCATTGATCAATGGCACTAACATGATACAAGCTGAAAGAATAGAACAATAACAGTTATTAAATTATTATCAAATCGTATTCGTAACTCACAGTTTTTTTGCTGTCCTTTTCCTCCTCTTCTATAACTGCCTCGGCTAAAAAGAGAAAATAAAATTTTACAACTGCATGAAAATTTCTTCACAAAATGATTATCATGAGTCAATTTCTAGAAAATATTTTGAACTATGGATCATAAAATCCAGTTGTCATTTTCATTATTGCCACCTAAAAAATAACTGATTTCAAGCAATTTAAAGAACATTTGTAAAAATGCTTCAAAAGTATAGACTAAAAGAAATATACTGAACAGTCCATACCTTTTCCTTTGGCTGCCAAGTATGCCTGGAAGGCTGGTGAATTGTGATACTGTTTCATCGTCTCTTGGTACTGAATCTAGAATAAAAAAGAAAGTCCCAATGTTTTGACATATGTCATATTGTATTCTATTGCAAAACCACAACGCTGCGTTAATGTTGTAGTCTTAGTTATGATATCATCTCTTCATTTAATGTGCAAAACAAATTGATATTTCTATGAAGATTAAATATGTTTAAATAACATGTTGTGTTCAGATCTGTTTTCTATGCTTTCTCTCAACCTGTTTCTACTTAAAACAGAAAAACATTTACTGTTCTTCAATCATCAGTATGTTGCATAACAGAAGTCTTCATTTACAGGTACAATACACATATTACTTATTATGCACTGTACATGCAGCTATGCAGCTATACTGTAACAATTGATAACTTTGTTTTAACAACTGTGAAATCGTTTTGGCAGTTACATGAAATAAATATGACACTAAATGATGTGATAATTATACCTCCTTACATGCTCAGAACTATTTCATATAACATTTTTGATGTTTTGTGAGACAGTATAATCACAATCAATAATAACTAGAAAAGCAAAAAACCCCAAGACTAGCAAATCCCAGTAAACAAAACATATTTTATCGAATCACCCATCATTTTGACCATAACGTCATGAAAGACATAACTAGGAAGTAGTATTATCTCATTTTGGCAAAAT
Source organism: Owenia fusiformis (assembly GCA_903813345.2). Classification (NCBI taxonomy): domain Eukaryota; kingdom Metazoa; phylum Annelida; class Polychaeta; order Sabellida; family Oweniidae; genus Owenia; species Owenia fusiformis. The sequence goes on from CAIIXF020000001.1 coordinate 53,526,745, forward strand.
GGCATGGTATGATACCAAATTAGAAATTTCTTCTTGAGTAGAGGTTCTTTGCCCATAAGGCATTGTGGCAGATATTATGTTTCTTCTAAAAAATATAAAGTATCACCAGATACAATCTGAACCAAATCTGTCGACTGGTACTTGAGTTATCAAAAACTATTTTTTTTATAAAAAAGCAGTGGCCATTTTGAATTGAGCAGTCATACTGAAAATTCTTGGGATCCTATTCCCATTAGACATTTGTCTATAAAATTTGGGCCAAATCCATCAAGTGATATTTAAGTAATCAAAAATCATGTTTTTTAAAGAAAATGTAGTTAATTTTTGAATTTGCAGTCATCTTGAAAACTACTTCTAGAACAGAGGTCCTATATCCTAGGGCATTAGCATATAGAGATTCATTCTTGAGCATTAAGGTTCTATGCCAATAAGCCATCAACCTGTAAAATTTGAACTAAATCCATCAACCTGAGTTATCAACCGGACAATGCTGGGTGCCATCCAGCTGGTGCCATCACTAAAAACAATGGTTATAACAAAATTCCCAGTGGTAACATAACAATCATGAGCTATAAAACTAGAATATGTCAACTCAATAGAAAAGCAAATTCCAAGGAACAGGTATGCTTCATTAATCATTATTCTGGGCATCATTTTAATTTTGAATATTTCATGCAAAAAATAATTAAAATGGAAAATATGATATCATATCGAAAACTCTTGAACATCTTTAAGAATAATAAGAAATAATAAGACTAACCTGAACCAATTTTGATCATGTAGACAGGCGATTCATCAGAGCTGTTTTTAATAAAGATGTGGTGTTAATATCAACCACAAGATTTTGATTTGATAACCAACCTGAATTATTTATAGCAAATAACATCAATGAACAAAGACCTAATTACATGGACTAAAATTCCCTGAAATCAAAACAATATCAAAGCCCCTCTCAAATCATGCCCCTTGAATCTTACCCCCTGACAAAATCAAGTAAATCCCAAAATATAAGTTCTGCATACCTTTTCAGCCTCATATTCATCAGAATATTCTTGCTTCTCTTCATCCGTGAGTTCACGCCACATCTGCCCTATAACTTTGCCTATTTCCCAAAGCTTCATCTCGGGATGAGTTGTCTTCACAGAATCCCAAACCTGCATGAATACATGTGTCAAATGAATATTTTCCTCCCCTTATTTTTGTAAATTTGCACTATTTTGCAATATAAGGTATTTGGATTCAGTTGTTGTGCATGCAACCTTCGTGGTGATACATGGACTAGAATTTCATTTTTGGAAAATTCTTTGTTATTAATAAGTTTATTTTTGGATCATCCAGGCTACAATAAAATATTTGTGAAAATAATCGGCCTAAGAGAAATGAAAACTTGAGTTAATAGTTTGTATGACAGTCTACCTATTATATTAATATATTATAAACATGCTGCAAAGGATAATGATAATGCTTTTAAATGAGGACATCAGTTATTTTACAGAAAATTCTTGTGTATCTATAAATTACACAAGGGGTCTTACCTTTCTACTGTATCTCATGTAGGGCATAAGGGGCCTCTCGGGTTGTTTAGGAGGTTTTGGAATTCTGTTATCACCCTATAAAGTTCAATATGGTTCAAAATATATTTACAGTGATTTTAGGAATAAGATTTTTATCCTACCAATTTTTTAATTGAATGATCTCAAAGTGCAGCTTACAAGAATCGCAATCATTGCAATCTTGTTTGATACTCACAGCTGCTAAATTACCAATGGTGATGATTAACTCTTCTTATATAATCGACAACTGATCGGCTTAAGCAAAGAAGTCTGCTTGGTTGGGACTGTCTTGTTAAACTTTTGGATGTGTTAATGTATAATATGTGATAGCATATAGAACTCAGGCCCATAGCTAGGGGGAGCGGAGGGAGTGGCTGCTGCCCCCCCCCCCCCCCCAGCCAGAAATTCTTTCAAAATCATGCAGTTTTCACCATTCTGAGAACTTTTGGAATGATATGTTGCCAAAACTGTCAAAAAGCTCCCCCTTAGCAAAAACTCCCCTCTTGGTAAATCTTATCTATATTGGTAATATCTTTAGTGAAGTTACTCGGAACATCAAGATGGGATTACACATTGGGAAGGACTTGATGTGAGGCCCAGAGATGTCAGGCTCATAGCTAGGAGGAGGGGAGATTAGGGGGCTTGAGTGAATCCCCCTGGCCTTCTTTCAAAATCATGCAATTTTTCACCATCCTGAGCACTTTTTAAGTGATATGGATCAGTTGTCAAATGTGAACCCCTGGAACTTTTTGAAAAGTGAACCCCCTTGGCAAAAGCTGGTTGTGGGCTTGGATGTTTTCTACATGACATATTATTCACTTACCGTCTTTGTTCCCAGTTTGATTGGGTTGAAGTTTGGATTTCCATGTTGCATTGGGATGAAGGGATTTGGTGTCTTATCTTGTGAGCTTTTGTCTCCTCTCCCGCCATATCTCTCTGAAGTTGATACATTTAAATTGAAGATTATCGATTATAATACAGATTGAGTATTATGATATTTCTCTGTTATCAATCAACTTTTCCAACCATAAATATTTTGATGAAGCTTTTATTGTTCAAAACTGTTTTAAGAAGTTCTTCTGATTCTTCTTTGTAATATAAAATGTGGGATGAAACAGCTGAAAGTTCTTGAACATGCCAATGACAAACAAAGAAAGATGCAAACAACACTTACGACTAGCAGGTGACTGCGAGCTCCTGTAGTTTGGGAGAGACATTTTTCTACAATCAAAGAAAATAATGGATGCAACAAGCTTCTAATTTTGGAATGCCTTTTTAAATAATGATTTCATGGGCATGGCCCCTCCCCCCACCCTAACAAAAGAAGAAAAAAAAGAAAGAAGCAATTTTGTAAAATTTAACAAAATTAAAGTTTGAAATGCTTAGAAGGCCCCATATACAATGTAAAAATTCGCATCCCCCTTAACATTTGCTGGCTAACACCCCTGCTTTGTGAATTTTCTTGTTTAAATTGTTCAGTGTGTGAAGCGAGTGTACTTATATAGCACCATCAACAACTCTTGAGATTGAGAGATATTCAATATTCTATCTAGACTGCAAGTTAAGAAATTGATCGATGTCAATATTTAAGAAATAAATCAATGGAGTAAAACACTCAGATAACAGAGTTCTGCTTTGATCTATAGTCAGTTGTATTTGAATTCATTTCTAGAAATAGAGAAAAAATGAAAAAACTGATTTGAAATCTTTTTTCTTTTTTATGACCACATTTTTTGTTTCAAACAATTTTTCTAATTTCCAAAGCTCCCATCATTTAAAGCAACATATTGTGCAGGGGTGTCGGATCATGATAGAAAAGGGTGGTGTGTTTTCAAGAAAATATAGGTGGCGCTGGAAATAAGGGTGTCTTGGGAGGTCCGGGGACATGCTCCCCCAGGAAATGTTTTTTCGAACATGTTATTTGGTGCAATCTGAGCATTTTCAAGGACTATAAATAGTTCTTGTTGATTAAAACTAAATCGATGTTTATACGATTTATCAGATTAATATTGATACTACATAGAAAATTTAGAAAATTGAACATCATTTGGTGCATTCTGAGCAATTTCAGAGCACAATATCCTAAAATCATTACAAATCACTTATTATTAACCTGTGCTTGTTTATGAATACTTACCTAATAAAACATTCAATTTCTCTGTTGTTTGATGCAACATTTGATGCAACATTTTTTTGTTTTAAGAGATGGGTTCATTTTTAAAATTTTAAGTCCGATAGATCTACTGCTGACATGTTCTTCTGCGAAAATACATTACATTTTAAAAAGTAGGCTTATATGTTCATTTCTCGGAACATATTTCTTTCAAATGATTTCTGGATCCAAAAATCCACATGTTTTTTTCATTTCCTGTTTAGTGTAAATTTCTGATAACTATCCCATCCATAAGTAAATTTTTGCCATAAACTCATATTTAGAGTGTACTATCCTTACTCGGTTTGTTTATCTCATGGTATGAGGAAAGTAGTTCTATTAAACCTGCACATCGCTCCAAAACGCAATATGTTGACATATATTGTTTTTACATTTTCAAGCTCTAATATAAAGTTTATGTAAATAAAAATTGTTTTTTCTGCGTAATATCAAAGAACAATCATTTAGTTAAAAAAATAAAAACGCGAATGCGGGATTCGAACCCGGGCCTCCCGCGTGCTAAGCGAGGATTCTACCGATACACCACCGTGTTTTTATGAATAGTAGAGGTATCTAAACGCTACTTATTTTGAATGCTATGATTCGGAAGTGACGTCACGTTCTTCATTTAGAAACCTTTCCAAAATCATATCGCCGGCTCCGATCGAAGCAAATTCAATGAAAAATCTTTGAAATGACACATTTATCGTAAGTATTTCTACACAAGATTTGCCCCATTTGTTCATCATTCTATAATCTTTCATTAAGCTCAAAATGATAAAGTTCACCCCGGAAACAACCCAAGATTGCATTTCGGAACGAAGTCCAGCTTTAATAACCTGTTTGGGGACTTCAATGATATACTACAGCACCATATTTGGATAGAATACTCTAATTTGCAGACATATAATGCACAGAACAACTGCATGGGAAACATCGTGATCAGAACAGTGAACAGTAAAATATTTGGGATTATTTTCTGTGGATGGATAAGCTTGGTAGTGGTGAATTGCTCAATGTACATAAATATGATGTTGTTTTGGCACTCCAACTATGTAAGAGAACAGAACTGTTGATTTTCGTGGGATACTTTTGTTGACATTTTTTGACGTGAAGGTGAGATGTTTTGTTGTTTTTCCCTGAAATTCTTTTAAAATCAATGGGCTGCGATTCGAGAAATTCTAATTTGAACTTTGTCAATTTAACATGCACCTCAATGGTACAAAGAGTAAGGAGAGTTCTACCTTAAAGTTACTGCCTGATTAAAATATCAATTTTATGGGCGATAATAAGTGAAGTGTTTATAAAATCAAGCGTATAAACCACAGAGGAGCAAATTAAATAGTTCGCTTTTGGCATATAATATATTGCATATACATTTACAGCCTAAATGATCAAATAATGTTTTACTGCCTCTTAATACACAAGAAAACGATGAAATATAGGACTCACCAAACAAAGACGTCGGAAGTCTCGTTGAATCTCGTGTAAATTCTCGAAAGCTCTCGAAAGATTTTTTTAGGAGGCGTCTCTCACTAAAACAGGTATACTTTCTTCTATTTCATTCAAATGTGGTATTTTTCTTTCATGTTCTGTAATGATGGCTTAACAAGCACAAGAAGGGAATCTATTATTTAAAGATCAATATCCGATTCAAGCAAATTTTGAGAAAGAAACTTAATTTCACTCTAATATCGCCCACAACAAATTTTTGCAGGGACTACTACTTTTTTCAAGGCCTGACTGCGTCGCTAACATGCTAAATATAAAAGTTAGCTGACGTTTGGGAGTCTGACTTACCTTCTAAAGGTTAGAACCCGAATCTTAATGAAACCATATCACCTTTGTTCCGTCAACCATGGAGCATTTGCCACAACATCCAAGAGGTAAATCATGGATCGAGAAAATGAATGATTTCCTTGTAAGTTCCGGAAGTTTCTATACGAAAAATTACCGAATATATGTGAAAACCGAATATTTGTTCGTTGTTTTCACGATTTACAGGTTCGTTTGTTCTTCAATGTTTTGGTCTAAATTATAAAGCATCACCAACAGGTCTTACTCTATTAATCGACTAATACAGCAGACGGCTCATATTTCTACGTAGCATTTCATTCAGACCAATAGTGGGAGTGTAGATCACGCAGTTTCGTTCGTTGCGTACTTCACTTGAAATTGGTAATTTTAAATATTGACTACTTCACTTAGCTTGGCGGATGTAGAACATTGCTTAATATTCTTTTAATTTTCACACCAGACATGCTTGGTTGACACGTCAACAAAGTAAAGTTCAAGGGTCAATGCGTTATTTCGTGATAACTACAACGCCTTCCCGGAGGTCAACATTGATGAAAAATGAAAAAGTCGGAAAAGCATTTACGCTAATTTCTATCAAATGCTATGTTTATGCATCATCATCGACGCAACAAAGGTGATATGGTTTCATTAAGATTCGGGTTCTAACCTTTAGAAGGTAAGTCAGACTCCCAAACGTCAGCTAACTCTTATATTTAGCATGTTAGCGACGCAGTCAGGCCTTGAAAAAAGTAGTAGACTATAGAGTCATTACCACGCGGTACAAACTTCGACCGTTAATTTGAATTTTTGACCTACCAGATGCTTGAAAATCAAGGATTGCGAGTCTCATACTGCACCGTTTTTCGTCAAACTTATACCATAAAAGCAAAACAAAATTGCCTTTCTGTCGGTGCATTACTTTATTGTAAAGAGTCCCTCGTTCAAGCAGCGTTTTGGTCCCCAGCTGTTAGAAGGCCTTCTTACAGCTGGGGACCAAAATGCTGTTGGAAGTAGGGACTCTGTTTAAGAGAATAATGTGCCATCAGAAAGGGATTTTTGTGATGCTTTGAATGGAACAAGTTTGAAGAAAAACGGTGCAGTATGAGACTCGTAATCCTTGATTTTCAAACATCCGGTAGGTCAAAAATTCAAATTAATTGGGCGAAGTTTGTACTGCGTGATTACGTCTGTTTCCAAACACCCCCATCAAATGTAGTTAGGGTGGCTGTACTGCACATCTGTAGAATAATTTTATAAATGTTATGTGAATTAGACGCTGTAAAATGCATTTGCAGAAAAAAATTCCGATAAAATTGTCAAAAAATCTGGGTTAGACATGCAGTTGTTTAATTCCTGCGAAATTTACCCTTCTAAATATTTTGACCTCCTTCAAAAAAATCTTTTTTTTGCGTTTGCTACTGATTTTATTCGTTATATTTTATAAGATATTTATTTCTAATGTAGTAAGAATCCATTCGTAAAAAAAATATTAAGTAATTCGTAACAAACAGTTAAAAGTGAATACTTAAGAATTTGCAAGGACTTCCGATCAGAACACCGTTGCTATGCAGTTCGTTTTGAAATGACGTCATCCCCATATTCATAATTTTCAATGTCTAATAAACGAATACCACATGTCGATGTGATGTTTTAATCAATAAAATTGAGTTTCTTACATATTTCCTTATCTTGTTGTTAGATAACAAGTTATGATATTGGTGAACTCGCCAGAAATTAACATAATATTATTTGAAGCGTTTTTTGAAAATTTTGACACCGCCATCTTGAAATCGTGTAGTAATGTTGAACACAGTGATTATCGATCTTGATATTTTACAATTTGTTGCTCCGCTGAGATTTTTACCTAAAAACACATCAAATACAACATTGATTACCAATTTCGATGGTAAAATTGTTTGTAAACGTTATGATTTATGGAATATCAAAGTTTTGGCATTGTTGATTTTGTAATAAAGAAAGTACTAATTTAAATTTCTGAAGCTTTCTCAGATCGTGCCCCGGGAATTTTGGAACTATTTTAACATCGTCAGAGAGGTAGTGAAGGTAGGCAACGGACGAAATGAATTTTGAGAATGTGAATTTTAGGGGGGTAAATCCAAACAGGAGATTTTTTAGGAGGTAATTCCGAACACTAGCATGGGGGTAATTCCAAACACTTAACTAAACTTCATTGTTTTACTTGTTAGATTGATGGAATATCATTATATGGTACCCTGAACTAATGATACAGGACCCTGACACCCCTGCATATCAATAACCCCAAATATAATTGATTTATAAGTGACACAGTCTGAGTGACATCTATTTATTTAAAGGCATAGGGTTTGTGGGGGTAATTCCAAACACTAGCATGGGGGTAATGCAGAACACCTAAATCATCATAATTGATTAATTTATCGTTAGAGTATTGGTATATATCATTATATGGTATCTTTTAGAATATAAATGTTTTATAGAGGTAGCAGAGGTACTATTATTCAATTCAATGATTTGCTTGCCATTGTTTGCAACCCGTTCGGGTTTACCCCCTGTTTGGATTTAGACGTATTGACCCTAGTCAAAACAGTAATGTTTGTGAGTACTTTGAATTTAAAAAATAAGCAATGAAATGACCATATTGAAACAGTTTATGTAAAATAGAAACATTTATATTTATCCTAACTTAAAAAATGACCTTCTCAAAGTCAAAAAGGTCTTTTTTCAACTTGCTTCAAATTGACCAATATATTTCTTCAAAATCATCTACAAGTTCTCAGAAATTCAAATCTGACTTAAGATTGAACTCATAATATTGTGAGCAACTAGGTGGTGACATTTTGTCATGTTAATGCCTTGTTAGAGCTTGTTTTGTATGTGCACTATACGTACACATTACTGTATTGATTCATAGAGTTTGCGTTCACGGTTATGTTATGAAAAACATTGCAAACTTAATGTAAAAAATAACATGACAGAGAAAATCAAACAAAGACATATTCTTCATATGTCTCAGAATCTGCATTAAAGTATAAAGGGGTCACACATTTTAAAAACACTCTCGAGCGATACCTCCTTATGTTTTACATCACGGAAATGTCTATCTTGCTTAGATTTATTGTAAGGGTTTGTCATGCATCTGTATAGGCGCCATATTTAAAATGAATAGCTTGTTAATAGAACAACTGCGAAGTAATGAAATATGAACTGTCTAACTTTGACTTCCCTTGAGTATGCCCAAACGCTAAACCAAGAGAAAAATATAAGACATACATGTAGTTCCTCATCCACATGTGTTTTGTGGAAGTCCAAAAGGACTTTCAAAACTGAGTTGAACTTCCTCTTTAAAAAATAGACTTCTATACAATGCACCCTGCATTGAAGAGAATAATATTTTTAATGTGTCAAACTCTCAAATGTGGTTCAAGTATTGTTTTGAATTTATAAACGTGCGTTTGTACACTTCATATTTTAGAAGAGTGAGTAAAGTACATTTAAGCTCAGAGCAACATATCTTAAATGTTCAAAAAATGATGATTGTCGTATACTCACTTTAAGATTTGAAGAAGCATTAATCATTTTAAAGCTGACAATCATTTATATTCAGTAGACTAATGATCAAGTAAGGCATGCTAGCAATTAAAGATAACATTTGATAAAGTTGAAGTAATAATCTATAATTTTACAGGTGACAAGGTCTAAAGAAGGCCTGGTTGAATATATGAGAGACTTGGGACATGTGAACTGTGTTATATACATTGGATATTACAAATGCTAGGTAAGTTTTGACTTTGTTGGTATTTTGGTTTACATAATATTCCTGTTCCTATACTTTTTAACTAAGAATTCAGTAATGCCAGTATGCTTATTGTCCATTGAAGTGTTGGGCCATTGGGATTGTATTGATTTCTAATGAAGGGGAAATGTGACCATTTTATACAGGAAGTTCATTACAGTCTATAACACTTTGTCTATTACTTTTGAATCAATCCTCCTATTGATGGCTGCTTCGGTATAAGGTTGTACAAACCCCTTGGCCTGATCCATGATCAAAAGCTAAATTCATCTCTAGAGACTAGAAAGTCAGAGAGTCAAACAGGAGTACATGTAGCTTAACAGAATATAAAAAACAGGTGGGGGTCTAAAGATTTGAAAATCTTTTAATTTTGACAATATTATTAAAGCTTATTTGGGTCTAAATTTTCGAAAATAGGCTTCATAATAGGCTTTGGAAAAATAGGCCTTAAACTTGAAGAAGGACCCACCACCCCTGATGAATGTAACTGATGTGAACATAGTTGATAGAGACAGATTTGGAATGGAAATGAGTTGGGGAATATCAAACACATGATCAATTATAATACTTTCCCCCCCTCTCCTCCTCCTTCCTTCTCACCAGCATCTTGTAACTAACAGTGTTGTCGTAGTTATTATCCTGATGAGGTATCAGTGTGTCAAAGAAAATATAACCTACACATACATAGTCTATGTATAGTATATACATATATGTATATGCATATACATAGTATACTATGTACATATAAGGTCCTATTTGAAAGGAGAAAAACTACAATGCTGCATGGGATCAGTATGATATATCAGGCCCGTAGCCAGGATTTGCCAAGGGAGTGGGGGTTCAGTTTTAAAATTTCCAGGGGGTTCACATTTAGCTAAAATCACTTGAGAAGTGCTCAAAATGGTTAAAAACTGCATGTTTTTGAAAGAATTTTTGTCATGGGGGGGGGGGGTTCGCCCGAACTGCGAACTCCCACTAGCTACGGCCCTGTATATCGTTCAGATTTTAGAGAATTCCGTACTCTATTGTACCATCTGCATTAGAGTCAGACTTTGAACCACTTGTAAACATAAGTGTATTGATTGGGAGTCATGTGAATCAAAGACAATGTAAGAATTATTATGCAGATAGGTATCCAGTAAAACCTGTCCTTGTAAAACAGTTTTTTGAGTGACTTACCAATTCAGCTGACTGACATATCAATATTAATGCATCTTTCAAATGAATATCAATAAATTGGTAATGGTTCCAGAAATTAGGATACATGTATTTATATTAACATGATATGATTGCCTTGTTTGAGTATTCTTAAAGTAAATGAAATGTATGATACTATCATAAACCCTAAATCCTATTATAAAACTTATCATAGCTTCAAAGGAGCTGTTGATCTGGTTGAGATTCCTCTCCTTTAGGAGAAAGTAGGAGCTTAATATGCGGCTGTTTAGTTTGGCATTGTAAGGCTCAGCAACAACAACCTTGTACATTTTCATGATTTTGGTGATAAAATCATATCTGATTCCGTATACATGTAGAATGTACTTAAATCATACCTAGTTTTTATCTGCATGTACCATTTCATTATAACCCATGATACATTTGACATGTTTCTCCCCCATTTATGAGTCATATGTGATAAGAATGTTTCATTCATGCCAATTATAATCTATTCTTATACCACAAAGTCACAACCTCGGATTCATTTTATATCAAAATATGATTTAATTCTGGTTTAAATCCTTATTTTTTATCTAACAAAGAGGTCAAATCACTAAAAAGCAAAATGTTCTCAAATTAAATCATTTGCCTTATGGTGAAACACTTCTGTCTTATCACAGATGTTGCGGATATTGAAGGGATTAATGTGTGCAATCATGAGTCATTTTATTGCAGTTGTGTACAAACATTATTTATGTTGGCCCAGTGTAGTGCTTACTTTTACTCTGGAAGTGGTATACTAATGATTAACTTTGGATGTTGGGTTCATTCTGAATAATTTAATATCAATAGCTTTTGAAATCCACAGCAGCCCCAGGCACATTTTGTTCTTGGTGACAGATCTGGAAAAATAAGTTGCCACTGGGGAAACACAGTGGCGGATCCAGAAATTAAAAGGGAGGGGGGCAAATTTTGAGTCTGGAAAAAATAAAGGCTCATTTTTTCATAAATTGACCAAAAAGGCCTTTAAATGCCAAATTGTGCCCAAAAAGGCCCATTTTTTGAGGCCCTACAAAATTTTTGGGCCCAAAAACTTAAACAGAGCAGAGGCATTTTGATTCGCAGCTATTTACATTTTAAGGTTTCTTAATATTATGTGAGTCAATGGGAATTTTTATATTGATAGGTGTTTGGAAGGTAGAGGCATTCAGATAGACATGTTTTGCAGTATCTACTATTATATGCATATGTAATTTCAATTATACATTTTAAGAATACTTGTTTGTTTCAAAGTCTGGGCAAAACATTGATTTGAATATAAGCACATTTTTGTTAACACGTTTTGGATGTCCATCTTAACGAATAATTAATTTTGTTTCTGAGAGGATAGAATGTGATTTGATTTTATAAATTATTATTTGATTATATGAATTAAACAGTTACACCCTCTATGTTTATAAATTATTTTGTGTGATAACTGCTAAACAAGAATATTTGAACTGTTGAACATTATGCACATAAAGCTGTAGTCTTATTCAGTAATAAACGAGAACAATGTAGTGCATGTTAGGTTATTGCCTACCCTTTTCAAGAAGTTGATTTTGCACTTTAAAAGAGAGTTTCATGTACAATCTAATCAAATTAGACATAAGTAGCTGCCATTTAAAATCCAATTAAATGGTATGCCAGCAACCCAGTAATTTTGGGGTTCAGTAAGATCTATTCAGGATCAGGACTGTAAAAGTGTCTATCCTATCCAGAGGCTAGGAATTACTTAGATGCACTCTAGGCTTCAGGGTAGTTGTTGCCCCTTGTATATGAAGATAGGTGTTGCATTAAGGAGTGACATCACTATTTTTACAACAATTTAGTTGAACCATGGTACTGTAGTTGTCACTTTTTTTTGATGAAGAGATGGGTTGCGTGAAGTTAATCAACTCTTAGGCGCAGCACATAAGACTGTCCTGCAAATATTCAATACCCTTTGCATTCGTTTGACTTCACTTCTTAAAAGAGAGCTTCGTCTTCACTCTTTCAAACTAAAATAAACCTGTGAACTCACCGCGCCAATCAGTGTTCGTCGGCCAAATTTGACCGACGTTCTATATATGGTCATTCATTCTGATGTCATCGTTGAACCCGGAATTGACCAATGACATGCGCATATTTAATTAGAACGCATTTGGCGTATGTTTTTTCAAGCTCACTGATTGGTGGAAGAAAGGTCAGCGCGTAGGTCAAAAGTGATTTATTACCCAAACTGTCACCGGTACCCGTAACATGGTCTATACTAGGCAGAGTGTAGTTAAACTAGACTCTGCATGCAGGGTAGATATTCAATAGAATAATCTTAAAATAATGATAATAATTTGCCACATAACGTTATAGATAGTATAATATAATCCTGAATTATTGTTGGTACATTCAGATCATTGTACATTTTGATATTGGATTGAAATGCAAATGTTTCTAATAAAACTTTGATATATTAGCTTATATTGACAAATTGTCAAATAAAGTTGATGTCTAAACCACAATCACTTTACTTTTATTAGTTAAACATTCAAAGTTGAAAGTGCTGCAATTTATTTTTGTTAATTTTCTTATCTGACATCTAATAAATTATGTTTTACCTCATTAAGACTTATACCTTTGTCTTTGAGGTCATTATTTTATTTAGGGGTTAAATAACCCAGATGCGAGTAGGTAGTTATCAGTTTCACCACCAGGTGGCTAATTCAGGGCAGATAATGGCAGAGTAATAGAAAGTTCCCTTAAACTTGAATAGTCATGAGTTTTAGTGGTATGTAACTGGGAGTGGTGCAAATTAAATATGTCCAGTAAAAGAAAATTTCATCTGTCCAATCCAAGAAAAGCTATTTCACTTTTTGTGATTTAATAACATGGGGTCTATGTTGATAAACACATTTTTAAACCACATTTGTAGACTTTGTAATTTTACATGTAGATTTCAAATATGATAGTACTTTGACTGAATTTTGATTTTTTAGTAACGTAGATCGAGATTATTTCTTCTTGCATCTAGTCTACTATGTTTTACCATGGGCTTTCAACTAGTTGAAAGCCCATGGTTTTACACTACAAAGAATTTAAACATTTTGTTATTGAGGCCTGATCTTTCTTTTTTAGTCATGGCATGTGGTGATATATATATCATAGATAGAATTGGTGTTATTTTATCATGTAATTGATAATTTGAAATTATAAATAAATAGTAGGTTTGGCTGACCTCACTCTGTTATGTCAAATTCACATGTCAAATTTCCACATCAAACTTAACTTGATATAGAGAATTGAATTTCATTTACATAATAACAGTCTGATTCAGAGTCATACATACATGTAATAAGGAAATCTATGAGTATTTTGTGTTTGAATTAAAGATTAATTCTTAATCATAAAGGTTGAACTTAAAGAGAGTGCATACCTGGTTATGTGTTGACATATCGTTAACTTTGAACTGTAGATATTAAAGAAAATCTCTGAAGAATTGTCTTGGTCATATCGCATAAAGTAGAACATTCAAAGCTTGACAATGGCTGAGTTTGGTAAGGTTGGTTCCCCAGAGTTCCAGCCAGCAAGTTATGACAACAATAATATTCTTAAAGAAAGGATTAATCTGAGGACTAGCAGTATTAATAGTGGATCAGCTCCAACTGTTGTCAGTTCAGTTGCAAAGAACAGGTACAAATATGACAAAAACAAAGAGAAGAAAAATGCATAAATTTTGATTACCGTTGCAAAAAGGCAAATTGCACAATTTATATATACAGTATTATGTACATTGATGAAATATTAAAATATTTTTATTTGTGTTTTTCAGTCAAAACAGTAATGAAAACTTTGATTCAATAAGTGTCATCAAGCCATCATTGCCCTGGTATAGTCAAACAATGGGACCTAAAGATGAAGAGCGTAAACCATTGCTCTACCATGATACCATTCCAGAAGGGAACGAGGACCATGATGACACCAACAATCCACTGATTAACTCACACAAACAAGACATTGACCCTAGCCTTAAATCAGAGGCACACATAATGGGGGCCACTAAGACCCGCCTGGAGAAAATAAAAGCTAAAATCATGGCAATAACGATACCAAAAAAGGCTATAAACGTGATATTATCAGTAACAACAATTTTAGCATTTGTCTGTATGCAAGTGAGTCTGCCAATGTACACTAAAGCGATGAATGACCAAAGAAGTGACCCATACAATGCAATGTTATTCTCAGCCTTTTGGTTTCCTTGGGTTTTCTTCTTACAGTTAGCATTTATCAAACTTTTCATCGATCGAGACTTGAGCTTAAAACCAAAGACCAGCTGGTCTGGGATGTTTATAACAGGAGCTTTAACTGCATTAAATGGATTGTTGATTGCATATGCTAGTCTTCCATCACGGACACCTCCTTACTTACAGGCCATCTTCACCACCACGCTTATTCCATTCACGATTCTTGCCAGACTTATTATATTGAGAAAAGGTTTGTGGATTTATATATTTCCTACTTTCCTAAATAAATTATGTTTAAACCATCAGTTATTTCAAAAACCTGTATTTATCCGAATTTGAAAAGTGGACAATTTTTAAGAAAGTCTGGATTTTTGCTGTAATAGTGTATAAAAATACCATTTTTAACTATTCTAATTTCAAAGGTTTTTAGGAGAAGCATTCATACATGTATTGATATATGTTCATATGAGGTGGTGTTTAAGCAAATTTCACTGTACGTGTCCATGCAATATTTATTTCAGGTGTGAGTTTAAAACGTGCAGTTGTATGTGGAATAATCCTCATCGGATTGTTCATTTGTATTGAACCTAATCTATTTAATATCAAAAGAGGGGATTCCCATGTGATTCCGGCCTCTACTGGGAAACCGCACCAAATGTTCTGGCCACTCGTATTTGCTGCGGGGTTTATCCCTAATGCAATTGCAGGAGTTGTCATAGAGAAGGAATTAAAGCAAGCTCAGGTTTGTTTGGATCAATTGTATTCATCAGCTTGTTTGGTTGCTTGCTTGTTTGTTTGTTTGCTTTAAAGTTGTTTTGTTATTGAATTATAGGCATTTACTTGGATTGCTTGATTTGTAAAGCTGATTTTGGTGGTGTGCTTTATATTTACATGTTTTGTAGCATTTTAATTTTTTTCAGGTTTGCTTCTTGCTTGCTTGCTTACAAAAGTTCATACTTAATACAGTGTGAATGAATATTTGAAAGCACCCAATTTGGATCACGCTCAAATATTCATGATTTTTGCATGAAATGCTGCACATTCCTCAACTTACAGTATAATACCTTCTTTTTCAGCAAGCCTAATAATATATCCAACATGCTTGATTTTAACCTTGACATTTATCATTATAACAACCAATGCCTGTTGCTTACAACATATTTTTGCTTGCTTTCACAGGTGTTAGTAAACGTCAGTTAGTTGTATGTGGGATTATCCTAATTGGTATGTTCATATCTGTGGAACCCCAGATCTTTGGGCTGGAGAGAGGAGGAGGTGGCAGTGAGGGTATACATGGTATTTTCTGGCCAATGATATTCATGCTTGGCTTTATTCCTAGTGCAATAGCTGCTGTTGTCACTGAAAAGGAGTTAAAAAATGAAGAGGTAAATAGATGAATATCGCAGGCCTATACTTACATTGAGGCAAATGAGGCAGTTGCCTTAATCAGAATGCTGACTATATATGTATGGGCCTGTATGTGTTCATTTGTATAAAAGATTTAAGAGAATGGCTTCAGAATGGCTTTCTAAAGAATGGCTTTCTTAAGAATGGCTTCATAATGGCTTTTTAGAGAATGGCTTCACATATGGTGTTTAATTGTTTTAAGTTGTGGAACTACCAATGTTAGTTTCATAATTGAAGATTTTGTGAGGAAAAAATGTTGGGAAAATTAACAAAGAGACTAAGGGACAGCAAATCAACAAGTCAAAAATTTAAAAGTAGTGGGGGGTGGTGTGATGGAACCAAAACAGATTTTCCACAATTGTCAACATTTAGACACCGACTTTTATTGTATGTGAGATTTTAGTGATATCATTTGTATCCACAACTCGATATTGCTATCTATACAAATTAATACTGATATTGATGATGACAAGATGAAAAGATATCACGAAAACATCATAAGATGATTTATTTAGCCCACAGTTCACATACATAGCTTATTATCTAAAGATGCTTCTCACTTTGTATTTGAAAAGTTATGTCACAGTGGAATCTCATATGTTTGTCAACAAATGTCATATTATATGAGCCAGTACTTGACCAAATAAACATATTGTGTACAAATAAGATATATCAAAATATTATATAAATTGCTTTTCAATTCAGACTTGTCGTGGTCAGACACTTAACCTATATATAGTTATCATTTAAAAGATACATCAACCGGTTATTTATGTCAATTAAATTTGATTTGTAACATATGACATTTTAATTGACCTTGTACTAAGAGATAACTATTTTGTAGGCCAACTCCATGGTGTTTATAGCCTGGACCCAAGTCTTCATGTATTCCACAGTCCTTCTCTTGTTCTGGACTGACTTCATCCCCCACTTTGGCATGGTAAGTGCTAATTGTTGCTACTTTCAGATTGAATCAGGGTAAACTGGGTTTGATGCCTCAATGTTTCGACTTTTGAATGAAGTATTTGATTTAGGCACATTATAGACTAGTATAGAGGTAAGCACCCTAATCCAAGTGATCCATTCCATGACGCTGGGTTTGTTGATATTCCTATGAATATAAGTGATCATTTCAGTAAACATGGTGACCTTACTCTTCAGAAATGGAGATAATATTTCCGAACTAGCTGTGACACATATCTCCATTTCCATATGGCAAGGTCACCATTTTTACTGGATATGATGTAGAGCTTGACCAGTGAGAAAGGTCCCAAGATGTTGATTGTTGTTTGTCTCTAATTGAGGAAGGTTAACACAATACATTGCAATAATAATATTCACAGCGATTTAGAATTGTAATGTAGTATGAATATTTGTACTGCAAGACCACTTGTTTTTGAAATTAAACATGTGCATGAAGCTAATAAAATCTGCCGCGTATTTGAGATTTTTGATTTTCTATTTTAGGCCACTTCACCTACAGATTTCTTCAATCGCTTCAAGACTGGTCTTGTGTGCCAATTTGGAATTGATCACAGTTGCAGTAATGTCGCAGGTCTCTCCTGGATGTTTATTCTCTCCTATTGCTTCGCCAACCTCTCCAATTTCCTTCTCATCCGTTATGCTGAGGGTGCCGTATACTCGGTCGTCGTCATGGCATTAGTAACACCCCTCGGGACAATTTTCTGGAACTTCTTTTCTCTGACCCCAAACTTCCATTTCCATCCAAATTTTGACCAGACCAGTATATACGTATTTGTTGGGCTGTTGATCATGACCCCAGCTGTTGTTGTCTATACAGTGTTCAGTATGGAAGAAGAAGCTGAGGCTGCAATGAAAGAGGCCTCAGAACCACCACCTCCACCAGGCCCTAAAAAACCACATGCAAAAGTGAAGCCTTATGCTCGTAGACATAAGATTAAACCTCTTGGGAAGTTGAACGATTTGATAAATAAACGGAGGAAGAACAAAGACGTGAAAACTCCTCTGTTGTTAGACCAAGATGTAGAAGACATTAATGATAACACAACTAACAAATCAGCTATACCTCGCAGGGCTAGTAGTCCTTCATTAGTGTGAAAACATGAGTCAATAGATCATTGAAATGCAGTAATTAACAAAGACTAGGACAAGCCAAAGAAAATGCGCAGTGATTAGTACTTCATCCTCCTAAGCAGGTATCCAGAATCCGTACCTCCTTCTTCCCCCTGCCATAACCAATTTTGAAGCGCCCGATTAAACTGAATCACGTGATCTAATTATGCGCAATGACTTATGCATGATTTGTGTCGCAGTGTTGCGACAGCTAATCAGATTGCGAGTTCTTAATCGGGGAAATGCTAACTGCTTATCACAGGGTGTAAAAGGAAAGAATATATTCTGGATTTTGAAGCCCTGTGATCGGAGGATGTTAGTACTTCAATGGGTAATAAAATTAAGGCAATACAAGAGCACCCCTGATGTACCAGGATTTGACATGTATAGTGCCTATAGTTGTACATATCATGGCTAATTTGTTCCACTATTGCATCGTGGTCACACGTACAGGTGATTCATTAGCAGAACCCAACAGTGATTTTTTCAGTTACTTTTACCCAAATTGCCAATCGTTTTGAGGAATTTTGCCATTGTTTCTACTTTAAATTGATAATTTTCAATAATTGTTTTCCTTTATTTTGCCTGTCGCCAAAAATTCATATGGCAGCCATAAAACTAAATAAATCATGAAAGTGACGTATATTCACTAATCAAAATGATTCATCATTCCACGCTGGCAGATACCACTGATGAATCCAATTGTTGGGAGTTGTTTGTTGAATATGAGATATCTGTTTAAGTGGAAGAAATTCTTAAGGAATGATGTTGAAGTACCATCAAAGAACACTATTCAGTGACCTCATTATGATAATATATGAATTCAGATCCTTCAAAGTTATGACAGCTTAGCAATAACATGTACACATATCCTCCAATTTCTAATTATGAAGGAGTCATACTTTTGTCATATGTTATTTGTTTGTCATGTTCTCAATATTCCAGTATAATATAGTGTTATCTTTAGTGATATCTTAAGTGGTACCAGGTGGAAAATGAAGAGAATTGTAATTGTGTTTATGGACACAAATGTGACTTTTGATGACACAAAATTGATTTTAGTATATTGTTCACCCTAGTTGTTATATATGTATGTATGTTATTTCATTTTTTAGTAACATTATGTGAATTTGTGAACATTGCAGTACATGTACATACCTGTATATATTTAAAACTTATAAAAGGTTTTGGGAACCAAACATAAAGACATGGCTGCAATGCTATGGTCTTTTTCACACCAGCATTGGATTTCATTTTGGGTTTTCATTAAAAATACATTTTATGCAGCAATCAACCTCCATGGTGCAAATGATTTTAAGAATAATGAATTTTATATGTGCAATTATCAAAAAATATATTTATTACTATATAATTATTATATAACTCTACAGATATTTTTAAGGAATAGTGATTTTTAGAAAAATATTATGTTGATTTATATATGATACCAATGGATCTATAGCATTATACCGATATATCTTTAGTACAAATGAAATAAATCATTCAGGTCAGTGCAGAGTGTTTCATAATGTTTTGATGCCTACTGGTCAAACCATGTAACTATGTCACCACCACAAGTTGTGACATTATGTTATAGTCTCCAATGTTTTTTTTTGTGGATGTTGTTTCACGTTGGTGCTATTTCAGCAGTCGGCATCTAACAAATGGCAAGTGGTGACATTTTGCATGGTGTATACATCACAGGTAGTATTAATACACCCCCAATTATAAGGCATGCAAACTCATGGTGTAACAGCAATGTGGTGACAATGTAGTATAACATTTCACTGCTGCATGATAGCGATAGGGCATGAATACTCTGTCATTGTCCAGAGGATTATTGGTTGTGCTACTAGTAAATGAAACTGCTGATTTTATATCATAATTGATACACCATTTGTAATGAATACCAGGTGCTTTCAAATGTTAAATATGTAAGTGTGGTTTGTGAATTTGCAATGCTCAATAATGATTATTTTTGATTTGTATTTTAACTTTGTGAGCTTAATTTAATGACAAAATGCAAAATCCATGTGTGGATGGGAGTTTTTTCATTCCGGAACGGAGCAAAATTAGTTGTTACCTTAAATATGTAAAATGTGCATGGATTTATATACTCATTAATGTTTCATTGTTTTCTTTGTTCAGTTGTAACCAGGCTTTTGTAATGTAAAAACTTTGGACCTTTATGGTATCACATAAAACAAACTTGATCTCAGTAATAAGGACTTTATTGTTGGACCTCACGATTGTTAAAGCCTTCAGTAAAATGTTGGTTTTCATTTTAGATGCTGTTAATGTCCTATATTTTTGTGATTATCATGATTTTAAACACTAAAACAGAATTCTTATTTATAAAATATTTATATATTATTATACAGTGTTATTTATGACTTTAAATTAAACTTTAAGACATGTGAATTTTATATTAGGGTTGCAGTGCACCTTTCTATTTTCAGTCATAATCTCTTTATGGTATTTGTATACAGATAATGGCCAGCACTTGAAAGCGTTGAGAGATCACATGTGCCTCTGTCAAATAATCAGTGTTTGTACACAATCTTGAGTCAATGGTTCAGCTAGTATCTCAAGGTTGGCCTTAGTTCATCTCGTACAGTCAGAATCAGATGTTTGTAGTTGTATGTTACAATTATTTGTCTTCAGAATCAGATTTTTGTAGTAATATGTGCATATCCTGTCAGTTGGGGAGGGAGTTAAGATTATTTGTTGTTCAAATGCATGAATTTTAATACATATTTATTAAAAATTGGGAACATTAATCTACTTCCCGGGTCCTCCCTCTACCATAATGTCAGACATACAGTCAACTTATTTTTGTTAGATTGTCATGAGCTCCTATTTAGCATTATGTACAGTCTTAAGCAGAGCTTAAGAGGAATTATATTTATTTACATAGTATGCCTATGTCATGAGGCAGTTTACAATTTGAACATTTTCACTGAGCTCTGCAATAAACTGAATACATGTTGTTCTAATTATATCATATAATAGCTTCCTTTGACATGTAAGATTTAGTATAAATGAATAAAATGTTTAGCATACATTTTATTTATCTAGTTCTGTATAGCAGAGACATATAATATATTTTATATGTCTCTGTGTGTAGGTAATATTAGTTCATGCAGCATTTAAAGAAAATGAACCGAATTTCTCGCATTTTGTGTGTATGTTGTTAGAAGTATTGTACAACCAGATTTTGTTGAAAATTAAATCTCAAAATCACCCTTCTATAAAGACATTGTAAAGCTAAACATTGAAATAATGCATTACTCTTACAGAACATAATTTGTGAAGGGGAGCTTTGTTGTCGATTATTGTTGTATTGTTGTCTATTATTGTTGTCTATTGATTTTGTTCATTAATATTTTGAAATACCTATTTGCAGTAGTCGCAGTTTCAAAGTGCAATCACACAATAACACAATATTATGTTATCTATACTTAATTGTATAGAATGATTTTGTAAGGAAAATTTATGCAATAAATAAATTTTACATGTAAATACAGGAGAAAGTTTTGTGTTATAATTACAGCAAGTTGATCATCTCACTTATTCAGGTACTTCAGGAATTGAAGTTCAGAATGCAAAAATAGCCTCTGTGTAAAAAGGAAATTAAAGTGAAATATATTGCTCCATGACAGATATATGGGATGATGTGTTTTATAGGGGCCATTAATTCAATAAATCAGTCATATCTAAGCTCGATCCCTGCTATTTTTTGGTGTTTGTCTATGTGTAGAATTGCATGCCTTTTTGGATCAGTAAGGAATGTTTGTATATTTATAAAGTTCTCACAAATGTCTCATTTGTTTCAGACATTTCAACATTTTTGTTTGAACATTTCACACTAAAAATATATCAACGCTTACATCTCTACATGTATTGTGTACATCTTAGAATGAAACTCTCCTAGTTTCTTTAGTAACATAAAAAATGAATGTAAGAATGAAATTCTGTCCATCTTCTTCAATCTAGAATTAAACTCTTCAGCCTATCATGATAATAAAGTAACATGAAACAAATGTTAGAATGAAAACAAAAAATATGATACTTGTAGATGCAGAAGTATTATATTTGTAAGGACCACTGCCGATTAAAATGCACCAAGATTTTGCTGATGTATCAGTGTTTGTTTCATTATTATTATACTGTTGCCATGGTTTTATTGTCACATAGCATGTTTTATTGAACATAAACTCACCATTTTGACAAGCGTTAGATGTTCATGAGAAGTTGATTAATATAGTCATACACCGTCAAACATATAACCCTTTTCAAGAACTTGACCTGGTCTTATCTCTTAAAATAAGAAATAATTTTGATATCCAATCAACATTGAGCTTCTTATTCGGTGACACTTAATAAAAACAGTGTTAAAAAGAAAATATGAAAATATTACTTTCACCGATGTAGATGTACTTTTATTTTATAAGAACAAAAAAGAATCTGTACAAGATTATGTAAATCAAGTCATACTTATCGCAAAACATTGCATAAGCAAGTTTAAATATGGAGAACATCCAAATATAGCTTTTCTATTTCAAAACGAACTCAACCTCCGATCACAGGGGTTCAAAATCCAGAATATATTCTTTCTTTTTAGCCCCTGCGATAAGCAGTTGGCATTTCCCCGATTAAGAACTCGCAATCTGATTGGCTGTCGCAACACTGCGACAGAAATCATGTATAAGTCATTGCGCATAATACAAGATCACGTGATTCAGTTTAATCGGGCACTTCCAATTTGGTTATAGCAGGGGGGATGAAGGAGGTACGGATTCTGGACACCTGCTTAGGAGGATGAAACGAACTAGAAATGAGAAAATTATTGTAAAATGTTTGTATTTGTTGTTATTATTAGCTCACATGGTGAGCTTTTGCAATCGCTCACTTGTTCCTCTGTCTGTCCGTCCATCCGTCCATCTGTCTGTCCGTCAACAATAGTGGCACGTTTTAAAACCTCTGTCGATAGGATTCCTGTTTTAAGTTATTTCTGTTCAACATCAATACAGAAAACTCCCCTATGACTCCTGGTTCAAAAGCTCGCCTTATTTTCAAATTGGCCACCATTTTTGTCTCGCGAAATTCACTTTTGGCCCATTTCCTAGCTTTACAAATAATTTCAAGTGTCCTACATTGTAAAAATCCATGTCAATGTAAAGAGTAGATGTATGAAATAATTTTGTTACGAAAAATCAGCAAAAAATTCCATCCATTTTTTTATTTGCAGCCATTTTAGTTAACATTGATTTGTCCATCTGCCTCGCAAAATCCACTTTTGGACCATTTGCCTTAAACCCTCTGTCGATAGGATTCCTGTTTTAAGTTAATTTTGTTCAACATCAATACAAAAAACTCTCCTATGACTCTTGGTTCAAAAGCTCGCATATTTTCAAAATGGTCGCCATTCCTATTTTGTTCAACATCAATACAAAAAACTCTCCTATGACTCTTGGTTCAAAAGCTCGCATATTTTCAAAATGGTCGCCATTCCTGTCTCGCGAAATTCACTTTTGGCCCATTTCCTAGCTTTACAAATAATTTCAGCTGTCCTGCATTGTAAAAAGCCATGTCACTGTAAAGAGTAGATATATGAAATAATTTTGTTACAAAAAATCAGCAAAATATTATATCCGTTTTTTTATTTTCAGCCATTTTAGTTAACATTGATCCGTCCATCTGTCTCTCAGTCAGTCCAAAATAGTGGCAAGTTTTAAACCTCTGTCAACACTTTTTAAATCCTCTGTAGATAGGATTCCTGATTTAAAATATTTTTCTTCAACATCAAAAAGAAAAAAAAAACCTGTGACTCCTGCTTCAAAATCTTGCCTATTTTCAAAATGGCCACCATTTTTGTCTTGGGAAATTCACTTTTGGCCCATTTCCTAGCTTTACAAATAAGTTCAGGTGTGCTGCATTGTAAAAAGCCATGTCTATGTAAAGAGTAGTTATATGAAATAATTTTGTCACAAAAAATCTGCAAAAAATTATACCCGTCTTTTTTATTTTCACTTTTGAGCAACACCATGTGAGCCTAGTACCCACGGTACTAATTTTATTTTTTTCTTCTATTACTCCTGCTGACTAATAACTCTGTATTGTAAAATGTTGAAAAGGAAATAAAAAAAACAAAAAAAAACATCAACATTGAGCTTCAAAAGTAGGTAACTGGGATTTGTGAAAAATCAATGAAGTACAATTTGGGAGAGGGTGTTCAATCTGAACTATAATTAAGGTAGTTATACACCGTCAAAAGATTGCGCCATGCAATAGCATAGGAGCAATGATTAGGCTAGAGTACTTCAGATTTTTGGATATTATCACATTTTTAGTTTATATAAATTCATACACATTTTTGATGGATTCAATGAAATTATCCAATTAAATTATCCTGCATGTGAAATTGAAAAGGTTCTGTTGTTCTGACCTAGAAACATAGATCTGATCCCGAAGAACAATTCAATTTCATATACTTTCTTTATACATGAGATCATAGATAATACACTTACGACAATGCAAATATCAAACAAAATATTAATTTTATTGAAAATGTATATTTCATTTATTGCATATTAATATTGCATCTTTTCATACATGTTAGTACTTGTACAAAGAGTACTGACTACATGTTAGTACTTGTACAAAGAGTACTGACTACTGGGCAAGTTGTATTTGGATGGCGCTTCTAATAGCTCAATAATTATAGTCATCAAGGCAGAGCTTACATATAATTGTATGTATACACCTCAAACAGTGTTTAATTGTATGATAAATAGCTGTTGAAATACATCTTGCATATTCAATCAGTACTTTTCAATAATATTTGATACCTTTTGAGACAAATGCCTAAAATACAGGTTAAGTGTCATTATTTTGTTCAAAAAGTTTTGTTCTTTTCCACCATTTGACTAGAGAAAGTGTGTATTTACATATTAGAATAACTTATTTGTACACAAATGTTACCTTAAGCCCTATCCCCTGTACAGGTTTGGAATTAGAATATTCATATTAAAGCAATTTTGTTACCTATACACAGCCAACCTGAACCATACAGTACCATACAGAACCTTATCAGGCAGGGGTTTAACTAGAATTTCTCACAACAGGCTATATAAATGAAAACAACAGGCAAAATTAATGGAAATCATGAATTTAATATGGAAAACAACAGGCGATTTTGTGAAAACAACCAGTGAAAATCATCTGTTGCCTGCTGCTAAAGAAACCCCTGTCAGGTGAGGTACAGTACAGTGAAATACAGAACAACACTGTTTTCACAAATGTTACCATTATCCCAACATTATATATAGTATTGTGAATAGGTACCATGATTTCAGAGTGTGGATTAGGGTTGTACATAACAATATTATGAAAACACTATAAGGTAATATTACATCATAAGTAAAATACAATTTCATATAAGGTGGTGGTTGTAATCTCCAGCATATAATAATCTCACGGATGGGCTACATTATACTTACACCCAAAATACAATATATTATTGTTATCAAAATGTTTGTTGTAAAAACAATAGGTTTCTCTTTGATATTTCAGTGGCTCCAGACATACTCAATAATGTTCTGTTTGGATTTATACATCAACTTTGAAATTCAGGATTTCTTGTTATTGCGTAATTCATTGCATATGATCTCAATGTTAGTCAAGCACTAAGTACAACATCAAGTTTGATCACTCCCTTGAAAATGTACAAAATGTCTAAAAATCTAAAATCTCATTCCAGTCCTTCGTGTCCTCATATGCTCCAAACAACTTCTACACTCAGAATACAAAGTTTGAAACAATGCTTAACAACCTTGTTGCATATAAAGCTTAAACATAAGACACATTATGTGACTAAAAACCAAACACTCATAGCACCCTCATTAATGCCTCATTACATACAATTAAGCCTAATGCCTTGGTCACATTTGCTCCGATTTTCACTACGGCGCCCAGCCAATTGAGTATTTTGTTCAAAATTGAATACAATATTGAACAAAACATTTAATCGCCCAGGCGCCGGCCGATGAATCGGGGCAAATATTACCTTTCATTATCATGTTACAAAAACTAAATACTGAAGAGTAAAACCTGTTTACGTGAGCACTTCTCGAAGAACATCTACAAATCTCAATCACTTTTCAGTCAATTTGTCTTCATAACTCCAATGTTATCAAAATCTCTTCAATTCATCCCTGTACTGTTCGATATTGACAAATTCTACTGTTATAGCATTGATACATTTTATTGTGATCTATCGTTGGTGAATATACCATAGCACCTACCAACTGGCACCTACACGTATGTTATATTTCTAATAACTAATGCTGATACAAATGAAACGAAATACTGTTATCACACTTGAATATATTGATCAAATCACAAAACTCATAGTGCAAACAAATATTAAAAGGACTGCAAAGACAAGAAGAGAGTAAATTGAGAAAATTGTCACAGTTTTACAATATTTTTGCTCTCATCATTCCATTTTATGACTATTTTCTAAAACATCGAAAAGTTGACTACATTTCAGGATGATCATTTGAAGGTTATCCACCATAAATCTAAAAAGTGAACTCCGTTTATTTTCAATTCTTATGAATTTAGACATTCATGCATCTTGTATCTTCAATAACTTTCATTTGATTAAATACATGTAAATGTATATCAGTTTCAGAAAATGAAATTAGAATTGTAAGGGAAATATTGGCATATTTTTGAAAATACTGCTTATTACATTTTACACTCTTTAGTCTCTACTGCCTCTTTAATTAATAGTGATTCACATTTAGATTTCATTTTCTGATGTAATCGATGGAAAATCAACTTGAAAGTAATATTTCTGCAAATATGAATTTAATATTAAATGCAATATCCCAAATGTGTTAGACTAAATGCCTATATGCACATATTATTTTGCACTTTACAATGTACATTCACCCTGCAAAAAAAATGATATATACCGATTCAAACCACTTGAAAAAAATTGAAAAGTTAAATTGCAGGTTTAAGGGTTTTCAATGTATTTCACATCAATCAAATTTTAAGTGAAAAACAGTCCTTCAAGAAAAGAAAGATGAAAAAAATATTGCATTGCCTTTAATCAGAGAGAAAATGCTTATTTACTAAATGTGCCAGGTATATTTATAAATCTTGATACCCAACATAAGACCAAAATTGATATAGTATACAATCATATTAAGTAATGTTTTACATTTAGAACATGTGGTTAAATTAAGTACACCCGCCCCTAACATATGTACATGATTGTATAGTTTCTTTGCAACCGCCACTACGCAACAACAAATGAGCAAGCATCTTTGAGAAATATCAGCAGTGTCTATATATAAAATACATTTATGTAAATTAACTGATCCCACGAAGTATCGATTCAACCTTGCATTTTTAAATCACTTTAATATAGATAATACACAACCATTATTTTGCAAATTTTGTCGAAATCGAGCCTCTGCCTCCCCCCATAATATATATTTCCCCCATTAGAGAACATGGAGGGGGCGAGACAGGGGTTTGATTTTAATTTAGTCTACAGTCAACATTATGCTAATTAAGACAATGCAATCTAGCACGCAGGCTAAATAGAGTGTGTTAAGACTGAACATTTTGAAATTGTGAGATCCTTACAATAAAGTCTATACTGTGACCCAAGGTTGAAAAGATTCGTGTGAAGGGATGCTGTTGACTTATGGGTCTACAAAGGAGACCATGATATATCGAACTCCACTGGTTGTTCTAAGTCCCTCATGATAGTGAGTGAGACGACCAGGGTGCATGAGGGCCCAACCTCGATGTGGTGAAGTTATGCTGCAATTGTAGCGTAAAAATCTGCAGCCTCCACCCTGAAAATGCAGCATGAAAAACATACAAATCAATTGATTTACTGGTTTCCAGAATGACAATATTGTGTAATTTCTAAATTACAACCTTCCTGTTTCTAGATCTCTTCATCTATATCTTATAAAGTTCTCACTTAAGTACCTCACTCGTACTCCAAAGCTTTCTATATCGAACACTACATTCAATCATTTTTTTCATTTGCCGACAATCATTTTTTCTCAGTTCTAAGCTACATCAATGCATTAGAGTTCGAGTAATACAATTCTACATGAAGCTGCCCTTTGCAAGACCTCACTAAGAATGTGAAGTTGACTACATTAAGTTTTACCAATTAATAATATTTATTTGTTAAATGCATCTTATTTAAGGTCTAAAAGAGACCATGTGTGAACATATGTATAACTTAACATATAACATATGTATATACATGTAGTACATTATCACATATGTAACCCAGTGTACATATAAGGGTGAATTGGTTTATCATGGGTCTACAAATGAGACCATTATATATCTAGTGCCCTTAGTGACAGGCATGCCCTCATGGTAATGTGTGAGGCGCCCTGGGTGCATTAGGGCCCAGCCCCTCCGAGTGGCCTTCATAGAACAGTTATACCGTAGGAACCTTGGCCCTCCTCCCTACAAAAGTACGATACATATCAGTATGGTATCATGTGCCTACATTCTCAGCTTAGTCTGGTAAATTTCAGTTGTATATGGTATTTTGGAGTTTGGATTGTTTTGTATTTTTGAATGTTGCCCTTTATGGTGAATCATTAATCATGGATGTTCTGTAGTTGAGTAAATTTCTATTTTTCTTAGAGCCCCCCCCCCACATTTCCTTTTAAAACATAGTTCTTTAATTCTAAAAGCCAACTTGCAAGAGACCTCATGGTACTCTGAACTTTTGAAATCTTTGCAAGGGAAAAGAGAAATGGTGATGAACTTAAGGTATTTAAAAGTGAAAATTATTTACAAGACTAAGCATTAGAATGGCCACCAAATGATGAAATTACGCTTACCTCAAAAAAACAGCATGAGGCATCATGCTGTATTCCATGAACCGTTCACTAAACTACATTTGGTTAGCAACTAAATGTTTTGCGATTTAGCTCTCACATTAAAAGAGGGGTTTACATGATCTACAGTCTAGAGAACTATTTTCCTTATTCTATGTAGAGCAATGTGAAATTATCTGCTGCACAGTTAGGATGAATGTTAGTATTTAAGAAAATTTCAAGAAAATATTAAGGAGAGGAGATAGAAAAAGAAGGATGTCAAGTCCAAAGAGTGTACAATATATAAGGTTAGGTATTAAAGTATGTCGAAAATAAATATTTTTTGTATGGGAAATCAAAACTTGGCAAAGTGTAGGTGAGAAATTAGAAGACAGTCTAACGGTTAGAATTAACACTGCAAAGGCTGCAAATAATTTGCAAATTGCTCATACCTTGGTATATAGATGATCGATTTAGTTCACCTGGCATTGCTTGCTTTTGAGAAAGATTTGTTTTTAAATAAATAAAAAACTGACTGAACGAACTGTCTGAAATTAAAACATCGATCAGGTGAAATAGGAGATTGATGACGTTGATATCAACATACCTCATAATCAACGCCTACACGATTCAAAGCTAAGTTGATGGTAAATGTGGAGGAGTCATGATGTGGCCGAAGGAGTGGTTGTTCATCTGGCTTGTAGCGAACCACAAAGTTCATAATGGCATTTGACTGAAAAGTAAATTAATGAAAAATCAGTCCATTTCACACAAAACCAGGTATTCTAGATATAGATCTTGAAGAATCTGCAAATTACAATTCATCAAGATTTTGCGATATCGCACTTCCTAGCAAATCCTAGCATGGCAAAATGTCATCAAGTGTGTAAGTATGACAATTGTTACAGATGATAATAACGTATACCAGTACAAAAATGGTGGTTACTTAATTAAGAAAACAGGTCCCTGGTTCAGAATCTATGAAGAGTAACAGATTCAAAAATAAATTTTATATAACAGTAAAAACATATCATTTCAAGTTGTGCCTAATACCCAGTGATTGACTGACAGCTCAATTGAAACTGATGCCATATAGTCAATTTAAGGCAATTAGCCAAAAATCCATATTTTACGAATCATTTTTATAGACAATTTTTTCCTTGCAAAACAATTTAAGTCATCTCTACTAAAACATTCTCATTAACACTATAGCAATAAAGCAAAAAAATACATGCCTGTTGTCTAATTCAATCCTACATCAATTAGACTATTTCTGTTGGTTAATAAAAAGTAAGTCAGTAGATGTAAATGAAGAAGTAAAACAGATAATACAACAAGATAGTATGGAAGTTCAGTTAGATGGTTTGGATGAATAAAGCTTTAGTTAATTCATTAACTAGTTAGTGCAATACAACTAAAAGCTACATGGGCCATAGCCAGAAAAGAGGCAACTAACACAATCAATAGCTCTTGATCATTTTAAATTCAAACACAGTGTAGAGCCTAAATCCTGGCTATTCAAAGGTGAATAACCTAGTTGCAAGTAGGTAGTTTCCAATTTCCAAACCAGCTGCTAATTCGGGTCAGATAACATGGGAGACATAGAAAAAATCTCTTGTAACTTAAATTGATTTAGAGAACCTTTTGGAGTTTAATAATTATACAATTTCAAATGTCTTTAATTATCGTCTGCTCAGCAGAACAAGAAAAGACATTTCACTTCAATCTCATGATTTCCAAACTTGGGCTATATGGGGAATCTATCTAACCTAGAAATCACATTTTCAAAGAATATCAAAATTACAAAATTGATAAACCTTGTTTTTGAATGTAATTTTTTATGTAGATTTCAAATAGGAGATTGAGATCCCATTTGACTAAATTTCGAGTATATAATGATGAAAGAATATTTCTACTTGCATCTAGTCTATTGGGGAAAGGTGATTACTAATGAGCTTACATCTGTGTAATACCCAGGGAAGGCCTTCAACTGTATGGGTGCTATAAACTCCTTGAGGAATTCAAGCCAGGTTTTCTCCAATCCCACTTGTTTCATATGAATGTCTACTGTTGGAACATTCTCATAACCAGTAGATAATCGGGAATCCTGGATGGAGAAAAATCAACTTGACATAAAATCTATATTAGGTGCTATAATATTAGTTATTCTGGACATAGAATCATAAGCTTTATATACATCTGTATAACACCAAGGAGTTGTAATGTACACCAGCCAAACTGAAATTATTCATGTACATAAAACCAAGATGTTATACATATGCATAAAAACTTATGCTTGCAAAGATGCCAAAATGCAACAAGCCAAGCTGCCACATCCACAGCTGCCTATTTCTTAGTCCAAACAAGCCTAAAATTAGAGGGTGTCGGTTTGAGTCATGATTGGTAAGAGGGGTGTTTCTTGTCATGGAATCCAGGAAGTCCTACCCTTGTGTAAAAGCCTGGGAACGCCTTCAGACTGACTGGTGCTATGTAGTCCTTCAAGAAAGTCAGCCAGTGGGGTTCAAGGCCAACCTGGTTCATATGGATGTCAACAGTGGGGACATTCTCATAGCCACCTGCTAGTCTCGCGTCCTAGATATACAAACAATGTTACATTTTGACAGAATATCAAAACTCATCATGCACCAATTTAAAAACTAGACATAATTCAAAATATGTCTTCAATTTGGTCATATACTGAATACTAGACTATTATTAATATATAATGTAATATATATAAAACTTAAACAATGTGTAAGCACAATAGCTGAAGGGAACACACCAAAGTACTAAAGAAATTGCTTTTACAATTTTAAATCATTAAATAAAAAAAATACTATCTGATGAATGCAAGGACGACAAATTAGGGCTTAGTGGTTGGAAGACTGACTCGTGTACTCGAGTTTTACTCGCATTTGTCCTAAAAATCAATTGATCGAGTTGAAAACTTGAACTCGCGATTTGAAATGTTTACCAAAAATTATTTTTCACTCGTTTTCACCTTACCTTGACTCGCGATTCGTCTCTCCTATTCGCAATTTCCATGCTTATAGTTGTAATGTTCTGCTTAATCTGTATAGAAAACAACTTATTTTCTATTTAATGCCATGTGCGGAAGACAAACATACTCGGATTTTATTCTGCGTTCGTTATTTTTATGCAAAAGTTTCATTTCCGGTTTGATGCATTCTGGGAATATCCAACAGCCGGGAATTTTAAAATATTTGTCTACCGCGGTGCATCCTGGAACTTTCTGGATTGACGAAGTTTGTTTTCACTATTTATTCGGTAAGTTTTACTATCTATAGGGGACTAGCGGTGAACTTTAACGATCTATAGGGATGTGCAATACGATTTAGACAATAAAAAGTATAAAGGCACTTGAAAGACTTGATCAAATTGATGAATTCTGCCGCTACTTCGGAAACTGAAACAGAAAAGTAACTCAACTAAGTCAAATCGCGATTATAATCGTGGTTTTTCATGGCCCACTCGAGTGGAGATTTTCAGGCGAGTCCGACCACTATTAGGGCTCCAATGATTTTCAAAATTTCTCAGTTCCGTTTCAGTACACCATCAGAGCAATACAATATATTTCCAGAGGCATGAACTGAAAGTATATTTCTCTCCGGAACATACCTCATTTTTGCCCCCAGACCACCCTTTTCCGCCGTCATGCGTCTCCATGATCTCAATAAGGTGTTCACAGTACTCAGGGGTCACAACAGGGTACCAGTAGACATCAGGGCAGGGTTGTGTCAACTCTAGCTCATTCAGGTGCTTGTAGTAATCTGGGTGGATGTATTTTCTCTCCCAATCCTAAACAAAAAGACTGAGTCAATATTTGAGAACTTCACTCAATAAATTTCGACTCATATTGTTGTTTTCATTAGAGCAACCCACTATCACGCACACTCCCTCACTGGAACACTTTTAGAGGTACCAAAGATGTTCCATGTGTGCAGGTTTTACAAATAATTGCACTCTGTCAAAGATTACTTGTATTGCCACTCATGAAATTAATAGAATCGAATCAATTAATCAGGGTGAGTTGTGTCACTAAGTAAGAAATAGCCTAGTTCAGAAATATGTCACTAAACATACTTTGTAAATTTAATCAATCTTGGGAATATACACAAACCCTTGTGTCACCCACTCATTGTATATGTATATTGTATGTGTTTTGTGAAATAAACAAATTGAAATTGAAATATTTTGATAAGCTACGTCAATTGACTATGGTGGATCATCATAATGACATGCTCCTTTCAACCTTTTAGCTTCATCACCTTAGAGCTTGTGTCAAAATGATGACAGTTTTGGAAATATTAAGTTGATTTCATAATGGTTTAACATCCACCCTTGTATTAACTAAAGCATTTATTTATTTGCACTGATGCCCAACAGCCAAACATATATCCAACAATACATAAAATATTACAACTTTACAATATTTTCATATCACAAAAAATGAATTTTAAAATGTTGATTTGCCTTTCACTTGAATCATTCAAAAAATCATCATTCCTCATTTATACCCTCAAGCCAAATGAAATAAACATCATTCTTCCATTTCAACACCATCCATTATGTGTACCTGTCTGTTGTCAAACATCTGGTACATCTCTTCATGGACGTGCGTTGGATCAACATTGTCACTGTTGATCAGGTGACCATAGTCGTCAGCTTTGTTCATCACATACATGAACACACCCTGGAATAAAATCAGAGTCATTTTTCATTCAAGACATGGTTACTTGATGGTTGTGATTGGTTGAACACAGGTCTATTGAAATGAACATATCATACAGTTTTATAGTCAACCTTGTTCATCACATACATGAACACACTCTGGAATAAAATCCATATTCAGATCATTTTTCATAAAAGACATGATTGCTTTATTATTCTGTGATTGGTTGAATGTAGCTATCCTTGTCAGTAGCATACATGGACACATTCTTGAGCAAAATCATGATCATGTGAATCTTCAAACAAGACATGGCATCTTCCTATATAAATAAATACTGCATTTGATATGATTTATGTATTTCTTCATTATTATGTCACAGCTCACATTTCAGTCCCTTTGGTAGGAAAACAACAATAAGAAAAGAAACATCATCTGATATTGCTGAATCAAATACATGTGAATCATTTAACATGATAATCAAATCAAATAAAATCGACAAAAAATATATAATGTACCTTATCTCTAAGTGTTTTGCAGAAGGCCATATCAGGGTCCAGGTCTCCATTGAGAAAAGCTCCCCTAAGTTCCTCCAGTCTGTGACCATGCACTAAGATAACATTGGCCATGTATGGAACATTCCAGATTCCTCTGAAAATGCGAAATATTTAATTATTTCTTTGAGCGATCAGTGGGAATTACACTGACTTCCAAGCTATCAGAACCTCTCAATAGTTGGATTTACACAACACTACACTTAGCTAAAATGTTTTAGTGTTAATATTCCAAGGATTTTCATGTATTGCGCTGATCACAAGGATTTTTGTATGAGCTCTAAGCGAATCCCACTTGGAATGCTTCGAATATTGCAAATAGGTCCAATGGGTATTTGAATGCTAAATATTAAAATATGAATGTTGCTTATATCTTAAATAAACCTACTTTTTTCTGTATTCAATAATTTCCATGTAGTCATCAGAACGTTTATAGAAACCATCTCTCCCTATAGCACCCCAGAAATTGGACCAGAGCTTGCCAGGACGCATGATCAATGGGGCAATAACTGATCTGTTCTGTTCTATCAATGTTGTCAGTACATTGGCATTGTCTAAGTGAGCCTCACTGTCCAGCATGAAGAAGTACTGGCAGTTGATATTGATGCACTCATCACTGGAACATATATTCAATTATGTTTGTATGCACTTAAAGCCTCAGTCACATTTGGTCATCGTATATCAGCCATACACAAAATCGATATAGAAAATCAACATTGTATTGCTTTTTATCTCTATATCTTATATTACTCTCGATTTTGGGAAGCTACGGTCACCGTACGGATGCTGTAGATCAAAAGTGATTGAGCCATAGGTAAAGCACATTTTTGTGAATTCTCGTTTTATAGTATTTCAGCGAGCCAATTATATGACATCAACGAACAGTTTCTAGGGGTCACACGGTTTGAGATTTCACGGTTCGGTTCGGTGATTGTATTTCACAGTTCGGTTCGGTTCTGATTGCGGTTCTCACGGGCCTCGTGAAATGAGCAAAAATATATGAAATTGATCCGAAAATCAGAAAACATACTAAGTGTGTCACAGTGTTTTATTGTATTCAGTATTGTAAGTATCCAGTTTCACACAATGTTTGTTTGTTTGTTCAGTCTTTTTTCCCTCCCTCCCTTCAAAAATATCTGTGTGTTCACTGTGTTGATCTTCTTGTTTGATGTTCAAATTTTTTCAACACAAAATAACTTGTCAACTGTTGGCAAAATTACTTTGTCAGGACTCAACATGGATCAAAGGCGAACGTAATACACAGAACGTGACTCGTTCGCAAATTCAATGCATTCGGCGTTCGGCTTTTTACAGTATACTGTTCTATCAACCAATAGGATTGTGCGAAATGTTTAGCGTAGGTCCAGGAGGAGTGAGTAGCTCCCATAATTCTTTCATATTCTATCGTATTCGGGGATTCCCCATTACATCATCTCTTGCATCATCTCCAATCAAATTGCAGGATTCGATCACGTGAACAATCATGGGCACATGCTCTCTCAGTGCTGCGCATGCGCAGAGTTAAATTTTAAATCGTGAGAATGGCGTTTACATCAGTTCAACATCGTCATTTCAAACCTACGGTAATACTATTGAAGTTACTCGATCCATACTTGTAGAGAATACTCATAAAACTACAGTGAACATTTGGAGATCCATTTCAACGGAAAATTGAGGCCTGTTTATAAAATTTGTTTTCGAACGTGCTAATATGATAGGGCATCTTTGGGAAATCTCCCCCCCTGGCATAGGTCACTTCCAGGTCAATATGCCGGTGAAATTTATCAACATTTTCCTTTTGTTTTTGTTATCTGCCGTCTATATCAGAAGATCGTCGTAAATATCAGGTATGTTTCGCATTATTGCATGATGATTAACGATTCCAGACGATGTTTAGTTAATTGGTATTACACGAAAGCTTGAAATGGAGTTTAATTCCGAGTTTACATTTTTATTTTTCTGAAGTGAAACTGAAAATGTCACGGTTCTTCAAGAACCGCGGTTTTCAAGATTGTGTGCGAGCTAACCGTCGTGGAGGTATGAACCGCGGTAACCGCAAGCCACGGTTAACCGTGTGACCCCTAACAGTTTCCATGTCAAATCGATTTTAAATGATGTCAAGGTATTATACTTACATGGCCATATTTTTGGCTTTCCATTGGTTAATTTTACTCTCGGGTGTATATTGAGTGACGGAGGCATAATCATTCTGGTGTTCTAGGAGGAACTTATTCACATCTTCAGTATGGTAAGTATCCTGCAAATAGATAATACACATGACATATTGCACAATGCATATTAGTACAGTGTGACAGGGTCCCAAGAGGGAGGTTTTAGAAAAACAACATGGTACTAGTAACTCAAAATTCAATTTTGACCAGTAGGTGTGAAATCCTTACTACACCCTGGCATATACAAGAATATTACCTTACCAGGTGTCTTTTCCTAATTCCAAGATTATCATAAGATAAATAAATTACAACTGAAAAATATTTTTACTTACAGTTCAAAATGTGATACAATGAAAAATGGAATTTCAAAGAGTTAGAATCTAACTTACAGCATAGTGTAGAAAGATGTCAATTCTGCTCTTGGGGTATTTCAGAGCTGCTACCTTCTCAAAGAACTCCTTAATGAAAGGTGTTGGTCTTTCAATAAAGATACTAAGGAGAACCTTGGGATGATCTTCTTCCTATAACAAATAAAAAAAAAATGATCTTGTTACAACACTTCTAGGCTCAGAGGTTCCTAAATTCCTTAAATGTAGTTTTCTAAAATTCTAAATCTACTACAATTTTAACAACAAAATTTAAAATAAATCAGACTCATCAAATAAATACACAACAAAATATATAAATGTTGTCACACATGCATTTTGCCACAACATTATTAATAGTGGAGACAGGAGAATACAAGTGTTTCCTAACCTTGAGTCCATTGATGGAGATGGTGTCTTCTTTACAACCTTGACAGCCATTGATTGGTGTCCAGTGGTCTACCAGGTAGTTGTTTAAAGCATTGAATTCAGGCTGGAACCAAATACATATAGTTGAAATTACACATGCAATCTAGATTGAAAGCAATTTTCCATTCAACTTTAACTTGAAGTTATTATCCCCAATTGTAAAATGTTCCATAACAAGAAGGACAACTTAACTGAGAAAGTTGCATTGAAGAAAGTACCTTGATGGAGTCATTCTCATGTTACTTGTACTTGTGATCTTCAAGGTTTTGGATAAAGTTTAGGAAGTTGATGCTTCGTGGTTCAGAAATGTAGGCAAATTACAAGCTATATATGTTGTACCTTGATGGGGCCATTTCCATGAACTACCATAGGTGTGCTCCCAGAATATGTGTTGTACAGAAAGCTGCTTCCTCCCTTAAACTTCAGTTTGACCTCATCTAAAACAATTACATACATCCAGGATTTTACAGCTGAGTAAGCATTATCATAGATACAACAAGGCATTAACATGCAAAATGTCACCACCAGCCATATGTTACAGACACTGAACACACACCACCAAACTCAGACCATCGAACACCAATCACCAAACATTCACCACTGAACACCATCCAACAAAATATTTTATCTTGTGGTTATCACAACCCTTCTATCTATCCATATTCATGAAATATCTTCTTATTAATATATTATCTGACAACAAAATTATATTATTTAAAGATAAAATTGCCAACATTACCTAATGCACCATGTAGATTTTGGAAGATTTCATTCTTGGTGTCCAACTTGATTGATAGCTGTTTCTGAAATTATATGAAACAAAATTAATCTTTTTCATTCTATCCTTTGGTATTTGAGAAATAATAGAACTGCAGTAAGAACTAAATAGCAATCACAAACCTAGTTTTGTTAAAAAAAAATATCTTGATTTTTCAATATTCTCTACGATAAATAAAAAATGATTGTGTTACATCCTCTACAAGGTTTTACTGGGATTCTCAATCATAATGGGCTACTTACCCTAAGATCTTTATTGAGGAAAATCTTGGTGTAGAAGAGTTGGTCATCATCCTCAAATCCGACAGCTGAACTGGTCAATATAGAGTATATTTGTGGGGCATAACCCATGAATCCTGAAAACAACACCATTTGTAGATGATAAATATATAGTCCTATTCTATATCTCAGAGGCCATGTGAAAATATCTTTTCTGTAGAAGTAATTTGAAAAGAAAAGAAAAACATATTTCAACATAAGCAACATATTAATACATACCCATAAGCTAATCAGAGAAATGGGTCTAATCCTTTGTTTTTATCTTGCGAAAAAATGAACCTTTGTAATATATGTGAGTGAAGTGAAGTTTTACTTTTGGCATGAAATGACACATATGATTATTCTGAGACTTCCAGGATAAAGGACACTTCAAAAGTGATTTTTGGTACTTTGCAACTTGTTTTTTGTATTGTAACTTTTAATGACACCCTGTACAACTTTTTGGAAAAAATTGTAACTTTCTCGGTTGTCAAAATATTACATCATGGATTCTGTATGTAATCTTCAAAATAAGACAATGTGAACTTTGTGATGATCACTGGCTTAATATTATAACTTTTGATTTATCAAATACTATGCAGCCAAGTAAATGTAATATTTATTGTACATTACTATGTAGTAATAATGTTTCATTGGCCGTTCATGGCTTTATAGCCTTAAAAGGGAGCACTAAACTCTTACCTCCAGAGTTCAAGTACCTCTTCTCAGTCATCTTTACAAGTGGATAATCATCCTGGAATCACAATCAACCATCACATAAAAAATTAGCATATAACTTTATGCAATAATTTCAATGTTTCTCTATCCCATTTGATTAATCATGTAAAATAAATATGCATCATTTCATTAAAAAAAATGTTAAATTCATGATCATTTTCAATAACTGCTGAATGGACATTATTTTGATATACATTGTACATGTACTTCAGGATGTGACCCAATGCTTTACAAAACATATCTTCAAGAACACATGTACCAACCATTAGATCTCTATCAGGCCAGCAAAACCCTTCTGCAGAGAACACAACTTTGGAGTTCATCTTTTCGAATGCTGCCAGGATATCTTTTTCACCACTTGTGAACACAAGATCATAGCTGAAAATAGAAGATAAAAGAAATATTTGAGATGATCTAAAATTTGAGTGTAACAAATTGGCTTGAAATTTTAGGGTGAGGCGAGTCAAAAAAGTAACCCAAATAAATATTAATAACTCAGTCAGTTAGCCAGGTGTTCAGATATACAGGTTTCACTGTATTTTTTTAACAATTGGCAATCCTGGTATTGTGTTGTATACATATGCTCTACTTTATCAGAATTTCAAAGTGGTACCAATTGATTCTACATGTCATATTGATATGCACAATAGAATAAGCAATTTTTTATTTTGACAGTTTTGATAAATTGACTAAATCTGAAAAAGATTGCTCACTTACACAAATAGGGTGTTTCGTGAGGGTTTTCGATATACTGGTCAAAGATAAACAATGAAAGAGAAAGCTGGATTAGACTGAAAGAAACTGATCAGGACCATTTGACTCTTGCTTATGTCACACCCTGGACACAAATGTTTTAAGGACAGGTGGAAAAAAACATTTTGGTAAAAAATTGCTATACCTGCACATGTTATTTTCTGGTACACTATAAAGTATGAAGGCATGTGTTAAATTCCTTGCTTTTTTCAGGAAAGTATTATTACATTGTCTTCTTTTAGTATATCTGGTAAGAGGTGAATGGGAACTCCAGGAAATTCTGATATTTCACACTTTCTATTTTTCCAAATTTTCTTTCAAAGTTTCCAGACAACACAGGAGCTACCATTGACCTGTTTCCATGTGCAGGTATAGCAATTTTTTACCAAAATGTTACTTTCCAGCTGAACCTTAAATCATTGACATAAATTTTGAACATGTACTGACCTGTCAGTGAACATGACAATAAGGTCCTCCCTGTCTTTATACTGCTCCATGGCCTCCTTCAATAGTATGATCTTGTGACCACCTCCAGTTCCCATCTCCATATCTCCTCCCTTCCACTCCTCTCCCAGACCAAGGGTCTAAATTAAACCACATAGTAATATAAGGGTTACGTCCTACTGGGAGGATGATACGGTAACATAAAACGGAAAAAAAATCTTAATCCTAAAGAGCATAGAAAGAGTCTTTACTCGCTACAGAGAGCTACAATATATAATTGACATTTGAAAACAATATCAATTATTATAACCAGAACAACGGCAACACCAAAGCGTAGCGAATCCCATCGAACAGAAATGGCTGGCATTTTTACAAACGAAATATACAGCAAATATCATAAAAACACACCAGAAAGGCCACCATTTTCAAAATGGTTGCTCACTAGCCAAGTTATCATCAGAAGAAATAATATGCTTTTAAGTAGCCACCTATAAAATTTTTGAAAAATCGCACACATGTACTTGTAAAATAACACACATAAAAATGGTGGCCATTTTTCAAAATGGCCGACTACACCCCAAAGTTTTATTAGACAATGTGCCATGCTTAGAGTATTCATATATCAAATATGAACAAAATCGCTCCACTACTTTTCAAGTTATAGTAAAAAATGTAAAAATGACAGCCATTTTTTAAAATGGCCGCCTACTATCTGAAGTGTCATGAGACAGTGTGCAATGCTCAAGCTCGTAAGTATTCACATATCAAATATGAACTAAATTGCTTCACTACTTTTCAAGTTATAGTAAAAAACGTAAAAATGGTGGCCATTTTTCAAAATGGTCGCCTACTACCTAAAGTGTCATTAGACAGTGTGCCATGCTTATAGTATTCACATACCAAATATGAACAAAATCGCTCCACTACTTTTCGAGTTATAGTAAAATATGTTAAAATGGCGGCCATTTTTCAAAAAAAAATTTCAAAAAGTGTCATAGGACAGTGTGCCATGCTTATAGTATTCACATACCAAATATGAACAAAATCACTCGACTACTTTTCGAGTTATAGTAAAATACATTAAAATGGCGGCCATTTTTCAAAAAAAAATTTCAAAATGGCCGCCTTGTACCAAAAGTGTCATAGGACAGTGTGCCATGCTTATAGTATTCACATACCAAATATGAACAAAATCGCTCCACTACTTTTCGAGTTATAGTAAAATATGTTAAATTCTACCAAAAGTGTCTTTAGACAGTGATCAATGTTTATAGTATTCACATACCAAATAAAAACAAAATCGCTCCACTACTTTTCGAGTTACAGCAAAAATCGTAAAATAACGAGTAAAGGCCGCCATTTTTTAAGATGGCTGCCATGTGCTTTTTAATATCTACATTTGTAGTTTTATTAATGTCCTTTATAATTTTTTTACTCTAAAAACATATTGCTATTACAGTTTTACATATTGCACCTAAATTACTGTAAAATCGGCACTAAAATGGTCGCCATTTTGAAATGAGCGGCCATTTTGAAAATCGGCTTTCGAGCAGAACTCCTACCCCCATAGGGTATATGTGTACAAAATATGAACAAAATCGGGCCAACGGTATTTGAGTTATTGCCCGGACGGACGGACGGACAGACGGATGGACTGA
Source organism: Owenia fusiformis (assembly GCA_903813345.2). Taxonomy (NCBI): domain Eukaryota; kingdom Metazoa; phylum Annelida; class Polychaeta; order Sabellida; family Oweniidae; genus Owenia; species Owenia fusiformis. Next base: position 53,568,669 of record CAIIXF020000001.1, read on the forward strand.
CGGACGGACGGACGTACGTACGTACGGACGGACGGACGGAGGCGTTCCCTATATCCCTCCGAACTTCGTTGGATGGGATAATAATATAGAGTTGAATCTCTGTCATATTATTGAATACCATATGCAAATAGATTTAACACGGGTAACTAGAGTATCCGCGTATATTGAGTATGACCGGTTCTAAGCTTACGAGTGTGACCGTATTTCTGTTCCTATAAACAGACGAGGTGAGTACTTGCTTTTTATGAACACTTTCGAACGTTTTCTTTTTATCCTACTTGGTCAATGAATGATACTTGGTATACTTATAATGCCAGGCATATCACAAGGGGCCTTAATCAAGAGAAAACGTATTAATATTAGATTGAAGCCGTAAAATCCTAGTTTCCAGCATCTTTGATCAGTTTTTGTGTAACACAACGCAACTCCGAAGAGGATGACACATCTTATGTATAATATATAGCTAGATCTACGAATTAGTCATGAATATTTTAAATAATTTAGCCTGCTCTGTCCAAATATGATACATCTTTGAATTTTTGAGAATACGAATGTCACTGGTGCCCCATTATTGGAGAATACGGTTGTGAAATGTCTTGGATCGGCATTTAACCGGTGTTTGGACTTTTAGCGGTGACAGATGCAAAAGGTAATTCGAAATACCAGAATGTTGAGGCTCTTCAGACGCTTTCAGTAGGTCTCCAATATAAAGTGGGAAGAACTAAATAAGACTTATAGTGTCAAGAGCCTATTTTTTCCAAAAGAATTCAGTTAAACGTAGACCGAAAACAATAGCCTTGTTTGATTATAATTATGTTGTCCCATTTCAGACCTTTTGTAGATTTGTGGTTAAATCAGTTGACCCGATTTCAGAATGTTGGCGAAAGTAATGCTTTTAGAACATTTTTTATCGAATTTCAGTAATATAATAAGACAGGTTTTATACCAATACATTACAATGCATGGAAAGAAAAGTTTATCATGTATTTGAAAATATAAACATATTACTTTGTAACCAAATTGCTGAAACTACACATTTAACTTAAAATACAACATTTTTCAGATGGCAGCATCAGTAACACCTCTTATTGAGGAGCTTGACCTCAGTGTCATCAGTGTTGGCGCAGAAGAGGAAATGCAGCATATTATGTACCTGGATGAAAACAGAAATGAACTGGATAAAATTTGTCAGTCTACCCATAAAGGTATTCAACAGCTGATTGGTACTAGCGATCCCGATGCCACAAAACGCAAGATACTGTTGTGCGCGTTGTGTGAATTTAACACCACACACAAAAATAGTCTTACAAAGCATATGTCCAGAAAGCACACCTCTGTTTATGATGTTTTTGAATGCGATCAGTGTGGCAAGATTTATAAAAGCAAGGACACCTTGAACGATCACGTTCGAGGGTACCATAATGGAGAGTTTAAGTGATCTCAATGCATACACTCGTATTCTACACCGGTAACATTCCGATCACATCAATCAGTGGGCCGTGTTACACTCGTTTCCATGACATTTCACAAGCGTATCCTCTGGGAAAAGATAAATCCTTCTCTTGCTCACTCTACGGGGGATCATATAAACTGAGATTTGGAGATCTTGTTCAGGTTAGCCATAAAAAGGTTTGGGATTTGTTTTTTTCTACTGTGATATTAATGATTTGGCTCTAAGGCGAGAAATCTGTACTTTCTGATTGATATTCCATTATGAACAGTTACATTGCTAAAATAGCTCATGTTTAACATTTTTTTGTTACATTACTATTAAATACAGCATAAACTATATTCAACAAACACAATTTCAAAAAGGATAATATAGAAGTTAACCTTTATTTTCCATTTTTAAGCAGCTGTGCCTCTCATGACTTTCCAAAACAGGTTATATTCGTAGCCTAAGAACCGGTCATACTCAATATACGCGGATACTCTAGTATCCCGTGTTTAACCTAAACATTACCTAACCCAACAAAGCGTTAAATTTGATGAATGTTTAGTTTTTGATAAAAAGAACATTTTACAAAAATGCTACAGCTGGCCAGATATATTGTATAAATACTGTATTGACAAAAGTTTGGGTATTTTAAAAAGTTCTAAGTCACTGAAAGTTTTAAATGTTGATTTATAATCAAATTATTCTACCTATAAAGGTAAACACAAATAATCTTTGGGGTATAGCTAATTTGTTTTCACTTTGAGACTAAAAAATGCTCATTTCAGCAGAAATAAAGGTCTTATTTTTTTGGAAAATAGGCCCAAATTTCCACAAAGTATGACCTTTTTCAAACGAAATGGCTTGTGGGAGTGTGGGTCTTCTTATCATATTGCTGAAACAAATTAAGATTTTCAACTCACCTTGACACTGAGACCATATTTCTTGGTTGACCTGATAAACCTCTTGAAGCCATCAGTCTCTGCTGTGGCAACTGTGAAGACAAGCAACTCTGAAACCAGAAACCAACAAGTGATATACATGCATGTAGAATGTAGAGAAGTAGAAAGTCAACATACTCTTTTAGTCTTTTCTTTATTTTCTTCTATACATCAAGCATAATCATATATCAGGAACATGAATGTCTGACATGTCAAAAGATTGTTTTTATGTGGCGATTTCTCATTAACTGTTGTATTCAGAACTGAAATAAAAGACTGAATCTTCAAGAATTATTACAGAAAATTGCCTTGTATTCAGTATAGGTGTATGAACATACATATTTGATACCTTGTCTAACAACACAACCCCCCCCCCTTCCCCCCAAACCGGCCCCCATATCCTACTCAGATTCTACCTTTAACTTTATATGTGTAGATCGATAACTTAAGGGAAGTTGTGAAACGAGAAATAAGATATATAAAAACTAGTTTACATTGTATATATGGCCATGTGCACAATTCATAAAAACATATATAGCTAAATGCCCAAAAGCATTTATTTAAAAAAAATTATGTGAACCCCCCCCCCCCCTTGAATTTTTCAAAAAGTGAAACCTCCCTTTGCAAATCCTGGCTACAGGCCTGATACATATAGTATACAATATACTATAAATTTGGCACCATAATGAGTCACTATTCACCCACAACACTGGAAAGAAGAAAGGAAACCAGTTCTCAAAAAGTTGCCCAAGATTTATCCATATAACTAATGGATAAATACAGCTGTAGTACTAAATACATGTAAATATAAGTAAGCAATATAGAAAATAGAGTTATGAACATTTCAAAAGTCATTGTGTTTAACATAATATTATGTAGGAAATGCCAGTCTTAAAATAGATAATGAGGAAGTAAATTATCTGGATATTTATGTCATATTTATGAGTAAACATTGCCTTAACATGTCACATGGAAAACATAAAGATATAATTTGTAGGAGAAGAGGTTTGGGAAAAACTAAGTTTCTATAGAAACAATGAAAAACATATTCACTGAAATGAGTACATGTCTCCATGAGTGCATTTGTTTTTAGACAAATACATGTTTTACAGCATGTACTATAAGATTAGATGACCTCTGAAATCCCAGACATCCTTCCTTCCTAAAAGGCTAATACCTCAATCACCTATATATCAAACTCTCAACAACCACAGAAGCCACATATGATGTCTATGCTGTGCACATAGACATGTATACCGGTACATATATCTAATGTGCCCAAGAGCTTCAAAATGGCCAGGTAGACCGAATATCCAAATAATCAGAAAACCAATTTCCTTGAATATATTTTGATTCTTGATTTTACATCCCTAGTGCATCCTTCAATTCAATCCAGACAGATTTAAGGACAAAAAACTAAAAATGGCCCTTCAAGTTTTCCTACTTCAAAAACTTATTACTAATCTATACCAATCTAATAGTTTTAGAATTACAAAGGACTTTAGTATCATTGAAGTAAAAAATCATAAAGACAAAATTCAGTTTTAATACACCAACATTTACAAATAAAGTTTTGTGATAACTGTTAGGTTAAGTTTCAGCAGAATTCAGCATCATTTTTCATTTTTCTTACTTGTGTGAATGAATGGCCAACAAGAGTAAATCATAACAATACTGCTGTACTTTACTAAAATGAAATGGAGAAGACTAACATAACATCTCTCTTTGGAATGCCTATAATCCGGTCTGAGCATGGTTCTATATACAAAATGGTAGAATTTAAAAGCAGATGTTATTCAAACAAAGCTGAATTTTAACTATAATGTATATCAGTGTTCTCCACAGGATTATTTCTCAAGTAGGTGCAAAATTCTCATTTTCACAATTCAGACCAAAATTGAATAAAATATGCTCATTTTCATGATTTTCTTATTTTCAAGTGGGTGCAAATGGATTTTCAGGTGCCGGGTGCAAGCCTTTTTTTAAATCTCAGGCGGGTGCTGCGCCCACTTGCTTTAATGCCAGGGAGATCACTGCATGTAATCAGTTTTTGAAGTATAGAATATAGATTTGTTTTCATAAAAAATAAACAATGGGATAGTCAATGGATCACTGTGAATAGTATATGGAAAACACAAAACAGAGGTCTATGTTTTGTTCAGTTTGGATTATTAGTTGAGGGTAAATGATTGTTTACAATGTCTGAATATGTAAAATATTCAGTACAAAAGATGTAGGTCACTGAATTTTCTCCTTTTTTGTTTTAGATATATTTAGAATATGCATCATACCTGAAGATAACAAGAGATTCCGATTAGGAAGCCATAAAACTTCTGAAAATGTTGTGGAGGCCACACATTTGTGAGCCAAATCAAAAGCAATCCAAGATATGCAAATGTTTTATATCTAAAAATTAATGTGTTTTTCATTTCCATATGAGGGAATAGTTATTCAACTTTAACAAGTGACCAAAGGCAGCATTAAGTGCCAATGCACAGGTTATTTTATCCTTGGTACACAGAGAGGGGGGTGAATTTTTTTTCCAATATATACATGCCAACTGTACTGTAATAGGATAAAGATGAAACATTTCATAAGATCAATATCATAATATCACACTAACTTTATTTTCTAAATAAGGGAGAGGGGGTCCATGAGCCCCTAGAGTTAGCTTTCTGACATCATTCCAGAGAAATGTTAAGCATCTTGCAAGTACTAATATGGTAGACAACAAGTAGCATACAAGTTGTATTTTGCGGTCTGACTTGAGACTGTCACCTTGCAGAACTTAGTAAACATTCATGAATCCCATCACATAGGACTTTGTTGTGTCAATATTCAAGAGATATTAAATTACTATAAAACAGACTCATTTCTCTCTTTGCGATCCTGATAAGTTCTGGAAGTTTTGATAACTGAACACATGTGAAATTTGAATTTTAATACGCTATATTTTGAGCATGCATGCATACACGTTAAACTTAAAACTTGATTTTCACATTTAGATAGCAGTGGGATCTTTGAACAAAGTTGTAAAAATCAAACCAGAAGATGTGAACCTTGCCCAGATTACCTCTACTCAAAAATGGAAAATTGAGAATCGTTTTACATCTACCTAGATTCTACCAGATAGATCTACATGCTTATGCTTCATGATTGACAAAATGCGCTCTTTTTTTTGGCGTTTGTTTTTTTTGCTGTATCGGCGATCTGCAATCACAAGTTTTTCTAATACAGTTGGGGACATAAATAAATGACAGGTGGATTTGCTGAAGTGAGGATTTCCCATGTTAAAAATAAGAGAATTTACAAGAGGCCATACATCAGTGGATGAGATTATACAAAATGTAAAATATACAAATTTTAAGGGATATGTATCTAGACAATATTGGAAATTATGGGCTTTCAGACCACCATAATTAGGAAATGGTGATCGAAAATCGACCTGTCATTTATTTTTGTCCCCAACTTTATATATTTTTGCTTAACAATCATCAGGTAAAATGCGTATATTCTGTCACGCAAAAAAAACTGGTGTGACTTCAAATTTTCCAGCAAGTGCGTGACAAATACGCAAATTGCGGGACAGTTGAAGTCATGAAAATAAAGCTGATAGAGTTACATTCATGAAATATGCTTTAGACTTAGAGGCACTTCAACTTTCAAGTCTGTCGTGTCTGTGATTTATGGGAGTATCTTTAGAGCGATCACTTCTCTATGAGAAACTAATCAATTGGTTTAAAAACCATTCAGTTCTACACCAAAAGTCTCCCAAATTCATTCATGCGGGTTCAGGTTTATCGTGTCTAAAAATAGCATAAAAACTGAACTTTTGCACGTCATCACATTTATAAGGTTCAAATTTCACATCAATTTCTTGCGTGTTTTAGCGTCATTTCAATTTATTTTACGAACTAAAATGAACAAAACTTACCCTCTGACTCTTCCGCTTCTTTTGATTCTGCTAATAGCGAGCCTAATTGTAGAATATAAGTAAAAATGTATAAGTACACTAAACTTTTGCAAAATTTTGAGCTGGCCATGTTGATGATGCGTCAAACTTGCAAACGTGAAATAAACTGCGTCAGGTTCCGTTCGCGAATATTTATAGCAACATGAGACATCTATCGATAAATCAAATATCATAATCACAGCTACTACTTCTTAGCCTATATGCCGGTGTAAAAGGGTAGGTGGTCCTATCAAATTTTGGTCCTACTCTCTATTGATTTATATGGAGACCTAATTACAATTATTTATACACAGTCAGGGCCAGTAAGGGTAAGGAAAGGGGACCATAATTCCCAGGCCAGGGGGATAACTGCAATTAAATAGGTGTGTTTTTAATATAGATCTATGTTTTAATGTAAAGGGTCCTCAGTGCACAGCAACAAGCCTGCACTACTGGTAAAGAGGGGTGATGTCAACGCGGTAGCCTGACAGTCTCCCCAGGTAAAATGAGTTGTAAACCATAGATCTATTTTTAAATGTTAAGGTTTTAAATTATATTCTATTCAAATTCTATCACTGTTAAATTATATATCTGCTTTATATGGGCTTATTAGCCTTTTGCAGATTATTGACATAGACATAGCGGACCATAATTTCTTTTACACCGGGTGGCTCGCTATATAGAATACCGCCCGGAACGTATTCTTAAGCCCGGTATACACCAATGGGGCAAGTTGGGATCTCCATAGACTTAACATTGCGTGGGTGGGACCTCGTGGGACTTCTTGGGATTTTGCCCCATGGAGTCCCACTTGGGACTCCATGGGGCAAAGTCATCAAGGTCCCATGGACTTGGTGGGATTCGATGGGGCAAATTGGAATTCGATGGAGCAAGATGGGACTCGATGGGGCAAGTGGGATTTTGCCCCATTGGTGTATAGTATACCGGGCTTAAACAACAGTATCTAGGCCTTTGGCCCCCTTTAGGGCCCCTTCTCCTCAGGCGCACGGGCCCGATGTAAAGGAAATTATGGTCCCTTGGGGATTATGGTCCCCTTTCCTTACGGCCCTCACTGGCCCTGACTGTGTATAAAAAATAAGGAAACAATTGTAATTAGGTCACCATATAAATCAATAGAGAGTAGGACCAAAAGACCACCTACCGGTTTACACCTGATTTGAATGGCAACAGGCACGCGTGTAATTCGCCTAAAAGTTAGGAAGTCATGAAAGAATTTTGACACTACTTGATTTGTTATGATATCCCGTCCCTATAACTTCTCACTAGTAGACAGGAGCGTCTCCGGGAATTTCGAAAGAGGTGCATCTACATCTAAAACCTGCTAACAGCCTCCATCATCAATATTTTTAATATTGAATTCCCATGCTTGCACCGGAAGCCCTAACTTCTGCCACCTCCGTAGTTTCGCCAGACCACATTTCGTCCCGGGGGTTTCGTCCCTCTGAGTCTCTTGCTCCTGGGTCTACGGAAAAGATCGACCCCGGGCTCACCGACAACCCATATCGAGATTTTCACGTAATTTGATCAATGGAGGGATTAAGCTAGCATAAAAATCGAAACGCCAACCCGTTATACCATGACCTATCGCCCATACAAATGCATCGCTTAAATGTTAAAATTCCAATACTTTACATAATGTTATTGATCTAAAAAAGTGCCAATTAAAGCGGTCATATTGCGTAATTCAAACGGAGATTTTGCCCTTTTGCTTTTAAATCGATCATTAGGTCAGGGTTGGAAGTTAAAGAACTAGACTAACAAGTTTACACATCTTATTTTTACCACTTTAATAACTTTTCTCCCTGGTGAGTTACAATTAAGGTCGTTTTTAAAATACGACCCCGTTTTCAATACAAACTTATGTAAACTTATGCCGTCACCGCCTTCAATTTGACGCCACTCATTTGACGCGCGGACGTATAAGTTCATGGTTTGCTGTAAAGCTATTGGATTAGCGGAATCACGTGACATTAGGGAGTTTATGCTTGCATATAAAATCGAAACGCCAACAAATACGTATGACAAATCGCCCATACAAATGCATCGTTCACGTTCAGGTTGTGAGAAACAGTGCAAGCTTTAACTCTCTAATAACAATAAAAGCACGTGGTAAAATGGCGCTAAAATCTGATATGCGACCGGTCGGTGTTTTCGACGGCTAGCCTCCCGCGACTAGCCCCCAAATAGGTTTGGGGAAGTTTGTAAAAGACCGACCAATGCCGGTAGGCCTAAAAGACCGATGGGGTGTAGCCAGCAATTGTCCGGGGTGCGATTTTTTGGGTTGGCATCACTGCGAGCAAAGCGAGCCCTGAAGGAGGGTGGGTAACCTTACGGGGGTTCATTCCCGGATATTTTTTATTATTTAAATTGTATAATGTACCCTATATAGGCCTATATACGGATTGTGCTCGTATATACGAAATTCGAACATGACTGTATTCACACGGTGTCCAACCGAAACGCTCTTACATGCACGACGGAGAATTTCATTACTGAAACTAAACGGCCGGAGTAGGAAAACTGGAGGGCGGGAATGATGAGCCGTCTGACGATTTCCCCAATAATGGAAATAGGTATTTTGGTCAAATTCCAAAGCTTCAACCGAGCTTTGATTAAGCAAATAACAGTTTACCACCAGAAGTTGAATAAATAAGATCTTTGCTCAGGGTATTGTTCATCGAATGGTAACATAATAGAGAGATTTCGCACCTAGTGAAAGTACAACTTATAACGTATACTTATACTTATAGGTAAACGTACAAGGTGTTTCATAATGTGGGCTTTTCGTCAGGAAAGATCATCTCGGACTGTAATAAATACAGGTCAAAGGGATGCCATTTGTACTTTCTTGAATTGTAGCAGTTTAGTTGATCCAAATGTGTTTGTCTAGAATAAAATAGGCTCATATATAGTACATATGTTATAGACCCATCTCTTCTCAAATTGACCTTTGGAGATGCTCGTTATGAAACACCCTGTATGTCATTTGTTGAGCTACTGAATGGGTCGTTTCCAGGATTTGCTAGAACCTACTGGTTTGATTGGTGTTTCAAATTGATGGTTAAAGTATTTGATTGGATACTGTTCCCACTCAGCCAATTAATTTCAAAAAATGCTTGCGGTCAATTGTTCCACACACATGTAGGCAAATCTTTATACGGAGATCCAACTGTATACGTTATCATCTACGTAAATATACCGTTTTGTAAGTTCATTGAACTTATACTGATCATGAAAACATTGAAATAATAAACTTGTTTATGTAATGACTCACTTTAAAGAATCATGACTCACTTTAAAGGATCGTGTTTATAATACACTACAACTACAAGGACACGGAAGCAAGCATTTAATTATAATGTGCATAATCTACACGTGCAGATGATAGTGCATTTACAGTCTCTAGTTGATGGAGCTTTTCTATAACGGGAATAGTTATGTTCCATTAAGTACAATTTAAAATTGATTTTAGTAAATATAATAGTTCGACATGACCCTTTAAACTATACGTATACGTATAAGTTGTACTTTCACTTATGTGCGAAATCTCTCTTTTATGTCACCATAACGTATGACGCCGGGTGATCGTACAAATGGGATGGGGGGGGGGATTAGGCGATTTCTGCAAGAAAACTCAACAAATTGGGAAGATTTATTTTTTCAAGAGAAAATTAACAACTGAATTGCCAAATGAATAGGCGCAGTGCATGGCAAAATATGTTAGGTCATCTCAGTAGTATTTTTTTGAACTGATACCCTTCTAAGATATGAGATCTACTAAGAAAGGCGCATCATCACCAACGTGCAAAAGTCAATGTTTTTGCTATAAATCGGGCAACAATGGTCTAACACCCCCCTCATAGCTCGTTCGCTTCGCTCACTCGTGCCATACACTCAATCAGCCTTTCTGACGAGGTAAGTTCCCGGGACTGCCGCCATACTTGAAAAGCATGGTATCCGGACCGTGATCGCCATACTGTATAGGCGTACAATACTATAATAGTTCACTGGCGGATCCAGGGCGGGACCCAGGGCCCATGGGACTCGTGCCCCCCCCCTCGGGGTGGGCTCAGAAAAAGATTTGACTGAGCCCAAAAATCGTTTTTAGGCCAAGTATAGGGCTTTTTGGGCATTATTTGCCTCTCTTGGGCCTATCAAAAATGGGCCTGAAATATTCAAACTTCTTGTTCGAAATTTTTTCTTATTTGAAATGCCCCCCCCCCATTTTGAAATTCTCCCCCCGCCCCTCCTTGGGTCCGCCAGTGTATCTCCCTGAGATAATGCATTATTATCCGAACATAATATTTTATTTTTTTCATTTCAATTTCAATAAAATGGAAATTAAGACAAAACATTTCGATCACAAGTTCAACCATGGTTCAACCCACAGATCCTTTTTATGAAATATTGCCGATTGTTCGTTTACTGTTTTATTTTTGTTTTGTTATGTTTTCGTTTAAAAATTGTATTAGTTGCGCATTTAGACTAATCGGGCAGGCCAAAATTTTCTTATTGCATTTTGATAAATTGGTGACTTATTCTCATGGCAATGATGTTTATTTGGATTTGAGGCCTTCTAAGGTTTTTAATATAAGCCTTTTACTCAGTAAATTGTGGAATTCAGATGTTTAATTAAGAGGAATTCTATAAAATACACTAACAAAAATTTCTGTTCGCGCAAGCGCAGTGGTATATTTTCAGTGCTACAGGGTTTCTGATTGTAAATGCAAGGGCACCGCACCCTGTGGAAATATACAGACGAATTAATGAAGAATTTATGATAGAAATAGAGGGGTGTATGGTCCAGTGATCGTCTGTTGCCTACCTTGGTTCTTTATTAGGGTAAGTGTCCTGGCCAGGTTTTGATTTATGCGCGAAATATTGGAGTAAAACGGTGATGAACTGACCCACCATTCTCGCCAATATTTCCGGAAAGTCGCTGTCACTTTTTATTTTTGATATTGAAATACGATTGTATGCAACTATTTGCATACACTTTTACTATATAAATCGCTTGTGTGATATATCCTCGATTATCGTTCTAACGATCGAGTAAAATGGGTGCACTAACTTTGCAAAAGCTACTTTTAAAATTTTCGAACCGTTGCTAAACCGTCCGCCATTGATCAATGGCAGCTTGGAAACACCGGTATGAATAAAGAATTCAATACAACCGTCTTGTTAAAAGATTGTCGATGTTTTACATTTTGGGGCATTAACGTTGATATATGGAAAACGGGTCTGCGTACAGACATGTCCTCATATCTTCTTTGAATTTGAGATAACAGTTGATGAAGCCTCCATAATGATATGCAAATAAACATGGCAGCCATCTTTGACAGTCCCAACATAAACTATGTTTATTGAAGGGGTTTGGGCATTAGAAAAACCTTAAGTCGTTTTCACGTGTTATAATCTCACATCTGAACAATTTCTTTGTGTTGCGATTTGGCTTTTTGCCCCCATTTTTATCTATGATCAATTTTTTTCTGTGCATATCCAAAATTTGGTCACTCCCTCCATCAGGGAGAGGTTCTTGCATCTTTTGTTCTTATTTATCAGCAGTTTTGCAGCATTTTAACTACCTTGGTTGACTGGGAGTTTTAAATTAACCCTTTTCAACATAGCAATGGTACCCTTCAGTGCCTCCTCCCAGATTATTCAAATTCAAGTCTAGGACTCCGGTTCAAGATTTTCCTGTTCGTTCTCCCTAACATTTACAAACCATTGTTTTGGGATACCCGTTACAGATATCATACCTCATTGTATAAGGCTGTAGAAGTATTATTCAAATTTGGCTGGTCATTTTAAAACAGTTATGGAAACTTCCTGGAAACGATAAAAACAAATGCCTTTGTTCCAGTTGATTCGGAGTTAGGCTATGCTAAAAAAAATCCTTTTGCAGTCAAAAGTATAATTTGAGGTATGACTTTTAGCCAGTAAACCATGATCCAAAACCATGGGTTTGTAAATGGTATGGGAGACAAACCCAAACTTTAGTAGAACTAAAGAACTTTGAGTAGAACAAGGTAATTTTAGATATTTTGATATGGGTTTGTTTTTCAAATGCAGACCTTTGAACTTTCTCATCATCATATATTTCCTCTAAATGATAATGATCTGCAGGTCATACATCTGTTCTAAGGATGAGATCGCCCTCAAAACGCCAAATGTATTGTTAATTTTTACATTAAGAATAAATATTATTTATTTGTATTTACTTAGCCTATTTAATATTTATCTTATCTGTAAAATATTTGACATGAACTTTGTATATTCAAGGTCTGAGCACTTCATAATGTTAAATGATTTGCTTTCTAAAGTTATTCTTATGTATGTTTTCAGGAAAGCTTTCACTCAAAGAGAATCGTTTATACAAGCGATTCAGAATAAATTTTTACAGGCGATATGATTCAAAGGAAATAGGTACTTCATAGTGATTGCTGCATGTAACTGAAGAATGGAAAATAAATATGCCTTCCAAATTTTTTTAAATTATTATGTTTTCCTGTTTAGAGCTAGAGGGTTCCATGAAATGGCCTGTTACTCACAAATAATGTATTTTTGAATGTTTATAGCATTTGGTATAAACATGCAGTCTAAATCATGGGTCTGAGATAGCAAAATACATAAAATGGAACAGTACTGAAAATTATTTTGACCTAAGGCTGTAACATTTTTGTATTTATGTAGTGTGGCAGATCGCCTGTGGGCTTGGCAGATCGCCTGTGGGCTATCTCCAAATGGGAATGGAAAAATAAAGGTTGAGACTCGAGATCCATGTTAATACCACTTGTCTATCTATCGTCATCAAAACTAATGCCACTGTACAAGTTCTTGTTGATAAAAATCAAAATAAGTTGGAAGTCATGGTGAAAAGCTTGGCAAAAAGTGACAATTATATTTAACTGGTAGCATGCTCCTGAACAGGCCTAGTTCATTGACTTGATAGGCTCTTGAATGAGACAATGATTTTGATTGGTCAAACATTGTCTGTCGAAGTGGGCGATAATAGAGTATTTACACTCAAATGGATAAATGTGGCGTACATTGATGTCATGAACTTTCTAGTTTGGCTATTCTCTGTATTCTCATTGATTTACGCAAAAATCTAATATAATATGTAATATGTCAGTATCTAACACTGAAAATGATTCCCTCACTTGGGAAACTCATTTGGGGATTTATTCGATATTGTTTAGTTAGATTCTTGGTTCATTTTAGCGATCTTTACCATAAACTCTCCAATAATAGTCGAGTCCATGTCATTATTGTAGAAATATGAAATATTTTTTTGTTTCCTCACCATTCTTGGCAACAAAAATTGACATAAATGAAATCTTGGGAATTTTAATCCATAGATGGTGTCAGCAGTCCTTAAGTAGTGGGAGAACTGCAACAGGAAGCCTGTATTAGAAGCCAATGTAGATATCACTGACCGAAATATCATGACAGTAGGATAACAAAGATGAGGATTTGTATTCCTAAGATGAAAGTATTTCAAAAATAAAATGGCATTCTTGACTTGCTGGATAACGAAACGTGATAATTCCTTAAACATTTTCCATTTATCGTACTGTGCACAACGTTTCAATAAACTTAGAATCGCAAGATTGAAAACAAAACTTTTTTTTTGAGGAAACTTACCCCCACTCGCCAAATGATGGTGAGTGAAAAACTAATTTGGCGAGTGAAAATAGTTTTCTTGTTAGAAAACTTTTTTATCTGTCACAAATGAAATTGATCATTCTGAATTGTTTTATACTTCGAAGCAGGCTAAATGATATAACATGATTACAGTTTCATAAAAATATCCAAGAAGCCATGTGTCCCTAAGTCTGAATACATGGCATGCATATCGGTATTTAATATTACTTTACTTTGTTGCAGCATGCAGTTAATACTATTTTAATATTAGACACCTTGGATCAATCGCAGTGAACTGTTTAGCAGTGAGATTAGCATGTATTACTTAGATGCAAGAATCAATATTGCTTCCTAGTAAATGCTATGACACACTGCTTACAGTATTGGAAATCCATGGTGTTGAGAGGAGCGTTTATGTTGCACAGTTTATTGTTAGATACCAGGCATACCTTGCTGAGAGAGAAGATTGGAGCACTTGCTATGATTCAACTATGATTTGGAATATAATGTCTAACCATATAGCGTTTTTCTGTTTTCACATCTAGGATCTTCTTAAACTTTGATGTTAGTAGAACATAGCAGGATCTGTCTAATTTTAATATATCATGTCGCAGACTGTGAATTGATTGAACTAATTATTATCACATATGTAACATATCTTGACAGTTTCTAATTCATTTTCTTTCTTTTTTGTTTCAGTTTTTTTTAGTTTTTTTATATCAAAAAATCACCATGAGTGAACTAGAACAACTAAGGCAGGAAGCAGAAATGCTGAAAAATCAAATTAGGGTGAGTACAACTGTAGAAAGTAGCTTCATAATTAATGATATATCTCCTTGTTTAGAAGAACTCTAAATGAATAATTTAGTTTTGATCATCAATACAAATGAGCCATTTTAAAGTGTAATTATTTCAATAATTTTAACAAAGATTATGCAGTATAAAGGAATGCTATGCTGCCTTATAACATAGAAATATAGGAAAGAAATAGAAATATGGACATAGGAATATATGTGCCTGATCAGTCAGTATCAGCTTGTTGTTAGTTTCATTCAAAGCAATGTACACTAGTTCTATTACACCCCAGTATACCAATTTGGATATTTCCAGCAGTGAAGAGCTGTTAAAGATTTGAAAATTGTCTTGTAAATATTTGCTGGGTCATTTTCATTATGAAACCTTTTATATTAACATTACTGTTCGACTTCCTAATAAACCAAAGTTTTTGGTGCATTTTTTATTGCAAATTAGGGAGTGGCACTTCTGTTTCTCCTTTACTGCTTGTATTTTTGACCAATTTTCGATAGTATTAGCCTTATACTTAATACTGTACTGATTACATCGAGATGATTAAATAAGACAAGATTAGAATTTCATCCAGTTTATTGATCTAATATACATAGTAATATTCCTGTTTGTGTTACACATTGACATTAGTCTTGTTGGCTTGTATGGTTGCCAAGACCAGTGTAGGTATTGATCCAACATCACATATTTGATCCAACATAACACATGTGTACCAACATCTACTTGTGTATTCTGATTAGGAGACTATTGATACAGTGGTTTTTGACATTTGTCTCCAATTGACTTGTGAAATGCAATTTGTAATGCAAGAAAAATCTAGGATAACAAATCGTTATATTATTAGAGAGTAGGTGGCTAGTTCCTGTCTCTTATGTTTAGATGTCATTTGTTTGATAAATTATCCTGGGAGGCCAAGTTTCAGTGCAGTGAAAGTCATTTTACCATTAATTGGCATTTACTTAGAATTCAATCTGACCTTATTATAAATAATTTATTCAGTAGAATTTTGTGTTAAATATTATAAGTTTCAACAGAGCTTTGGATGTTTGAGTATTATCTGATTGTTTACATTGATAAAATCACCTAAGGATCGTTGTTGGTGTTCTTTATGAAGATTACTGAAGTATGTATGAGCAAGTTCACAAAGTATTTTATTTGTTTCCAGGAAGCAAGAAAAGCTGCGGCCGACACCACATTAAGTAATGCTGTACAAAATTTAGAAGCTGTTGGTAGGATACAAATGCGCACTAGGCGGACATTAAGGGGTCACCTTGCAAAAATATATGCCATGCATTGGGGTACAGATTCAAGGTGCTTATATTGTTATATTATTGGATTGAATAAGTAAATATTATCATGGATAAAACTAGAAGGTGTACTTTGGAATCAGCTAAAGTGCAAGGAATCCAACTGCTGTTGATCAGTTTTTCTTTTAATTGTATCGTAGATTTGTTATCTTTCCATTGCATCATAGATTTGTTTCTTAAACTTAACTACATCACTGATTCCTCATCTTTTGTTGTCTTGGCAAATTTTTTTTATTAATGTATTGCTTTACTGTACTTAATAATACCTTAATAGCTTTTACCTTACAAATGTACATTTATTTATAAATTTCTCTTTTTCAGAAATTTAGTATCTGCTTCACAAGATGGTAAATTAATTGTATGGGATTCATATACAACTAATAAGGTATGCTATTCTTTAACTAATTAATGTCTATTCAATGTTGTGGTCATGTATGTCCATTCTCCCTTGAAAGTGTACTAAGGATTCATTACTGTAATCTTTATTTGGCACCCACTCCCCTATAAGCACAAATATTTAAGATTCCCCATGGTTGAGAAAATTCTGCCAAAAAATCAAGTTGGTCAAACAAGGGTATTGATATCTTTTTTTTATTTGTTCCATTCTCTAAATTCTCTATTGGGTTACTTGAAGGGAGAATGATGTCATGATTATAAGGCTAAGTTAGTTGGACTTTCTACCATTCTATTTTGAATTATAATATGTGCAGTAGTAGTTATGTCAAATATATGTATTATGATTCTTGCTTGGGCTGAGACAATGCTCTTACACCATGACCCTCCAAAAATCAAAGAACTGTAATCATCATAGAAATTCATTTGACTTTGGACAAGGCATGAAGTTACAAAATGTTAGCTAAATCTCAGTTTTACTAAAAACCAGAATCAAATTAATATGTGCCTTGGCCTTATAAGTGACTGCTGTACGGCTGACTCCAACATTACATGAATGGCATACTGTAATTAAATCATGCGATTCACCTATCAATCTCCCCCCACTTGCCATTTCCCTTGAGAAATTCTATGTGAATCTCTCTCAGGATAAACCTTGTCAAGCCAGAACCTCATCATACACAACCCTATACTGAGATCAAAATGGTAGAAATGATACTGGCACCTAAACTAAATGAATTGTGAGGTTGTAGTAAAGTAATATATTAATCTCGGTTTTTATGTTGGTGGTTAATGTTTATATATGCTGTACATTTATAACAAACTGTAATGTGTTCTCTCTATCATGGCCTAGCAATATTTCATATACTTGGTGAAATTTTTTTTTATTTATTATGTGCATGATAAAAGGTAAAATTGTTCTTAGTCTTGTAAATTGGAGGCGGCTTCTCACTGCTCTAGTCTGAATATTTCTGACAAGCTTGATAGACTGATATAGAATTTCTGAGGATGTTAGTTTCTTCCGATATTGTTCACTTCTTGTCACTCAAATCAATAGTCTTGAAGAACATATGACGTATATATGTACATAAAGATTTGAGCCAACAGCTGTTCCAGTGCTCTCAGATCCTTGATTTAGAGAAGTGAATATATAGTCTCAACTGACAAAGTTCTTTTAATTTTGTATATTCACATGGGTTGGCAATGGCATCAATTGCACATGGCCATTCTAAGGTGAGTTTCGGGCAAAATAGAGAAATGTAGAAGTATTCATTGAATTTCAATGGATGCTGTCAATCAGAGTGCAGTACATGTAGTTCGAATATTGATTTAATCTTCTTAAAAAGCAAGCAGCGTTGAACTGTCAGTGTTCTCATATCAAGATATAAAATGTCAGTCTGATCTCATGCCTCATTAATGGGGAGAACACATTTCCACCTCATTTTCTTGAACAATTAATCTTTACATTTATTTCAAAGAAATCCTGGTGGTTTAAAATAAGGGTTTGGATTAAAAAACCTTTAACATTATCAATTTTGGAAAGATATCTTGAATAATTAGTAAACATTCACTTCACTAATCTGAACAATCACTGCAAGTTGAGATGCTCCCAACCATAAAGTGAAAGTATTAAATGTATTGCAATCCCTACATCTAAACAATCAGTGATTTCTTTCAATAATTTTTCGGTTTGCATCTCTTGATCTTGGTAGGGCTTGTACTTAGAGAGTCTATGCTAGCCATGCCAGAGTGAGCTATTTATAGACACTGCATACTAGATAAACCTAGTTTTAAGCTGACTATTTATAGTATCCAGTCTCAAACTAAGTATACATACAGTTAAAGTCCGAGCAGATTACACTAGTTCAAGGTAGATTTGGCATTCCAGCATACAAATGTGCCTTCAGTTGATTCAATGAGATTTAATACATGTATAGCATAGAGCTATTGATATGTTCATGTACCAACTACCAATGTAGCATATAATTAGGTATCAGGGGAGAATGCATAACTTAGCAAAATCAATACTGTACTACTTTCTGCAGTATATAACGTGATCATTGCACATAATATTTGACATAAATGATTAAAATCAGTATCAGCAGTCACTTAAGCATTTCTCCTGGATCAGTCCTTGTATGTAATAATCTACATACATTAACAGTAGACATTTAGAGACTAAATTGCAATTGTTGACATTTTTCGATATTTCTGTAAGCATTGTCTCAGTCATTGTCAAGATATAATTGATGTGTATTTGCTCTATAAATAATTTTGAAACTGCTTTTGAATATCTGGACTTATATAATCTTAGTAATAATCCTTGTCATATTTTCCTTCCAGGTCCATGCTATACCACTGCGATCAAGTTGGGTAATGACATGTGCCTATGCCCCCTCCGGTAGTTATGTAGCATGTGGGGGTTTGGATAACATATGTTCAATCTACAGTTTGAAAACACGAGAAGGAAATGTTAGAGTTAGTAGGGAATTGCCCGGACATACAGGCTATTTATCATGCTGTAGATTCCTTGATGATAACTCAATAGTAACTAGTTCTGGTGATATGACATGGTGAGTACAGATTTTTAGTATTTCTCATCATCAGTTAGCTCTATCTGTCTGTAAACAAACATGCTGAGTATCTGCTGTATTTGAAGTCATGCATGGTTAGTTGTAGATATAGAGCTGAACTGCACTGGCATTTAGAAAACATCACTAAGAATTATCCAGGCACCAACAACCTTTTACTTAAACCATAAATTGTCAAGATAATTTGAGTAATATACATGAACTCAAGATGACTATTACATAACATTTCAAAACATGTTTATTAACTGTAAAGTAGATTTTGCTATGAAGTTCAGTGTTCCTTATTTACGTCTTTCAATAATTCAATGGGTTGAAAAATTATCTTATAGAAAGGTGTATTATCATCTGAACTAGATCATTTTCAAAAATGGCGGATCCAAAATTTTCTAATAACGCTTCGAATAATAAATATGTTAATTTCTGGCGTGTTATTACCAATATCATAGCTTGTTATTTCACATCAAGATAAAGGAAGATCTAAGATCGATTAAAACAACACAACAATGTGTAATATTCAAAAACTAACTGGAGAGAATTTGCGCAAACGAAGGTGGTACGCAAGAGACGTAATATGTCTGTCATCGCTAAAGCTCTGAGGGTTTCCCTCCACTTCTGCTTGATGGTGGGAAAGAAAAAAAGAATCCACTAAAGAAATGCTGTTAAAGGAGTTTGATGAACTGTTCAAACAAATTGATTTTGAGTAAATAAAATTTAAGAGCCTACACATCATCTTACATGTTATCCTGTCTGTTTGAAACATAGACTGATATGTTTCATGGGTTATGCTACCCCAGGAATAACATTTGTTATCGCATTATGTAAAATCTTCTCTGTTTAGAGGCAATTGGTACTTGTACCTGTACCTGCTGACCTCCTTTCTGAACTTAAACAATATCTTGTTTGAAGCCTTCTTGTTCATGTCTACTGTGTAGTGTGTACCTACATGTATAGTTAATTCTTCACATATCTTTATTAATAGAAGGAATTGTGGCTGTTATTTTGAATGAGATGATTTTTATAACAAAAAAATGTTTAGAAAGTATATTGGTGCATATGCTTGACTGGATGTTATGATCTCATGCAGTTAAAATAGCATTCATGTATTCAAATGAATCTCTCGAAAAATTATGCTGTATTCATTAGGATTTTTACTTAGTATAGTATAGGCATCACATGGTTCCTTGATGCTGCTTCACCAGTATAATTGCTAGAAATCACCTTCGATTAAATTAATTGATATTTTTTTTCAAGAGAACTTACTATTAGTTTTTTTAGAGCATTTCTTTCGTACTAAATTGGCAGTGAAACTCAAATGAAATTTAGGTAGATTATACTATCTTAACTTGTTTTATCCAGATCCTTAAAGCAGATATGAAATGGTATTTTTAACCTAAAGAAATCAGTATAATTTTTTGATGAATGTATTTGGACATGTTTTCTCATCAGTAGTGCGAAAACTATTTCACTCTAACAATCGTTATAGCTGCTTAATAAGCAATATTCGAATTGATTTTGACGTTATTGGCCCCCACGTGATCTCTCAGTGGTCCCCACGTGGCCCACAACGTCATAATGCCAAACTGTTTTGTTTTGGTTTATACTACAATCCTTGGTTTGTGATTACTAAGGTACCAATAAACCAAAGCTATATTTTGTATATGACGTTACTTATCACGTGGGGGCCAATTTGATTGATCAGTTAGTTTTATTTCGTTATTTATGACCGTTAGCAGTTATCTAACATTTATTTTATAATGGCTATCGCAAGAACTCTGCGTTGGGCTTACAATGGAGAAAACCGCATTTTTGTAGCTGCAAGTGGAGAAAAGCTATTTCAGTTGTCCTTTAAATGACACAGTTGATTATATTGGCTCCCTTTTGTCTGAAACAAAGGACAAAGCTTCTTTCAGAAGTACTTACATTTATTGATGAATAAGCTCTGGATCAGGTTATTCAGGTATCATGGCTCAATACTTCTACAAACCTTCATAATGGTTCCATGTCTGAATTATTTAAGGAATATTGACTAATAGATTTGCATGATCATATACTATTTTCATAGTTTCATGCTCTTTGTTTAGCTGAAGCCTAATAGTATTATGCAATTGTTTTATATTTGGCAAAACCATGTTGATAGTTTAATCCTTTCAACTTTAGAATCGTCATAGCATCCAAGCCCATGTTTTGTATTTTGTATAATTGTGCCTCATGTAATAAATATGAAGACTTGTTTAACCTTTAGCGTGCTGCCGGCGGACGCGTCCGCCGAGACTAAAATGTCTCTCACAACTGCCGGCGGACCCGTACGCCCGATTTCAAACTTTTAAAAACTTTACTTTTTCGCGCCATTCGTATTGTCCAATTAGATTGCCCGATTTATTCAGTGCCTAACATGACTTCCTGTTGACCTAGAAATGGCGATATTTCGAAAAATAATTCTCAATTCAACAATTTAAACAGTGTTTTAGTCGTTTTTAGTGAACGAATCGTACAAAATGGTGGACAAATACGATCACAACGAAAATGTGGAGGAAATGGATTACGATTTCGAGCTCTTTAGGCTCTTGGAAGCCGATAACGGTCATCGAAAATAGAAACTAGAATATTTTCTGAATTGAAAAATTGAACATTCGATCGCTGCAAATTCAGATTTGGATTCTGACCAGACGAAGAGGCGGAGCGGCGGATTCCGGAGGAGTATTCATGGTATATTTATGCCCAGTCGTGTTAATGTACGAAAAAAATCATGAGAACATTTTTTTTCATGAGCCAGGCCACTGTATCTTCCCTTTGTGAAAATTTTATCCAGATTCATTCAGTAGTTATTGAGATATTAATTATTTAGTCCAGGCATATCATTTTTTGCACTCTTTGAAAAATAAGCCAGTTGCGTGGGATATATTTGCTGAAATAAGGCAGCATGGTAAAGGTTAAAGTTCAGTACCAACACATGGGGCTCACCATTATTTGAAAGTTATTAAGAAATTCACAAAAAGATCTGTCGCCAAGACAGCTATTTTGGTATTCTTAAGATTTGAGTATAAGTTTCTTTTTCCTGTTGAAGTGAGACAAAATAATTGAAAATATGTGAGATGGTTACAAATTATAATGTGTAGCTGCATTGCTGCCCCTTATTTCAAATAGCCTGGCTTTTGGTATCCTGCATACCACAATATACCATCCAAAAAACACTCTTGTTTCATTAATTTTGGGTATTTAGCTACATTTAATAAGTACATAATGCAGAATGTAGATTGTAGAAACATTCCTTAGTTGGTTATCTAGTGTGATAAGATGTTAGCCTACATTTACACCTGGTCTCAGGATCTTGAAGCTACAGTCTGGGTGTTGATATAGAGTGATGCTGCAATATTACAGGATTAATATAGCTATGAATGCATTCTAGAGAGTCAGCTAGTTGTTAATGAGTCACTAGGGTTTATACTGAAGCAAAAAATCAATAGGTTTCTGTGTTGCAAAGCATGTATCCCAATGATGCTGGTTAACCAATACTAATAACATCCACCATTTTGTAGCATGATAATGATACAATTATTTCATCAAAATTACATACACCCAGTTACATTTAATCTGTGGGCTATAGTACAGTAGTAAGGCATACCAATATACCAGTGACCTATATTTTTCTGATATGGCCTTTATATCATAGATCTTGAATATAGTTGGTCTATATATCTGAATTGTACAAATAAACAAGTATATACATATGTTAAGTTTACAATGGTAGTGTATTTGTGATTGAAGATGCCCATAACAATGTAGTCGGATATTAAAAATTAACAGTCCAATCCTCGAAAGACACAATCACCATGCTTTTATAACAATCCAATCCTAGAAAGACACAATCACCATGGTTTTATAACAATCCAATCCTAGAAAGACACAATCACCATAATTTTAAAGATAATCAATGGTTTGTGTATATGGTCTATGGGCTCAAGGTTTCCTTTTTAACAAAATTGCACAAAATGTAGATTGCATCAATCTTTAATCGGGGCATTTCAGACCATCTTGATTAGAAAGATAAAAAGTAGAAATATCACTTCATAGATATGTATTGAAGGTTAAATGTGGTCAGAGTAATGTATTGTTCAGGTTTTCAGAGATAAACAGTTCTTATTGATGTTTTGCAAAAATAGAAGGAAAATAACTGGGGGTATTATAAGCAGGTCTATATTGATTGTTAAGCCTGGAGTTTGTTGAAAGCTATGCACTTATTGTCTCCATAGAAATGGCTGAAATGCAATCTTGTATACATTCTCTTTTGTCCGATTGTAATATTATGAGCCTTGACATGATTCTATTTATAGTTCATTGAACCTGCTTTTTGTTGGTTCACACAGTGAGCCTATGGGATCGACCAGGCATCCATCTGTCCGTTCGTCCGTCCGTCCGTCCGTCCATTGGTCAGTCCGTCCATCCATCAAATTGCTGATTTTGACGTCAAAAAGTAGACACTTTGTTGAAGTAGAACTTTCAAATAACTTGTAGTAGTTGCTGTATATGCAACTTATGTTCTCTGAAGATTTCAAAGCTCTTGAAATTACAGTTTTTGGTGTTTACTCTATAAAATTTGACAAAAAGTAGGACATTTTCAGGAAACTTTCTCATGTATAAAGTCAATCATCATTGGCTGCACAAAACACTGTGTGAGCACAGGACCGTGGGTCCTTTATTGAAAAACTGGAATGATAAATCATTTTGAAATACTTGCCTTTGGATCCTTAGAATTTCAGTTATCTTTTAATGTCATATTCCCCAAAATAAAACATGCATATCTACAGGTCAATAGGTTCAGTTTCAGATATCTTAAATATTCTCAAATGTTATATCACAACTCAATAGCTTTTTGGGTTAACCATTTTATTGCCAATTATTTACTTTGCTATTGGCAATAAACTTTCTTTTTTTAGATATAACAGAGTCTAACATGTCAATTACGGAAACTATCATTTCAGTTGTATTAATTGATTTTTTGTTTTTCCCAGTGAACCTTGTGATGCATTCATCTTACAAAAATCATAACTATATCAAATTGTTAGAGTTTTATAATCATTTGCGATAACTCTGACCTCCCCAGAATAAGAGCAGCTAGGTGTTGTATGCTGTGAAAATCTTAAGTACATGGTTCAATTTTTGAAAATCTACGAAAAAGGGTAGAATATTGACCAAAACGGGTAAATTTGGGTTAAGCCCCTGTTGAAAAATAATCCTGCATTTTTGTCCACAAGATGTGATTTGCAGAAATTTATTAATTTCAAGCAAGTTCTCAATGGTTAGTAGTTACTTCATTTGAACTCAATACTTGCAAAATTCCAGGAAATCTGTTAAAGCCAAACCCAACTTTACTTAAGATCCACTACCTATTTTCAAGCCATTAGAATAGTATTAAGTCTCACAAGTATTTTATTGCTATGTAAACCATTTGGGGATTTATTTGGAAATCAACAGAAATACAGTATGTTTTTAAAAATTAATTGAATCACTGTCAAATGAGTTGTATATTTGTGGCTTGCAGGACTATAAGCTAATGATTCTTCTAATTTTGTATATATTGCTCTATTTTTGGTTATTAGCTTTGACATTTGTAGTGTATATAGGGGGTTGTTTACCTATTACCACCTGCTCCAAGTCTATTGGTAATCAATGTCTGCCTAATCGACCAGTGCTAATGGTTGCTATTAGATTCATCCTAACATGAAAACTAACCCATTCTATTGGTAAACATATCCAAATTGAATCTGATGAATAATCTATTGTCCCAACCACTATAGTACAGTTCACCCTTCATACTCCAAAAATGATTTTTCACTTCTTGCTGGGTATATCCGTTGTAGACTTGATAAAACTGGATTTGAAGAAGTGTATGTGTGTGTAATAATGCTTGGCAACTGGGCTCATCAGAGAATAAAAAAAAACAGTCTGTTACTAGGAATGTTTGGTGTAATGGTTCAAACATCTTCACTAAAAGTGATCTCTCTAGTAAAGCAAGTAATCAAGTAGTCCCTCTTGGGATTCTGAAAATTAGCTAGCACTGATTGGAAAATGAGAAAAAATCATTTTATTAAAATAAATCTGGGGAATACACTGATAACGGGTTGTTTTATGTTCATAATATACAATTCAGTAAAATATAATGTAGTAAGGTCTGACTTGCAATGATCCGTATATATTGTTGCTGGCTTGGTAAGACTGTAGTGATCTAACATAACATTAAAGCCCATGGAGACAACTGGCAAATGACCAGGGCTATAACTAAAAATATTGAAAATTAGTCACATGAAAGAATAAATAGGACTGAATTAATGTGCAACATGACTATACATGTACAATACTTTGCCTATACATCATAGATTATATAGTTTTGAAATTAAGAATGAATTCAAATCCATATATTGCTGCTTTTATCTTGTATGTTTTATTGCATTTTGTGATATAACTTATACATGATTTGTTTGTGTGTTTCAGTGCATTGTGGGACATAGAAACAGGTCAACAAACCACATCATTCACAGGCCACACCGGTGATGTCATGAGCCTTTCATTGGCACCAGACTCCAGAACATTTGTGTCCGGAGCATGCGATGCTTCAGCTAAAGTAAGTATACTTAATGGTAGTGTTGGAAAGGGTGGGTAATCTTAAATGAAACTCCTCTGTTGCCCAATCTCTAAGTATGATGTGCCTTGACTAAAGAAAGGTTTGAAATGGACAGTTCTGTAAATGATGTAATTGGTAGTCTACCCAACAATGTTTTATACCATCCCAGACATTACGTCTAAAAAAGAACCACTTTTATCAATATGGGCCTAATCAAGAAAATAAAAAGCAGATGATATAGTTTGATCATCTGTTTCAAATTCTTAATTAGTAATTAATGTGTGTAATAAATGAATACCTTGGCATTTAAAATACATGATATGATATAGATGATGGTTTTGATGATGAGTTTAATGGATTCCCCTTCAAGATGTATTCTTGATAAATCCAAACTCTGACAAAATCTAACTCTGAGTATTGTGTTTGAAATGTTGAATGGATGATTGGTCAAATCGATAAAATTACAAGTTATGATATGAATCCAAATTAATAAAGTGAATTGGGATTCATTTATCAATTATGGAAATGCTTTCACCATTTGTTTTCAAATCGACATGTATGTTCTTATTCTGCTTCAGCTCTGGGATATCCGCGATGGCATGTGTAGGCAGACATTCTCTGGACATGAATCTGATATTAATGCAATTACAGTAAGTTTTTCATCCAGTATTAAATACATATAACAACAACAGACATTTTATGAAAACAAAAAATGTGAACATTGATTTTTTTAGGAAAATAAATGGAAATTGAAATCGTAGTTGACATATGAGATATTTACTCATAATTGTTATTCCTATGCAACCACTTATGTATTTGTAGAACTTGTTTGGACAGTGGGATTATGGAAGATGTATTCATTATAATCCAAACTCTTGACAAAATAAAATCTTCCTTTGAATAGTGTTTGAAATAGAATCCTCAGTTTCTGCACAATCTTATTTTCTATTTTTATTTTATGATTATTACGTTTGTTTCAGTTTTTCCCCAGTGGCGCAGCGTTTGCAACAGGCTCAGATGACGCTACATGTCGGTTATTTGACATCCGAGCGGACCAAGAAATCGGCATGTATTCCCATGACAACATAATTTGTGGTATTACGTCCGTGGCCTTCTCAAAGAGTGGCCGACTTCTCCTAGGTGGCTATGATGACTTCAACTGCAATGTATGGGACACACTCCGACAAGACAGAGCAGGTAAATAGTTTGGATCTCTGAAATCCAAATACTTACTGTAGAAACATTTGATACAACAGTGATGAGTGGGTTGATCTCCCCCTTGTATTCTTAACAATTCCAAACTCTTCAAAAGTGCTACCTCAATACTTATTAAGTGAAATATTGTTGGTCTTGCAGAAAAAATTCAATAAATATAGATTTTTAATTGTGCTAATTTAGAGACAGGATATGTGTTAAATTCCCGCACTGTCCATGTAATTTATTGTTCAATGGATATCTCTTGTGTTTTCCAGGTGTGTTAGCGGGCCACGACAACCGTGTTAGTTGTTTAGGAGTAAGTGAAGATGGTAATGCAGTCGCCACAGGCTCATGGGACAGTTTCCTTAAAATCTGGAATTAATCGCTCTAACAGACTGCTTAAATATTGATTCTCTAGAAACTGTTAGGCTAATATATTCCACGGGTGAAGTGCAAAAGTAACAAATGATGAAGTATTTATAAACTGAAGGACAGACGGCATAGAGGTGCAGCTTTGTTACTGGAAGATTTGCACCTCCCGTGGCTAGTGTCCGTGAAGGAACAGGACGTGACAATGTTTCACTCCGTACCATCACTCAATGGAGCAACTAAAGACTGAGGCTTCACTCACACATGTGCTCTTCATTTCATTCAGATTTCGCAACCAAAGTAGATGGAATATTACTATCAGTACGACACTAGTCAGTAGACATCTTCTAACGTTTCTATATTATATATATTCTACAGCAGCTGTAGGCTGGGGAGGGATCACACTTTTTATTTGGGGTGGGCTTCAAAGTCTAGCACACACGGTGCGATCATCACTGGGTAGGTGTTATTGTATTATTGAGTTGTTGTACTCTACGTGGTATATGAATGGCCTACTGGATGGATAGCAACTTCGCTCTGCTAGAGCACTTCGTAGTGCTTCATCTGGCATACTACTGGGCCAGGAGCATATTTTAATGTGCAGAATTTTAACTTATCGTGCAGGATAAACATTTGGAGAAAATCTTCAAAATTGTGAAATAATGTGAGAAAATTAATAAACAGTGGCATAATGAATCATGTAGATTAGCTATATATCCGAGCAGGCATCTCTTCAGTGTTTCCCTAGGGCACGGTTTTATATTCTAGTGGTAGACACAGTTTACAGCCATTGTTCAACATTTTATTTATTTCAGAAAAACGCCTATATATGTAATTTGATATATTGATATTTCATACTTGTACACTTATTTTTACTAGTATTCTGTGTATAGTAGTGCTATGTGGATGGTTTGTGTATAGCGTGGCCTGCACGGTATGTAGGACCAGGAGTAGGGGTGGATGATATTCAGGCCATGTGATCACACATTGGCCCCCTGGTCTTCTTACTTTGCCTGCCACTGCAAACAATCACATAAGAATATATTTTCATTGTGAAAATAATATGGAAAGTGTTCTTGTATTGATATACACAGTATGTTCTGAAGTCTTGGTAATGGTCTGCAGTACAGTCTTGTGAAGCGTTAGTTTCAACAGACTAGGCTGCAGACTATCCATGACATTCATAATTCTACAAATATGGGCTATTGTATAAACAGTAGCTAGATTTCATAAAACTGTTATTTATCCTGTAGATTACAGACTTTGTTCTGTGGTGGGAGATGGCCTGTATAGTGGGGTGTGTAGTGTTGTGGGGGGGATAAAGGTTGTACAGGGTGGGTGGGAGTGATCGGGGGTCCCCCACACCCCCGGTTCACTCCGTGTTACCCAGCTCAAAGCAAAGCTCTGACTCCTACCAACACTACACATCACCCACAGGCAAAATGTCCCGCAATTGTGTATTATAGTGGAGCATTTCGTGTGAATATCATGTTTGTAGTTATTATAACATTTGTACAGTTCAGTGGCTACACACATGCTTCAAGCCAGTTCAGCTGTAGCTGCTATATCCAATGAAATTGTATCTATACAGACAGTTTGCATGTCGTTGTTGTAGTGAGTAGGCGATAGCTGACACCACAAAATATTCTTGATTTTGGTCATTCCGAGCTAATTTCAATAGCCAATAATTTTATTAAATAGGCCTATTTCATGTGTGTGAAGTAACTACATGTAATTTAATGTGTCAATAAAGGTATTTGTCTTCAGTGACAAATCTCATGTTATGTTGGTTTTATTTAAGATTCTTTCAAAGCACTAGATTAGATATAGGATATGATCAAAGACACCATCTTGTCCATTGGTACATGGAAACAAGTAGACGTTTGTGTAGTCATAACATTAGTTTGTATTATAGGTAAACATCTATCATCGATACGATACGATACAAGACTACCATTAGCTAATGGCGTCAAAAGAATTTGAATATTGAGGATGAATAAATGTGAATCATTTAACATACCAGGTCTGTACATCATGGGGTTGAACATAATATGGAATATGCAAATAAAAAATATGGATTATGAAATATTAATACCCATTATCATCAAAGCCCTTTCCCATGGACAAAGGAAAGTTCCATGAATATGTGACTAATTCCAATGACGTGGTCAACATTGTCTCGTATCCCCATGTGAATACGTTTCTTGTATACCAGCTCACGTGATCAATTCTCCATACATACTCTTATGGTCGACTGGGATTTGGAATATATTGACTGATTGATTGAACTAAAGGTTGTAAATGGAAGCACTGCAAGTTATCATATGATGGCCTGTAATTTCTGTTTAATCTACCTCTGCTTGTGCTGTTCCTATTAGACTCACCGTTTGTCAATTCCCTTTAATGTCTTCTTCAAGTGGTGACATTATTATAGCCACCATTTTGTGACTGGTATTCAGCATCAGGATATGCCAATTGTTATACTTTGCCAGGTAACACAATTGTAACATATAAAAAGGCTTTGACAAAAAACACAAAAATGGACGAGTTGTCTACTGTTTCAACATGAACAGATTATATGAGATATCACCATCACCCTTGTGTTGATAATGGAACCATTAATACATCAGCTTCTCTGCTTTTGTAGCCAGCATCTTACACAAGCTATAGCCAATAAACTAATATTACCTAACACGTTTAATACAACCATGCACAAATGCTCTGGGGTGGATTGCATGACTACTCAGCTTAGCATATTTCTTGAGCTTGATCATAGTTACAGAGTATGTATCATTATAATTCTCTAGAATTCTCCATGTTAAGGTATTCTAGAGTATTCAATTGTTATATTTAGCATTCAGGGTTGTTTATTTAGGAGAGGTAGGAAATAAAATGAAGATCAATGGAACCTGATAAATGATCATTGATGCTAATGGCAACTAAATAAATTAGATGGAAACTTGGCAATGTGCCAGGCTTGTGCATAGGCCTACTTGTAGAAAATCTATATAGCCATTCCACTTTGTAGAGAACCCTTGCAGATTTCAGAATAACCATCAAGGGGTAATTTCTGTTATTAGAAATATACCTTGATGTCTTGTTTGTGGATTTTATGTTTTGAGTGAAGGTACCCTCATTTGAATCTTCTCATTTTCATTTCATATTCTTGCGCTGGATATCTTCAATAACAATATAATATGGTAGTTAGGGGATGATTAAATTCTGCAAGGGTTTGCTGATATGAGAGCTGTATAGAGTCAGAGCCAATATGACACAGTACACACACAGACAATATATCGGCATCAGGCAGAGTGCAGCAGCTTTCATACATAATTACATGCCAACACCTAGCATAACTTAACATATCCAATAGAAGGCAGCACATATCACATGGTATCTTAGTAACAGACATAAGATGGCTGCCCACCCACTCACTTGAAGAAATCAATATCTGCTACACCCTGTGAATAACTCTGCCATCTTTACATACATGAAGGTGAATTTTTCTTATACACATAATCTTAAAGATGCAATATACTATGGGTTTCTCTCCCAGACAATCAATACATCATCATTGTGTGAGAGAAAACCCCCATTATTATTGCTCATTTATCTAACATATCTTGAGACTAACTTAAAGGTATATTATTGCCGATATATTGAAACAATCAACAGAACAACCAACTGTCAGAATTGAACACAATAGCGAGGGGAATCCCTGTGAAGTCACACAAGCACCCAAACATGCCTTAAACCAGGCAGCCAATCAGGTTCATAATAAACAAATTCAACAACCAATCAGATAATAGGATATAGTATAGGCCTATTCAAACTTTGGACTGAATAGACTAGATGCGAATAGAAATAATCTTGATTTACGTCATTAAATATTCAAAATTCAGTCAAAGTGATGTCATATTTGTAATCTACATGTAAAACTTTGAAAATTTAATTTTTTTTGAAAATATGACTTCTAGCTTGGGTTGATTCCTCATAGACCCCATGTTACATAATCACAAAAAGTTAAATATCTTTTCTTGTATTGGACAGATAACATTTTCTTTTACTGGACATATTTTAATTTGCATAACTATTAGATACATAAGGGTTATATAAAAATTGAACCACTAAAACAGATGTAATTTAAGTTAAAGGGAACTTTCTACTATACCCGCCATGTTATCTGACCCGAACGAGCCACCTGGTGGCGAAACTGGTAACTACCTACTCGCATCTGCGTTATTAGTTTCCACGAAATAATTGATCAATCAGTACAATCGCAAAATTCACACTACAAGTGGGGGATTTCTTCTTTGGCAACTAGAGAGGTGAATATGTGGTAAAGCTCAATATGCAAAAAGGTCCAGAGGGGTCTTGATTGCTATCCTATGGTATAGAGTCTCTTATATAAGAAAGCAGATGCCTGTTCAATTAAGCTAATCAAATGTAACTTCTCGATTGATTTTCTCATTCCCAAAAATGGAGAGTAACAGTGCATTGTTAGCTGATTATTACCATTTCAGTTATGCTCTATAAAAAGAATCTCATACAAGAAAGAAGTTGACCTAAATCTTCCCTAAAAGGATTGATTGGAAAATTTGAATTTGTAATTGTTGCACTTTTTTAACCATTTGTAATAACTTAACAGATGGTGACATTTTGTCATGTTAATCCCTTTTATTCCTACGCAGATCCTTTCAGCATTTATAAATTATTTTCACATAATCATTGACAAAGAAAACACTATAAAACACCATGAAATATTTTTATTAATATATTTATTAATGTGCATACCCTGCGTGCAGAGTCTAGTTAAACTACACTCTGCCTAGTAGAGACCATATTACAGTTTAATAGCCCCACCCCCTCGACGGGTACCGGTGACAGTTTGGGTAAAACACTTTTGACCTACGCGCTGACCTTCCACCAATCAGCGAGCTTCAAGAAACATACGCCAAATGCGTTCTAATTAAATATTCGCATGTCATTGGTCAATTCCGGGCTCAATGATGACGTCAGAAGGAATGACCATATAAAGAACGTCGGTCAAATTTGGCCGACGAAAACTGATTGGCGCGGTGAGTTCACAGGTTTATTTTAGTTTGAAAGAGTGAAGACGAAGCTCTCTTTTAAGAAGTGAAGTCAAACGAATGCAAAGGGTATAATGTGCACTGCTTGCGTAGTTATATAGCTTATGGAGCTGTCACACGTAGGCCATGTTTGCCACCATGTGAATACTTTGGGGCATGGCATGGATACAGCTTTGAAGCAAAATATTCCCCATCACTACAGATACAAAAATTAATTAAAAAAAAATTAATGCCCTAAATTAGCCACACAGAGCCAATATGGCAAATGTGACTACTACTTATTAATAAGAAAATAAAAATTTCAATTACCTTTATAGTTCAACCCATTTATGTGAAGACCTCTAAAGGGAACACCTCGAACGGTGATATAGGGCCAATACAATAATCTGTGTATTGTTTATTTGCTATATTTTCTAATGAAAGACTGAAAAATAAATCTTTGCTTGAAAATATAGCATCTAAATGTGAACACTTTAGTTACAGGTCTAAGGATTCACTTAAACAGGTTTGACTGTACATGTATTAATATTTTTTATGATTCCATAGAGTAATTCCACTGTACAGTGTGTCCCAAAAAAAGGAAACCAGCAATAGATTGCTTATTTCTCAAATATGAATAATAATAGGAAAATTTCACAGCTACCATCTGATAGGTTATGATGTCCTCTTTCTTATGATACCAAAGTTGTCTATTTTCCTTCACGGATGACTGAGTTATAAGGGATTTAGGTGACCATGTCAGAAATGAGTTTGTACCACTTTCAGCCAAGTCAATTTCACCATCATAACAAAGTGATAAGTAACAACAAACATCAGGATATCACTCTTTTACTCATTTATTCCAATTAAAATTACACATATCATATTTAACACCCCTTTTAAATCCCAATGTCCATTCAAAGTTGTTTTAATCCCAGTGTCTTTCAACATGACCCCCATTCCTTTCAATGCAAATGTTTGCCCTTGATCTCATCGCACGTACTACATCCCTGATGATGACACTGGGATTAAAACAACTTTGAATGGACATTGGGATTTAAAAGGGGTGTTAAAAATGATATGTGTAATTTTAATTGGAATAAATGAGTATAAGAGTGATATCCTGATGTTTGTTGTTACTTATCACTTTGTTATGATGGTGAAATTGACTTAGCTGAAAGTGGTACAAACTCATTTCTGACATGGTCACTTAAATCCCTTATAACTCAGTCATCCGTGAAGGAAAATAGACAGCTTTGGTATCATAAGAAAGAGGACTTCATAATCTATCAGAGGGTAGCTGTGAAATTTTCCTATCATTATTCATATTTGAGAAATAAGCAATCTATTGCTGGTTTCCTTTTTTTGGGACACCCTGTATAACAAATCAAAATAATTACAATGAACCAAAAATTAATGGAATGGTCAGTTTTACTTTCCACAATGAAAATGAGTATTCGAATGGTCCAATTTTCCTTATCAAGAATGATATAGACATAGGCTAACACCTTCATACTACCCATGTAACCATAATGCAACCCCACAACAACAGTACATTTACTGTATAGTCATTACTGTAACAGTGAGACTCAAAGACCTTTATAATGACACAGAGTATTTTGATGAACAGATTCTTTTTCTGCTCTATCAAAACCTACATTGGTTTTTCGGTCTACCATTTTCCTTAATTTTCTTTAATATCAAGAATATATTTTTTCAAATAAGAATCAAAAGGTTGAATCCCTCAAGATCTATGGACATTTTAATATAAATTTTTATAGTAAGATGTGTTTCTATAATGTCTCCACATTATATGATTCCATAATTTACTGCAGTTTCTCTGAAAATTCTACACAAAAATACAGGGTAACACAACGACCCTAATCACCTTATAATTTCAATATTCAAACAATTATTAGAAAAATATAATTTTAATGCGTCTTATAATTTTAGAATATGGATAAAAAAGAAAACATGGGTATACTATTATTGCATCTATGACATGGAGATTTACAGAAATTACATTTTCCATCATTCCAACTTGTATGAAAGCAAATCAGAAATTACAAGAAGGTTGGCAAAGACACAAATACAAATTTCACAATATTGCATAACTTGATGGAAAAAGTGATTTCTGTACATGTAATTCCCTATTTGTAGATGCATTATAAGTTCACCACTGTTCACTCCATTGAAAAGTCTATCTAGGAAACAAAATTTAGGAACATTCTACATTAGTTAAATAAGTTATTCCAAAATTATAGGGTTGCAATTTTTGGATCACTCTGTAGATTTAAAGCTATGATATACTTGTAGCACCAGACAAGGTACAGTGTTTTCCATAATTTATAATATAAGGTTTCCATTCAGCAATTCTTTCCTAAGCTCTAGAAAAAGCACCGAGAGATCAGTATAATCGACAAAATTAATTTCAGCAGCCTACTTTATAATTTACAAATGCCCAAAATATATGTACATCATTAAAAGGGTAAACAATATCCCTATCACATACACCCTGTACAATTAGGTAATACTTGGAAAAAGCAAGTTTATTCATATTTGATACTTTACATTTTGTGCTTCGTTTCTATGGTGAAAATGGGTATTTCTTGAAGAACTATGTTATACTGTGACTATAAAAATACATATAATTTAATAATATAATATGTTTTTGTGCAAACTCTGATTTGTTTATAAAACAAATAAAGAGGTGGTATTGTAGAAGCTTGTAGGAAATGTTCATCATTAAATGTGTCATAAACATTACAGTATATGTATGATTTCAGCTAACTACTTCTGTATAGAAACAAGGATGTTAGGTTGTGATTTTTGCACTTAAGTTCTATGTTAAACCTAAGTAACACACAATTATTGAAGTAAAGAAACCCAAAAATCATCTATGTGTAAATATTGAGAGGTGGAAATTATTCACTGAAATCATGATTGTGAGCTTCAATTCAATCTACATGTACACAATTAAAGCAAAAGCAATCAATCAATCAATGAATAACTCTCTCATATACGTAACTCAGACCCAAAATGAAAACCAATGGAACACCCTAAAAGATTGAGGATGCAACTTCCCCAGTTCCCCCCCCCAAAAAAATAAAAATTAATAAAAAGTCTTGGATGATTCTTCATCCTTGCAGTCTCGTATCATTCTCAGTCTTATTCTAATCACAGATTGAGAGGATGGAAGGGGGTTCAGAGGCTGGATGCAAAACTACTATCATAAGTACAGTGTACTGTAAATATACTATTGAAATTATCTTATAGGCCATATCGTGACCAATAAATAAGCATGACAAATATAAATATGTACACTCGATGTATAAATTTCATATCGTAATTTCTTGACATGTAATACTCCATAATAGCATAGCGGAATGGTTGTAATAAAAATATATAAATTCATCTTGTGGAATGTTGGGATTCTCATCATT
Organism: Owenia fusiformis; assembly: GCA_903813345.2. Classification (NCBI taxonomy): domain Eukaryota; kingdom Metazoa; phylum Annelida; class Polychaeta; order Sabellida; family Oweniidae; genus Owenia; species Owenia fusiformis. Next base: position 53,604,460 of record CAIIXF020000001.1, read on the forward strand.
TTAATCTAAAATTTTAGTCCAAAGTCTACCAAAATTTTCAAAATGGGCCAAAATGTTGAGCTCCCTTTTTTTTAGTAAAATTCCCCCACCCGTGATAAAGGAAAAAAGTTTAATCACAGTGACTATTCTGATACGTATTCATCTACTTTAACAATGGGGATTCAAGAAGGAGATAAGCAAGGAGAGGCTTGTTTATTTGCTAAGGTTTAGTCAGTAAATGTAAAACATCTACTTATGTATAAATTCCATACATGGTCTACATATTTCAGTTTTGCACAAAGAGGAGACAATATGAACCTAGATTATTAGTTGATGGTAAATAATTTTGTACTCTGTAAGAAAAATCCAGTATAGACCTACTTTAATTTTAAAAAATGTAGATCACAGATTTTTCTACTTTTTTATTTGTCTAGAATATTCACTTACCTTCGACTGATAATCTAGGTACATTTGTGCACGTTTTGAGCAAAACTGGAAATTGTTGACCATGTAAATGTATGGAATGAGTTATGTGAACATAGGGAACTACCTTAAAGTTAAATCCTTTCAATATCTGCTTTAAAAAGATGCATAGTACATGGATACTTTACTCTTACATACCAGACCAGTATACTGTGTATAGATTTAACATTATAAATCTCCTTATGATTACTATTTTTGCTTCATATAGGGAAATAATGCATATAAATTGTACTGTTTCATATAGCAAAATGATGGTACAGCAAAACCTGCCTATGTGAACAAAACACCTCACTATGGAATGAACACCTTTAGGCTTAAAATGTGGATATTCTTCATGCAGAATAACTTTATGAAAATACCTTCCAGTATGCATGGGCGTAGCGCCCAGCATGCTGGGTACGCACAGGCGTACCAGATGGTTGCAACTGGCGCTCCAAATACAACCAAATTTCACAGGGGATAACCCCACCCCCTGAATGCTTGTGTTTTGGCTTCGCTCAACTCTTGCTCCCATGGTGGCATACTACTTAGAAAAGTAGCACTACGCCAATGGTATGAACATTTAGATGATTCAAATAGTATTTACCTTGTACAGGTTTAATTGTGTTTCATTTCAAGTATGAAATAATATACATGTACACGACACATTAAATTAGAGATGGCATAGAACACAATTGGGTTCAGATTATTTCTATACATCATACATGTTATATTTATAAACCAGAACAACGGCAACGCCAAAGCGTAGCGAATCCCATCGAACAGAAATGGCTGGCATTTTTACAAACGAATAGCAAATATCATAAAACAACACACCAGAAAGGCCACCATTTTCAAAATGGTTGCTCACTATTCAAGTGGTCATCAGAAGAAACAATATGCTTTTAAGTAGCCACCTCTAAAATTTTTGAAAAATCGCACACGTACTTGTAAAATAACACACATAAAAATGGTGGCCATTTTTCAAAATTTTATTTTCCAAAGTTTTATTAGACAATGTGCCATGCTTAAAGTATTCACATATCAAATATGAACAAAATCGCTCCACTACTTTTTGAGTTATAGTAAAATACGTTAAAATGGTGGCCATTTTTCAAAATGGCCACTGTCTACCAAAAGTGTCATTAGAAATAGACAGTATGCCATGCTTAAAGTATTCACATACCAAATATGAACAAAATCACTCCACTACTTTTCGAGTTATAGTAAAATACATTAAAATGATGGCCATTTTTCAAAATGGCCGCCTTCTACCAAAAGTGTCATAGGACAGTGTGCCATGCTTATAGTATTCACATACCAAATATGAACAAAATCGCTCCACTACTTTTCGAGTTATAGTAAAATATGTTAAAATGGCGGCCATTTTTCAAAATGGCCACCTTCTACCAAAAGTGTCTTTAGACAGTGTGCAATGCTTATAGTATTCACATACCAAATATGAACAAAATCGCTCCACTATTTTTTGAGTTATAGCAAAAAATAAAGGCTGCCATTTTTCAAGATGGCTGCCATGTGCTTCTTTAATATCTACATTTGTAGCATTATTAATGTCCTTTATAATTTTTTTACATTTAAAACATATTGCTATTACAGTTTTACATATTACACCTAAATTACTGTAAAATCGGCACTAAAATGGCCGCCATTTTGAAATGAGCGGCCATTTTGAGAATCGGCTTTCGAGCAGAACTTCTACCCCCATAGGGTATATGTGTACAAAATATGAACAAAATCGGGCCAACAGTATTTGAGTTATTGCCCGGACGGACAGACGGACGGACGTACGTACGGACGTACGTACGTACGGACGGACGGACGGACGGAAGGAGGCTTCCCTATATCCCTCCGAACTTCGTTCGATGGGATAATTACATTTTTCCTGTAAAATCAGATGGAACAGATAATTCTGTCCCTTGCCAGGCCTACCTTAAAAGCTTCAATTCATTTTATTATCAATTTTGTTATGGCCACATTACAATTAAATATGGAATGTTTGGAAACTGACTTTATATATTTAGCATTAGAATGAACTCTTCAGAATCTTAAACAACGTGTTTACCACCAGTTCCATTTGCTGTCTCTTTAGCTCTGTTTTCTCGCTCCTTTTTTTCGTCCATAATTTTAACCAAAACATATGCAAATGCTCCACTTACGACTAGGAAGTTGCTGAACCACCATAGCGGTTTCTTATACTGGCTGTAATAGACAACTGCCATTATGGTCTGGATTACTGCCTTCGTATTGGCACTAATGTGATGCGTCACAGGGGATGTGACTTGGATTTGTATTGCGCTGATCCACGCAATAAGACAACTCAGGCCCCCTGTAGAGATCAGAAACAGCCAAAAGTAAATGTCATATATCTTATTACTTGTGAAGACATTGTACGCTTGATTGCTAGCTATGATTACAGGCAAGAATAGCACGGCTGAATTAACATTCATATAAAGCATCATCTTCAGGGAGCTATTGTCCACAAGTTCAAAATTCTGTTTTTGGTATATTCCAACTAATGCTACAAATACACTAGTAGTCACTCCAAACATTACACCAACGACGGAAAATTCACCGGCTAGTTTTTCCTGATCAACTCCAAGGAAAAATCCTGATGCGACGACTAGGCAGCACACTACAGCTTTCCACGTGACTTTTTTCTTGAGTATTATGGTGGTGAACAAGGCGGTGAATATAAGAGTCAATGACCGCGCTACTTGATAAAATGCAACTCCAACAAACTTCAAACAGAGATTGTTAAAACTGAGCATCCCTACAAACAGGGTCGTTAAAATTACCATTCCTCTGGATAAGCAAATAGACGGTGATATAACAGGTGGCTTATAGTCTGTCCTTATCAATGCAAATAATCTTGTTCCTCCTAAAACCAACATAACGCATACACAGCATTGGACCCATGCAACGAATATGGACATATCCACATCGGAGTCCTTCGTGCCAACCAAGTATTTATTCGCAAACACCATTGATATAGACACGAACCAGTACGTGAGAACCACACACACAATTTTAAATATGCTCGTCCTTGGCTCGGCCATTGTGATTTCTTCAGACTTTTGTGACATCGAAGCTGGTATATGATTATGCTGCTGATGATTAACTTTTATTGATAATCAGTGTAATCATATTTTTGTTAAATAAACTTTGTTGTGCTATGATATATCAGGAAGGTCTGTGCATTTCATCTGCAAGTAAATCAAATAAAATATAAAGCATACATAATTTAAACATAAATTTGTATTTTATGTGACACAGGTGCATATGGGGATAGTCAGATAATCAGTTTCTAAATGTCAAAATCAAACTCATAGACCCTGGAAGCATGTGTAAAAGACCAGAAATCTATGACCTTATTTACCAGGAATGAACCTACATTGTTTTGCGTTATGAAACGTACTGGTTTCACTGATTCATTTAGGCTGTTTACTAATGCTTCTGTACCATGTGTACCAGCATATGAACTTTTATCACCAATGGGCTCTGAAATTTCCGTTCATCCCAGGAAAATTGTGGTCTTATTTAAACAACTTACTCCATGCCATTGGGAAATAAAAAACTTAAGTCTCAAATCAAACAAGATATGTGTCAAATGAAAGTGATTTATCCTTTTACGATCAAATATATTTCTAATTTGCAATGGGGTTTTACAATCAATATTTTATTATGAAGTATATTTTTAAGAAATGAAGGAATGTAAGCTTTTATGATTTTACAATATTCCAACATTTTATTATTTTACTGAAATGTGTTTTAGACAAATACCAACTTGACATTAACAGATATAACATTTATTTGTGGTATATTATATTTTGGAATATAAGTGAATAAACAAATTGTTTTACTGAAGTTGAATTTTACTGAGATGTCACCCACTTGAATTGGCTATGGGTATTGCATTTGAGCAAATATTTTCAAAAAAACACACAGTAGAACTAATACTAAAAACTGCTTTAGTTTGAAGGCCTTTTTAATGTGGCGGATTGATAAATCCCCAGGACCTTCAGTCTCATTTAGAATTCTTTCAATATTTTGATTGTATCCCCATTTTTTACATTTTAGCTTATATATGAAGGTATTTAACCCTGGGGGTTTCACTCCAATACACCTCTTAATACCCATGTGCCGCGCCAAAGACCCCCTTTTAGGGCATTTTTTCCATGTCAATTTCCTCTCAAGATTGAAAGTTCCCAAGTATTCTTCCTCTCAGACTTATCATAAAATAAAGTAATATTGGTATATTTAACTACAAAATCTACTTGTTGGGTGATTTGTCCCAAGTGATTTAACCGATTTATTAGAATTTTTTAGAAAAACTGATTTTTGACTTAAAAAAGGCTCTCTCTTCGACAAATTTTTCATGTCTTTTTTCTCTCACATTGGCCAGGTTCAGCCAAAATCTCCCGTGCTGCACATACCTACCCAAATCATTTAGAGTGAACCCCCCCCCCCCCGGTATTTAACCTCCTTGTTCCAATATCCATATTTTACTGATGAGTCAATCCAGCAAATTTAAATAGCAGCCGAATTAATTAAGGATTTAAGCCCAGGACTTAGTGCAATGTATGCTGAATCAATCTATCGAAGGTGTTGTTTAAAATCTTTTGATATAGAATTGACTGAGCAAAAAGTAGATGAATGGCACATAAATGTTAATATTTAGTCAAATTATTAAATAAAATATAAATTGACTTATCAAAAGGACCAAAACGAAATAGCAAGATATCGAATATCCGCCTAATTTGGTCAATATCAATGAACAAGTCATTTTTACAAGATTTTCACACTTCATTTTTGAACTCAGAAACTGCTCATTCGCAGGTAATGAACCAGTACATATAATGCCAATCATGCTTCTGAACAAAATTCGTTAGAAGGCTGTCATGATCCAATGCAAAGTTATTGAAAAAGGCGTGAACATCCCGCACTTAGAATGATCGCTTTTCCATTATAATATACTAGTATAGCTTTTAATATATTTTAACAAAGAGGCTTCTAATAATTATCCTAGATAGTTTAAATACAGATCAAATAAGTATACCACATGTCTTCCTTTTCAGAGAAACACTTATAAACACTTATAACTGTGGTACAGTTAGGGTGTTTTATTTTTTGATTTTTTCTGATCAAGCTGCTCTGATAATTGTTGTATTAAAATATCACACATAGATTGGAATACAGTTGAGCTGTTAAATCTGTCATCTTTTGCTTGAAGCCACAATAGAACAAGGCATTAAGTGACAAAATGTCACCACCTGCAAATGGTTAAAAAACAATATTGTTACACTGATGTTCACACCATTTGCCACTGAAACTGAAACATTTGCGATCTAGTTTGATAACCTTGACCTTTGACCTTGAAAATTAGAGATTATCTTTAATAAAGTAAGATGTGACCTTGCTTTTAAATCTCACTTACACAAACATAACTTTACAAATGTGGAGACTCCTGTATGTCTGTATGTCACTCAATGTGGCTACAAAATGTGGGGACCAAAAATAACTGAGTCATATTTTTGGCACATTTTCTTGAATATTGACATTTAATGTCCCAAAATCTCCAAAACTGCAGAAAATTACACCCCATGTCTCCAAGGCTTCATACCAGCATATGTATGATGCATTTTTTTAGGAGTTTGAGGCCCACATTTGGCTGAAATGAAGTTGGGGCAATCTTCGCTACAGTTTGGACCATAAATATATAAAGTTTCATTGAAAAACTGGTATATACGGCTGTTTAAATATGGGTGCACAAAATGTTTACCATAAAAATAATATCAAACTTTATTATGAAGTGAAATTTAGTACATGGAACATATGGCAGGAAAGCATTTGGAGCAAGACATTGACAAAATGTTTGCAATTGATATATGCATATCTGGAAAACAATGGGTTGTTCATTATATCAACTTCAAAATGACAGTTTAATATATGAAAATGAATAGGTTGATCCTGTGGCTGACAGCCAATAGTTGCACTTGTGAAAACAAGCTAAGATTACAATTTTAATGTTTCCTTTGTCATTACAAATCCATTTAAAGTTCATTACAAGTAGTATAGTTTAAATGGGGATTTTTTGTTATCCAATCAAATGAAGTTCGGAGGGATATAGGGAATGACTCCGTCCGTCTGTTCGTCCATACATCCATCCATCCATCCATACGTCTGTCTGGGTGAAAACTCAAATACTGTTGGGGCGATTTTGTTCATATTTTGTACACATGTGCCTTATGGGAGTACAAGTTCTGCTCGAAAGCAAGGAGGATTGGACGCAAGAGTTCCAACTCAATATTCTTTAATTTCCAAGAAATACGATATTGCTGATCATGCATGTAAATTTTACGGCTGCAGGGAGAATTAACGATATTCTCCAACAAAGCTGGCATCATTATTGTCTGACATTTACCTGGCTATAAATTCACAGTCAGCATTCAAAATATTGATACTAGACAAAAGCAGCGACAAAGCGCAGCAAATCCAATCGAACAGTCATGGCTGGCATTTGTACAAACAAAGTATATTATAGCAAAAATGGCAGCCATTTTTCAATATGACCACCTTCTACCACAAGTATCATTAGACAGTGTGCCATGCTTATTCACCTTTCCCCAAAGTCAGCTCATGAATATTATAATTAGCAAACCTTAAATCTCTGACGTCAGAGTAGGGCAGATTTTCGCGGGAAAATCTTAACACATTAGAAGTCAATGTGAATCGTGTCGGAAACGGGTTAATTTTGTTGTCAAATTATGATGAGTAGTAATAATATTAATGATAAATGTCATGGAATTTAATAATTATACTCACGTCTATATTCCTCCTTCTTGTTATATTGTTCTGGGGAATCAAATGAACAGAGAAATATTGATGTGAAGAGTCCAATGTTTCCTATACATTTTCAAATTACGCCGACTGTACAAAACCCCATGTTTAGTTCTTGACTGTCAAAATGTCAACATCCCATGGTAATCTTAAAGCAGATGTGAAATGGTATTTTATACCTAAAGGAATCAATATATAATTTTTTGATAAATGTATTTGGACATGTTTTCTCATCAGTATCGTGAAAATTATTTCACTCTAACGATCGTTTTAGCTGCTTAATAAGCAATATTCGAATAGGTTGTGACGCTATTGGCCCCCAAGTGATCTCTCACTGGTACCCAGGTGGCCCGTTTTGGTGCATTAAATAATGACGTCATAATGACAAGATCTTTTGTTATTTGTTTACACAACAATCATATGGTTGCCTTGATGTCGTGATTACCTAGGAACCAATGAACCAAAACTATATATTATGTATGACGTTTCTAATCACGTGGGGGCCAATCTAATTGATCAGTTAATTTTATTTCGTTATTAATGACCATTAACAGTTGTCTAACATTTCTTTTACAATGGCGATCGCAAGAACTTTACGTTGGGCTTACAATGAAGAAAACCGCATTTTTCTGCAAGTTGAGAAAACCTATTTCAGTTGTCCTTTAAGTTCGTGTAATATTTTCTCATGGGGTGAAGAAGGGGGTACAGCTAAGACGCTTAACCTTGAAGAAAAAGTATTCGACTCTCAAATCTGGGCCAATGTTGCATTACTTTCACTTACGTGCAGCCACCTATTATACACATGACAACGTTATTTTTATGTCTGCCGAAGAATTTGACAATGGTTACATGAGTGATGACTAGTGAGTGATGATAAGGCCATTCGTGTATGCTTTGAGGCAATGTACCAGAGTTGCTTGTTTTACACAAGATCGTCTATTTGAAGAGACTTATCTCTTGAAAGGCACATGGGCGTTCTTTTAAATATCAAACTTTTTAGAGAACTTTTAGGATATGTTTGGACATAAACCTACAAGAGAGAAACTCCAGCAATTCAAGTCCGTAGTCGGGACTTACCTGCGGGAGCGGTTTTACCAAGGTGGAGCTTTTTGACAGTTTTCGGCAAAAAATCATGCGAAAAGTGCTCAGAATGGTGAAAAACTGCATGATTTTGAAAGAATTTCTGGCTGGGAGGGGGGGGTGCTCCTTCAGCTTACCATTTTGAAAAATGGCCACCATTTGTACATTTTTTTATTTTATCTCGAAAAGTAGTGGAGTGATTTTGTTCATATTTGATATGTGAATACTATAAGCATGGCACATTGTCTAATAACACTGGGGAGTATAGGTGGCCATTTTGAAAAAATAACGTGTGTTATTTTACATTTTTTACTATAACTCAAAAAGTAATAGAGTGATTTTGTTCATATTTAATATGTTTTATTTTATAAAAAATGGCCGGCATTTACATGTACTTGTGTGCGATTGTTTTGAAATTTTGCATGTGCTTACTTAAAAGCATATTACATTTTCTGATGACAATTTGGCTAGTGAGCAACCATTTTGAAAATGGTGGCCTTTCTTACGATATTTTCTATATATTTCGTTTGTGAAAATGCCAGCCATTGCTGTTCAATGGGATTTGCTACTGGGCGTTGCTCTTGTCTAGATTGTTTTCTGAAAACGCCAGTGACATTGTCTATGGCATTGTCTATTAATCAAATATAAAACTTTGAATGGCCTAAGTGTTTTTAAGTAGGGAATATAAGCTGCTATAAGAAATTATTCCGTAATTCTTCGAGTGTCATGTCATTAATACATATGTTGTTTTCTATGTTAGGTATATCAGAACATATTGAAAGAGGATTTCTTTAGATTAATTGTAGGTTTCAAATATAGGAACTGCAAATTAAATTAAATTTAAAATTAGGTGCCAATATGGACATTTGATTTAAATCATTTCACCCAAATGTCAACTGGCATTTATTAAAAAAGAGTCATTAACTCTTTAAAATATGAGATTTTCGAAGGAACTTTAATAAGAGCTGAACTTCTGGTAGCTTACACGGAAGTCACTGCAGATTTGAAATGCTACTTCGTAAATTTCTTTCCAAACCCCCATTCTGATTTCTCGCTAGAAAATTTGAAGATATCACATAAGCAGCTGAATTCAGTATCTGAGTTTTAGCCATTATAAAAATCTGGTGACTTACAGGGTGACCAAAAATGTAACCAGAACAACGGCAACGCCAAAGCGTAGCGAATCCCATCGAACAGAAATGGCTGGCATTTTTACAAACGAATAGCAAATATCATAAAACAACACACCAGAAAGGCCACCATTTTCAAATGGTTGCTCACTAGCCAAGTTGTCATCAGAAGAAATAATATGCTTTTAAGTAGCCACCTCTAAAATTTTTGAAAAATCTCACACGTACTTGTAAAATTACACACATAAAAATGGTGGCCATTTTTCAAAATGGCCGACTACTCCCCAAAATTTTATTATAGACAATGTGCCATGCTTAAAGTATTCACATATCAAATATGAACAAAATCGCTCCACTACTTTTCGAGTTATAGTAAAATATGTTAAAATGGCGGCCATTTTTCAAAATGGCCACCGTCTACCAAAAGTGTCATTAGAAATAGACAGTGTGCCATGCTTATAGTATTCACATACCAAATATGAACAAAATCACTCCACTACTTTTCGAGTTATAGTCAAAATGGCCGCCTTCTACCAAAAGTGTCATAGGACAGTGTGCCATACTTATAGTATTCACATACCAAATATGAACAAAATCGCTCCACTACTTTTCGAGTTATAGTAAAATACGTTAAAATGGCGGCCATTTTTCAATTTTTTTTTCAATATGGCCGCCTTCTACCAAAAGTGTCAAAGGACAGTGTGCCATGCTTATAGTATTCACATACCAAATATGAACAAAATCGCTCCACTACTTTTCGAGTTATAGTAAAATACGTTAAAATGGCGGCCATTTTTCAATTTTTTTTCAAAATGGCCGCCTTCTACCAAAAGTGTCATAGGACAGTGTGCCATGCTTATAGTATTCACATACCAAATATAAACAAAATCGCTCCACTACTTTTCGAGTTATAGTAAAATACGTTAAAATGGCGGCCATTTTTCAAAATGGCCGCCTTCTACCAAAAGTGTTTTTAGAGAGTGTGCAATGCTTATAGTATTCACATACCAAATATGAACAAAATCGCTCCACTATTTTTTGAGTTATAGCAAAAATCGTAAAATGACGAGTAAAGGCCGCCATTTTTCAAGATGGCTGCCATGTGCTTCTTAAATATCTACATTTGTAGCATTATTAATGTCCTTTATAATTTTTTTACATTTAAAACATATTGCTATTACAGTTTTACATATTACACCTAAATTACTGTAAAATCGGCACTAAAATGGCCGCCATTTTGAAATGAGCAGCCATTTTGAAAATCGGCTTTCGAGCAGAACTTCTACCCCCATAGGGTATATGTGTACAAAATATGAACAAAATTGGGCCAACGGTATTTGAGTTATTGCCCGGACGGACGGACAGACGGACGTACGTACGGACGGATGGACATACGTACGGACGGACGGACGGAGGCGTTCCCTATATCCCTCCGAACTTCGTTCGATGGGATAATAATTCCTTTATTACATATGTAATCAGCTCATTTTTTATGTACAGAATCAAGGATCTAGGTATGACAATATGAGACCATTTTTTTGAATTGAATATACATTCAATAATCTTCTTGTTATGGCCAATTAAAAAATGTGCCTACTATTGAATAAAAAGAAAATAAGATTTTCACATCAACCAAAGGGTTACACATCGTTTGTAAAACCCATTACATTCATTTTGCTTCTGCATTTTGTGAGTTTAAAGGTTGAGATTATAATGAGGTTATGTCCAAGCAACCTAAAAGTCATCTTTGGGTATGGCTGCACCTTTTAAGTGGTATTTTGGGAACTATGTACAATGCAGTCACATACAGTGCTTTCAGTTGTTCCCAAACCCCCATTCTAAGAAACATACCTAGATAGGTAAGCTGATTATTTCTTAATTTCTCTCAACATTTAAGATTTTGTCTCAATGTTGATTTTCTGAAAATTGGACACATTCTAAGAACATCCATGATATCACAAATAATCAATTTTGTGTAAAAAATATAATAGAGGATATATTATAGGATACTGGCATTTAAGAAATTATTACACTTTTAGAGGGTTCTATTTTTTGGGTCACCCTGTATATTCTGCATGCAAAGGCTATCTCATACAGATAAGGTTAAAGGCAAACATGTTCACAAAACTGGCGAGAAACAATTAATAAGATTATCCATTCTTCTTGAAGTGCCCATTTGATTGCGCTTGTTCATTTAATTGCAATTATTTTCTGGAAGGGCATAAAAAGGGAAAAGATTTAAAACTAGAAAAACAGCAACTCCACGGAGTAGCAAATCCCACCGAACATGTTAAAGCGGCCATATAAAATTTGAGCCAAATCCACTGGTATTTGAATTATCAAAGATTATGTTTTTATGAAACATGGTTGCTAAATTCAGCTGTTATCTTTAGATTTCTTATTAAGCAGAGCTCCTATGTCCCAAGGTATCAGTATATACAATTTAATCCAAATCTGTCAACTGGTACTTGAGTTATCAAGGATTACATTTTTAATGAAAAATGGCGGAGATTTCGATAAATAGCAGCCACCTTGAAAATTTTTTCTCAAGCAGAGCTCCTCTATCTCTAGGCATCAGTATATAAAATTTGCGAACTCCAATGCAGTGTCTCGGTATAGACACTGCGGCGGGCAGATGAAGCAAATCCCCAAAATTTGGGGAAAATAGTTCCCCTTTTCATCGCATATGTGGTCAATTTTCACACAACTTATAAAATATGTATTCATGAATGTTCCCCAAACATTATTTTGTCAAAATATTTCAAAATTATTGAAATATGAGAAGAAATCACCGCGGAAGGAATTCTGAGTAAAAGTTTTGTTGATAATAGTTTACCCCAAGTGTTGTTTATTAGTTAATACGCGCAATTCAACCAATGAAATTGTCTAAATTTTACAATCACGCGACCTGAGCATGGGACTAGAACCAATCACGTCAGTTGTTTATTACGAAGTTACCATGCTTATGGTGAGATACCTACCCGCCGCAGTGATATATCACTGCACGGGAGTTCGTAAAATTTGAAGTAAATCCATCCGATGGTATTCGAGTTATCAAAGATTACCTATTTTTATGAAAAATGGCAGCCATTTTGAAATTCAGCTGACACCTTTGAAATTTCTTAAGCAGAACTTCTTTGTCTCTAGGCATCAGCATATAGAATTTGAACCAAATCCATCAACTGGTATTTGAGTTATCAAAGGCTACGTTCTTTTATGAAAAATGGCGGCCATTTTGAAATTTTGCTCACATCTTGAAAATCCCTTCTCAAGCAGAGCTCCTATGTCCATAGGCATCAGCATGTAAAATTTGAACCAAATCCATTCAATGGTATTTGAGTTATCAATGATAATGTTTTTTTTACGAAAAGTGGCCGCGATTTTGGAATATGGCGGCCATCTTGAAAATGTCTTCTTGAGCAAGGCTCCTTTGTACCCAGGTAACAGCATATAAAATTTGAACCAAATCCATCCACTAGTATTTGAGTTATCAAAGATTTTTTTTCCGAAAAATGGCCGCCATTTTTAATTTAGCGGCCATATTGAAAATTCCTTCGCGAGCAGAAGTCCTACACCCATAAGCATAAGCCTATAAAATTTGAATAAAATCCGTCAAAATAATGCAGTTACGATGTCACAATCAATATGCATATGAGCAAATTTGCATAAATGTAATTTTCAAAAATATATTTTTTGATTCTCTTTAATTTGATATCCATCAAAATCGGAGCAATAGCAGCAAATGTATCCATAAAAACTTTTTCTACTTATAAACACCATATTTTTGTGGTAACTGGCGTTTTAGACACATTTGGCGCACTTTTCGTAATTGCTAACAAGCGGAATTCAAAACTAGGATTTCAAACAGTACCAAATTCATTCATACTGTATAACATGTATTATAAAATCGGGTGCTTTATTTTTCGAATTGGATTATAATTGTTATTTCCGAATAAAAGTTTGTCGGGTGTTTAATCCTTTTGATCTTTACCAACAAAAATTCACACCAAGTCACACTGAAAGTTTGGTGTGAATTGGTAGTAAAACATAAAACTTCATTTTCTTAATCCTTGACTTCATTTTAACATTTATTGATATTTATTGATCTCTTGATTGCCTTAAATACTCATCCGAGCGCACTACATATTCTTTTGAAAGACATCACGTTTTATTGCAATCAAACTTCTATGGTGCACTTGTAACAAGCTGGCGGGGTTGACACCTGTGAGCAGCTGACAAGGTTGCCACAGCGTAATTAGCAGTTTAAGTGCGCTTGGATGAATTGTTTTTGTTGAAAACTTGTGAGCATGTAATTTGCATCGCATGGGCTCATTGTTCTTTTTCGTGATACATAGGAGGAATACTTATTATATATTAATATTATGCAATATTATGCAATTCCCGCGTGCAGTTCAAAAACGCAGCCTTAGTGTTAGTGTTAATAAAATTATTTTTACATCAGAAATGTCCCATTCACACCAAACCCTGATCAATAGTGTATAGAAGGCCCTCATACAGGTTCATGTTATTATGACTGGATGTTATATATATATCTTTATATATCTTTTATTGACTCTTTAGATGTCATATAATGATATATTAGTCACTAAGGTAGAGCGGTTCTTCCCATTGTCGAGTTGAATAACTGGTATCTTTATCCTGGTTAGAACCATAGACAATTCTTTTATCGAGTTAGCAGCACTCTAGTAATCGCCGGTATAGGTGTACACATGTTTCGCTTGCTTGTCTGATATATGTCTTGCAAAATGTTACTGTTTTAAAACATCTATTACAATAACCTTACTTTTCAATTTCATGAGGATTTGGATAAATTACAATGTAGAATGATATATTATTTTAAACTCATTGAATCATGGAGTTACTTTTAGTATTAAGAACTATCCAAATAAAATAAATACAAAAAAATAATTTGGTAGGAGGCTAAATGGTCCAGTTACTTTTTTGAGAGGTAAATTTTTAAGAGGTCTCTCAAATTACGTCACATCGCAACAAACAGCCAATGAAAGTAAAAGATCTTGTAGCCTAACAAACCGTTATTATAGTTTCTACAGGATCTTAAAGAAACGTCATGGCGTTTCACGGTAATCTCTGATGTGACGTCATCCGGAGTGGCGTCACATTCTCAGAAAATACATTTGACTTCGGGAATAAACATTTGAACAACGAAAATAGCCATAAGCTTAACAACAGTGCACATGTGATATTTATTGATAAACTGACTCCAAAATCAAGAAAATATAAATTTTCCGAAGATTTTATGTCTTGTCCTTGAGTATATTTATTGAGCCTAGAGTAGATTTCATGGCCTGACTTCATCCGTAGAACTTGAAAAATAAGATTTATCTGAAGATTTAAAGGAGTCTTACTTACCCTCTAGAGGTTAGAACACACATTTTAATGAAGCCATATCAGCTATGTTTTGTTCATGATGAAGCATAAGCACAGTACTTGATTGAAATGTGTGTTAATACTTTTTGGACTTTTCCATTTTTCTCGTATTTACTTCCGGGACGGCATTGTCTCTATCATGAAATAATGTATTGACCTTGAACTTTAATTTTGTGACATATCATCCAACCATGTCTGATGTAAAAATAATCAAAATATTTGAAAAGAATGTTTTGTGGTCTCTTTTGCAGACGAGTTTAGGACAGGGCAGAGGAGGATGGCCTGTTCTAAGATAGAAAAAGTGCATGATCTACAATTGAACTATTGGTCTGAATGAAATGCTGCGCGGAAAGTATGAATGGACCGTCTGCTGTATTAGTCTATTAATATTCTAGGACCTGTTTGTGATGCTTTATAATTTAGACCAAAGTGTAGACGAATACACACACGTGTAAATTATAAAATCAACAAACAAAGATTCAATTTTCACAATTGTTCGGTAATTTATCGTATTGAAACTTCTGGAACTTAGTAGGAAATTAATTTTCACGATCCATGATTTACCTCTTGGATATTGTGCTAAATGCTCAATAGTTGATGCAACAAAGGTGATAGGGTTTCATTAAAATGTGTGTTCTAACCTCTAGAGGGTAAGTAAGACTCCTAATCTTCAGGTAAATCTTATTTTTCAAGTTCTACCAACGAAGTCAGGCCATGAAATCTACTCTACAGTGGGGATCATAAAGAATTGCAAAAGCTATGAAAATTACATGCTATCGCACATGTAATAAATTCTTACCTCAGTGTATTCAGTGCTCTATTTTCTCCGTCTGAGTAAGTCCAAATATAGTGGAATTTGTGTCCCTAATGACAAATAAGAACTTCAAAAGTTGAAGTGGATATTCACATGTTATGCCGACTCTTCAAATGTTGAGGTGATTTTGTCGCCCGATTACGCCGGAACGGAGGATTGGCTCCCAGAATGCAACATGACACGTGCCAGCTTTCAAAATGCTGTTCCGCCATTTTGAAACATGTCATGAGTAAATACGGTAACTGATGTTGCATTCTGGGAGTCAACCATCCTTGGATAACAAACATGGCGATTCATGAAAACATTCATTCGATTTGGTAGGGATTTATCCATTATTTGCAGGTATGAAGCTTTGGATTCATTTATTATGCTACTTTAGTGATCAGGAATTATTTTTCTACCGCTTGGGAGAGTTTGAGGCACGAAACTTGGAAATTAGCTCATTGTGACAACTTGTGAACGTTGAGTTTTATTTTTGTCCCCCACTGTACTACTTTTTTCAAGGCCTGACTTCGTCGCTAACATGCTAAATATAAGAGTTAGCTGACGTTTGGGAGTCTGACTTACCTTCTAAAGGTTAGAACCCGAATCTTAATGAAACCATATCACCTTTGTTGCGTCGATGATGATGCATAAACATAGCATTTGATAGAAATTAGTGTAAATGCTTTTCCGACTTTTTCATTTTTCATCAATGTTGACTTTCGGGAAGGCGTTGTAGTTATCACGAAATAACGCATTGACCCTTGAACTTTACTTTGTTGACGTGTCAACCAAGCATGTCTGGTGTGAAAATTAAAAGAATAGTGAGCAATGTTCTACATCCGCCAAGCTAAGTGAAGTAGCCGATATAAAATTACCAATTTCGAGTGAAGTACGCAACGAACGAAACTGCGTGATCTACAGTCCCACTAGTCTATTGGTGTGAACGAAATCCTACGTAGAAATATGAGCCGTCTGCTGTATTAGTCGATTAATAGAGTAAGACCTGTTGGTGATGCTTTATAATTTAGACCAAAACATTGAAGAACATACGAACCTGTAAATCGTGAAAACAACAAACAAATATTCGGTTTTCATATATGTTCGGTAATTTTTCGTATTGAAACTTCCGGAACTTACAAGGAAATCATTCATTTTCTCGGTCCATGATTTACCTCTTGGATGTTGTGGCAAATGCTCCATGGTTGACGGAACAAAGGTGATATGGTTTCATTAATATTCGGGTTCTAACCTTAAGAAGGTAAGTCAGACTCCCAAACGTCAGCTAACTCTTATATTTAGCATGTTAGCGACGAAGTTAGGCCTTGAAAAAAGTAGTAGGCTAGACACCAAGTGAATGGCAGACTCTTTTTCCTAAAATGAAACACCCTAAACGGACAGTGTAAATAGCTCTCCGTACACTACACCAAATTAATTTTATGAAACAAACAATATTACCTTCAACAGTTATCTTCGGTAAATCACTAGATACGTCCACGCATACCGAAAATAGAAAACAGGGAAGTAGCTGCGATTTTCAACTTTCTTCAAACTGGTTTGCCTCCTACTCTCGAAAATATATTTGATGTGATTTATTACAAGTTAATCGACAAAAAGATTGGAGACAAGTCGATTTTAAAAGTCAAAATTTATACTAGATAAGTTTAATTCATAAATTAGTGGTAAGCAATGATGAAATAACCCAATGGAAAGGATATATGAGTAGTCAGAATAGTTTCGAGACTATTCACATGGTCAGCCATTTTTGACCTACTTTCGCGGAATAACAAAATTTGAACGAAATGGTTACGTTTGTAGTGTAAAACAACTGAAATCGACTTTGGGAAGCGACAACCATACACTCATATATAGGAAAATTTTGTTGGGATAGGTAAGGTTATTCATTTTATGTAATATTTTCTCAACTGAGCCATTTTAGTTGATTTTATTTTCAAACCTCAATGAGACAAAACGCTTTCAGCTTACTCACGTCGAGAGCTACCATGTTAGATTTTGAAAGTATAGCTCTCCATCGTGAGGATCTTCCAGCTGAAGAATTGTAACATCTTAATTTGATCAGCTCCAGTCAACGGCTTGCTGTTTGTCTCAAACTGTAGCCTACATATGGGCTCATATGTGTCTACTTTCCCCGTGCATGTAGGATCGCGGATGTGCTTCTATGGCGATCAGGAGTTCTAATCGTTTTTTGTTCAATACCCATTTCCAATATGGCGGTTAAACGGAAATACTATCGACGCATGCGCAACTTGGGAAACGTCAAGCCGCCATATTGAATATACCTGGCCAAAACTTTTGACACGACCAATAAAATGAAGTCCTGGTCGATACATAGGGCAGTGAGACGTTCTATAGTTGATCTGAATGAAAGATGGCGATGTAGGATACATTTTCAGGTATATAATGTGCAACATGAGTCAGCTGAATTCCCTGAAATTTTCTTTGAAGTCAGGATTCTTAAGCTGTTGATCCTAGCGATAGAGAGCTATACTTTCAAAATCTAAGTAGCTCTCGACAGGAGTAACTTTCAGCCACAGGGTAACAAACAATTGGAACAGTCTCCCAGAGTACGTCGTGCAGTCAGTCCATGTCAACCAGTTCAAGAACCTGCTCGATGCACATTGGTATCACCATCCTTTAAAATTCAATTACGAAATTGCTGGCGTACAAGTAGCCCCCAAGCTACGTTAGTTTCAAAAAGTATCAGAACTGTCATACAGGCAATGTCTGCCTAGGACGGAAAATTACTTATAAACTTATAAACTGTGACTGAAGTGAAACACGGTTTCGATTGCAGATTGATGAAAATAAAATGTTTGTTTTATTTTTCTTTATGAATTTTCTTTTGAGAAAAAGAGGATTCGTCGATTTGTACAGTTGAAGGGTTTTAATCACGGATTAAAGTCAAATTTCTTCCGAAATTTAGAATAAATTCAAATAAGGATTGGTAACATGATCCAAGATCGCAGACTCTCATTGGACTATTTAGCCATTTGTTCATCGTTTTACATACCTGAGATGCTTCGTAATTGATGCAGTGTTGATCGTATCCACTCGATAATCGCCCAAAGGGACATATTCATTTAGAGCCAAAAATAAAATTGAAGTGTCTCATCACATTGTCGAACGAAAAATGAGTGGATCTTAATTACTCGAGTCTCTAGCTTACAGCTAGACGAAACTTCATTGATTTCGTATGTACTCTAGAAAAGGTGCTACACGCACCTACACGCACCTAGAACTCATTTTTGATAAATTTTATAAATATTTTTAAGAATATTAATCATATTTAGGATGAGGCGTTGCTTGTCTGGATTTAGATATTTCAAAATTTCATTTCGGAGTTTAACACATGGTGAAATTTTCTCGCTGTAGCTAAAAATGGCTTCCAGTTCTGGACGTGAATAAAATTTGAAATTATTCTCGCTTAAAAAGAAATCAAATATTACAATAGATTCAGACTGGGATGTGAGCTGATGTTCTTCAAATCTATACATAAAGGTATATTTCATATTATTATGCCATATTTACTGTGCGTGTGACACAATGATTTACAATATTTATAATACTAAGGCAGCTCAATCTTCCTCCTCAAAGCCGGAATATAGAGAAGGCTTTGGACCGAAGTAAGATCTTAAGGTCTCGTGGTTTATCCCGTGCCAGGACTATAGTCCTGAGTACGTCTCAATATTTTGCCTGTACGATTACAACATGGGAGACTTTTTTCTACGCTATTACACTTAAGATACTTACTTCAATAGATTCCTTGGTATTTTAGCATTCTTTTCGTGAAGTTGAATCCACAATTGTCTGGGTTTATCGGCAGAACGAAGAAATTTTCGTTTTTGAACGCAATATTTGCGTGAAATATTTAACTTATTTCAACCGTCAAATTCCTCCATTTATTGGTACTTCCGGGCCACTTTATTGAATAAATCAGACTTTAATATTTGAAAAAAGTTTCAACATGTGCAATGCTGGGGTGTTCCGCCATGTCCACCAAACGCAGGGGATGATACTCTAGATACGCTGATTGTACTAAGGATGTCCTAATACACACCAGTATGATAACAATAGGACATAATATGTCCTACGTTGTATACATCAATACAATGTGCATGATAATGATACATCACTCTCCCTTGTATACATGTACATGCAATACTTCGACATTGGATGAAAATAGGACGATCGATTGTTAAACATGTATAATATAGATACAACATGTGGTGTGTACAGTTAAATCACAAGGCAAAGAAATTATTATATGTGAGGAAAAATCACGAAATGTTTCCACCTGCATATAGGTTCCTTAACACACACAGGCATTTGCGCTATGTAGATTTGGTGGACATGGCAGACTTCCCCTATGCTGGGACGTGTTGCACTATATTTCCGAACAGACAGAAAACTCTTTCAATTGTTCTGATATATTCATTCAACCTGAAAATATTTTCAAGCTTTTGCATGTAGTAATCAAATGAAGCTTGCACCACTTGATTGTTTATATAGCTTTGATCAAAGGGAAGAATGGGCAATATTTATGTAATTTACCAAACTACAGGGTGGGCCAAAAAAAACCACCCCCCTAACCAATATTCCTGATAAATATTTATTTTTTAACAATCACACCAACAATGATATATCATATTAAAGATAATTTAATTTGCAACAAAATGATATATAATAGCACCATTTTCAACAACCACATATAGAAATATGACCATTTATGTGACATGGGGGTCAAAAAACACCTTTTCAATTTTCGTCGATTTTGCAAACAATTGCCTATTTCTACCAAATTTTAGTAAATTACAACATTGTCATGAGTCTTTCATAATTGGATATTATATATTGTTTTCATTCAGTTTTTGAACCACACATGCTCAATATACATGTATATGCTTATAAAACTAATTCATTTCTTCTTCAGTCTGTCCAAAAATAGCTCAATAGACCCACCCCCCGGACCCATCCTCTGATTGGATTATTCGCTTAAGACACGGAAGCCATTGGTTGATTGCATAATTGATGGATGTATGTGGAAGTACCATTCAACTGATAGTTATTCTTTCTTTTAGTTCCTCTACATCCCTGATAGGCTGGGTATATTTAAAAACCAACTGTTCTAATTGTCCCCAGGTATGGTAATCAACATTATTGGCAACTGGACTGCCAGTAAGCCATTTTTCTGGGCTAGAGATGGTGACATTTCGAATCTCCAAAAACTCCAGGGTAGCATTGGACCTGTGTGATAGAGCACTGTTCTATCAGAAAATGAAATTTCTCTCACCGTTTTTTTATATTCTTAACGAGTCCTTTTTACCACCTTATGTCATTAACATTCAGAGTATAATTTTGCTCCTGGTTCAAAAAACAGGGCCTGCATGATCTTTCCTTTTTGGGAAACACCGAGTGGACACCACCTACCTTTCAGAAAAATGTCATCTCGATTTGAGTAGCCTTTTATCACAAATGTCACTATTCTTGCTTACTGATATAGAGTATAGCCTTTTGATTACATGTATAGTACTTGGGGCATTTAGAACAGTTGTCCTATGGAGATCCCTAGCCCATCAGGGGTGTAGACAAACAGAAAGAATGAATAATTAGGTGTTGGATGGTACTTCTGCAGAGGTCCATCGATTATACCAATGGCTTTCGCGTTTTAAGCGAGAAATCAAATCAGAAGTTGGGTCCGGGGGTGAGTCTATTGAGCCATATTTGGACAGACTGAAGAAAAAATGAATTAGTTTTATAAGCATACACATGTTTATTGAGCATGCAAGGTTTAAAAAACTGAATGAAAACAATATATAATATCGAATTATGAAAGACTCTTGACAATGTTGTAATTTACTAAAATTTGGTAGAAATAGGCAATTGTTCGCAAAATCGACGAAAATTGAAAAGGTGTTTTTTGACCCCCATGTCACATAAATGGTTATATCTCGAGCCAGAGTTGTTGAAAATTGTTCTATTATATATCATTTTGTTGCAAATTAAATCATCTTTAAAATGATATATCATTATTGGTGTGCATGTTAAGAATTGAATATTTATCAGAAATATTGGCTAGGGGGGTGGTTTTTTTTGGCCCACCCTGTAGATGGCCTTTTGAAGATTCTAGCTGATGATCGGTTACTAAACAAAACTGAAAATTAGTAGAACAAACCCTATAAGAATTTTTTTGCTGATGTCCATTTAATCTTTTTTCTTAGGGGACTCAACTAAATTTTTTAATATATATTCCCGGGCCTATGTTTCTTGACTTGAGAAAAGTTGAATTGAATTTCAGATGATATTGGCTTCAGCTAGACATTGTCCAAGGTTACTCGTCTAAATTAAATAACTCACTTTAGAATCTATACGACATCATCAGTCATTTGAAAATTGAAAGTAGGGTACAGTCCAAACTCCAAATTGCTAAAATACACCCAGGTGTCCCACACTTGGGGAGTTAAGTGGAGAAGGTATGCAGTTTTTGCAGATTCTTTTTTTCATAATTTGGATTCATAAATTTTATAATCACAACATAGAAATCATTACATTGCTCCACATGTTCATTACTGATTGAAAACCTTGAGGTAACTCTAACTTGAATGATTGGCTGTTCGTTTGAGGGGTGTGTCAGAATTTACCACTAAATGTGAGATTTGCTAGAGAATTGACAGTTTGCTCAGTTTAAAACTCCAAAACTGCAATAGCACTTATGTTGCAAATGATTGTCTATGTTTTATATTTTAGAGTGTACTATGTCGGGAAGTGAAGAGGTTGGAAGCCCCATGGAGCATGGGGAGTTAGAACCAAGCCCCGACCACACAGAAACCCAGCAAGAGGATGATGTCATGGAAGACAGGCAAGTAGAACATAATAATTTATCTTAACATGTTGATTCTTGTTATTGTCTTGAGATAGGACAGTGGATGGTAACCATTTGTCTATATTCAAACTAACATACATATAAAAACTTTGTTTTGGTTAAACCCCCTCCCTCCAATTGTGATGAAACTTTGAAATATTGATCTATTTACATTTTCATATTAATTTAACAAAATCATTATTATCAGCCATTCCTCCCAACAGAATTAAATTTGTTCTTGTACTCAATCCCTTTAATATCCTAGATAGCCTTTACTTCCATGACTTCATTGCTGTGCTGTTTATTTATTTGGAAAGAAAAGGAACATTACACATGTGTCGCAAAATAAAGATCCACAATGATTAAAAAGTGAACCTGTTTGCGGTACAGATAATGTCCCAATGCAAATGCCAATGCCATGTGATAGGTCTAAGTTTATATCAATGTTATATTATCTGCCCAACTTGAAGGTTACCATTTCAACTGTATTTGTCTTGTATTCTAGAGAGGAACAAGAAGAAGCCTTATATATCAAGCCACCACAAGCAAAGGTGATAAAGAAAGACAAACACAAACACAAGCATAAGGAACATAGAAAGAAAGATAGAGACAAGGATCAAGGTAAGACCCTGTCTGCCTGCCACCCCCAGCCTCTCACCATTCCTATATAATGCCCTCTGGCGATTTAGGGATGCTATTGTAATTGTATTTTAAACTATATCAATGAAATAAATAAATAATAATAATAAAAAAAAAAAATCAAGGTAAGAATATAGAAGAAAGTCTGGACTTCTAATCAGCAATATTGTAATTCTAATATCATCATCTATGTTAACATGATTTTAATGAATGATTTAAATATGATTTAGATTACGAACATTTTCTAATTGTTTCAGGTAAACACAGAGATAGAAGTCGAGGAAGCAGACAAGATCGCCATGGCAAAGAACATCGTAGAGACAGAAGTGGCGAGAAATCCCGTGACAAAAAGGAGCACTCTAGAGATGAAAAACGACGAGAAGATCGTATAAGAGACAAAGACAATCGCCCTCATAGTAGGGAAACTAAACCTGAACGTATCATAGAAAAAGTACCTGTTGAAAGGTCTGAGAGAAGACCCTCCAAAGAGAAAACAGAATCAGTTAAACCTACAAAAGAAAGAGACTTAAGAGAAAAATTAGAGGCTAGATCTAAGGAATCAAGGGATAAAGAGAAACTCAAGTCTGACTCATCCAAGAGAGCAGTAAAGGTTGATGATAATAAGACAGTTGATATAAAAACAAAATCAAGACACAGACAAGAGCCAGATATTGTAGATATTACTCAGGAAAAACATAGTGAACCAAAACCACAGACTGAAAAGGAAAAACGGGAAGAATCTAGGAGAGAAAGGTATGTATGCAATATGGATAACTTGATGTGTCTCCATTAATCAACAATCTATGCTTATACATCTGTTTATTAAAATATTATTTTTTGTTCCCCAAAGGACCAGTTACTGCTTCAAGTCATGGTTTTAAAATATCAATACCTCAAAAATAACACAATTTTGGACATATATCTTGAAATAACTTAAGAAAGGGTGTGTCAGCAAATTTTGTGTTTGATTTAAATTCAAAAAGAACTATTGGTACTGCCCCAGTTATGCTATACTTGTCTGGTGGTCTATTATAGGTAGCTTAATTTTATACCAAGGGTAGATTAACTTCATATTCTCCATCATCCCCCATATGCAGAACAGTGCACCTTTAATTATCCAATAACAAACTATTTGAATCAAGATGATTAAGCTTGCCGCTTGCTATCGCAAAAGAAATAATTTACCGTCATTTCTCTGTTTTAATTAGAGAGCGGCTTGAGCGTATAGAGCGAGAGAAGCAGATGAGGGATAGGTTAATGAGAGCTCAACGAGAGAAAAGGCAACAAGAAGAGGAGCTGAGAGCAAGGGCTGAGAAATCTGCTAAAGATGCTGCCATTAAGAAAGAAAGTAAGTAGCTTTTTGTTACAATACCTTCATCAATGGCACTAATGTATGGTCAGTATCAGACATGTTAATAATATACAATTGTGAAAGGAGTAGTTTCCATCACAATAAATCTCCATGTTCAATTCGCTTCATATAGGTTTCACTGGGTGTTGCTCTCTCTGTCAATATAGTATCACACTTCTGTCAGAACCATGTATCTTTATCAATGTATTCTATAATTTAGAAGAAGAACTGAGGCGTGCAAGAGAAGCCAGAGACAATAGTAGAAAACAGAAAGACCGATCTGAAGTTGAACGTAGCAGGAGTAGAGAACGTGACACACGCACTAGGGATACTCGAGACAGGGGAGATCGAGATAGAGGCAGGGATCGGGATCAGATAAGAGAAAGAGATCAGAGTGCCAGGGATCGAGATAGAGAAAGAGGTCAGTTACGTGATCAACGGGACCAGATGCGTGATCGAGATCCAGACCGACCAAGTAGCCGAAGATCCACCCCTCAAAATAATTGTAAGTGTATTCTCTGATAGGTAAAAGATTGAAATAATTTGGATTTTCCTCTTCACTTGTCATGATTTAAGTGAGTCTAGTAGTCCTTGTGAATCAGCCACTTGGCCTTCCCTCAGTAAGTGAGCAGCTAATATTACAGCATTTATTGAACATATGCTGTTATTCGTTTACTTTGACAAATTTAGGACTGTATGTGGTGATACGATAGATATATATCAAAACTTGACATTATTCTAAAAGCATAGATAATGCAAAACAAGAGAATGTCGACCCTCTCTTCAGAACTCACATTCAAGAATTAAACAATTTTTTTTTGTGTATAAACATCAAGTGCTTTGCTACATCTATAGGACTGTTCGTGAGCTGATGATTGGGATGGAGCTTTGGGTAGTATAAGCTTGGCTGTCTCTGTCGTCAGGCTTGTGACTGACCTTTGGCTGGTTTAAGATCTTTGATGGTACCAACACTCCCATTCCAGAGACTGAAGCTTTGGGACATTTCATTTGGTGGTTGAAGAATGATGGAAAACTTCTTCGTTTTATTGGTGGGTCCATTTGTCACGTCTTCTTATCCAGAGCCACCTGGAGCACGATTCTGAAACTGCTCCAATTTCTCTCATTGCTCGTCTGAGTTGGCTAGAATGTACCCCAATGTCTTTGAACAATGAGCGTAGAGACAAAGCTGGGAAGCCCCTGCATCCTACTTCTACAGGGTATAGTCTTGCTTGCCATCCTTTGCTCTGGGCTTCATGGATTAGATCTTGGTATTTGTTGTACTTGAGTTGGTGGGATATGTCTATTCTTTCCTCCCATGGTACTGTAAGTTCTATCACTAGTATGGTCTTAGAACTTTCTGATAAAAGTAGCATGTCAGGACGTAGTGTTGTTGCTACTATGTTCTGAGGAAAGATTAACTTCTTATCCAGGTCGACATGCAATTTCCAATCAGAGGCCTTAGACAGTGACGAGAGAGGAATTGATGGGTCTGTATTCTTAGTCCTTGGAGTTGGTTGCTTTCCCTCCTGTTGAAATGCTGTGAATATGGGCTTTGTGGGGACGAGTTGCTTGTTGTGTGTTCTAGCTCTGTCGACCCATTCAGCAATTTTCTGTAGGACTTTGTCGTGTCGCCATCTGTACCGGCCTTCACTCAGTGCTGTCTGGCAGCTGCTCAGGATGTGGGTTAGGGTACATCTGGGTCTTTTGCATAGAGGGCATGTGTTGTCATTTTCAAGGCCCCAAGTGCTTAGGTTCGTTGGAGTTGGTAAAAGGTCAGTAAAGGCGCGCAATATAAAGCTGAGGCTTGCTTGGTCAACTGTCCAAAGATCTTTCCATGTAGGAGATCTTTCCATGATTGATTCCCATTGGGTCCAGTTTCCCTGCTTGGAGAGCCCCACTGCTTTTACAAGGCGTTCTTCTTCCTGCGCTTTGCGCGTTTGCTTTACCAGGCGGTCTTTCTTTGCTTTTGGAGTCTTTTCTAATAGCTTGGAACCATAATTGCCTAAGCCTAATCGACCTTGGCAAACAACTCCAACTATCTGCTCATGTCGCTCCCGTTCGTCTGCTTCTGCTATTGCTTGCTGAGGTTTCCATTTCCTTCCAGTTGATATTGATTCTCCTGAGGAAAGGACCTTGGGATCCTTGGACGTCCGAAGGGTTGTAATGGCCCTGACTTTGGCCACCTTAAATTCCTCCACCAGTGAAGAAATTGGGAGGGACAACTTTGAAGATGTGCTGTAAAGGTTACAGGAGCTGAAGCTTGGAGGTACTCCTAACCATTTCCTCAAAAATCTGTTGCACAACCTTTCCATGGAATTGACAAGGGATAGAGGGAATTCATACAAGGAGAAAGGCCATTGTAATCGGGGGATTACTCCAAACTGGAAACACCATACCTTGAATTTACCTAGGAGGTGACTCTTGTTAATAGTTTCCATCCATCTTTCTAGTTCCTTGAAGACTTCCTTAGTGGTGTTGCTATCCTTTAAAGTCTCGTCATAGACTTTCCCTAAGCACTTTATACGTTCATCTTGGATGGATGGGATAGCTGCTCCTTGGATGTTGAAAGTGTGTCTTTGGGTCAGTTGTCCTTTGACGATGGTCATGCTGCGTGATTTCTTGGGCTTAAACTGCATACGGGACCATGTAGCCATTTCCTCGAGACTTGTGAGAATCCACCGCATGCCAGGGATAGACTGCGTCATGACTGTTTTTTTTTTTTGTTTTTTTAAACAATAGGTTTATTTCATTGATATATTTTTCATGGCATAGTACACAATCATGCGGCAAATCGCCTTCTGGCATTTTATGTCCGCTTTCAATTACAATGTTACATATAAATATACGAAAAATTCAAGAAAAATAAAACACACCCACTGTTTAGATGTGGCATGTTATAAATGAAGTGTACTGACGGGGACCTGCTGCAACATAGATGGGGCGACCAATTACACATAGGGGTTGAGTAAGTGGGGTCTAAGGTAGTCAGATTATGTACAACCGTGCACAACCATTAACAGTTTTCTAAAAGAAATGTTGCTGTCAACTGAAATAGTTTGTCTAATTTATCATGGGTGAGTTCGGGATCACCAAAGAGATATAAATCAATTTTATCCTGTTGGGTTTTATAACGTGATATATCATCCACAATTAACTTAATGGCTTCATTGAATTGATGGAGTTTATTCATTCTCATGGGGCAGCTAAAAAATAAATGTCTAAAGGTCTCAGGGGACCCACACTCACAGTTTGGGGAGTCAACATTATTCCAGTTGTGAGATATCAATTGGGTCTTCAAAATAAGGTCGACTCTGGCTCTGTTGAGGTACATCTCTTGCCTGCGATTTAGAATATTAAGGGACACAGTAGATATAATCCCAGGGAACATTTCGATTTTTAGTCTCCTTTTAAAGGAGGCCAATGAAGGAAGGGACTTCAGATAAGGCTGATCACGTTGTACATTGTTCCATATCTCGACCATCTTGTATATTGGTGATTTTCTGGGATAATTAATAGGCATGATATAGTCTCTGTTAAAACGCGTATTTCTAATATTGACTCTTTTATAAGGAATGAATATGTCTGTTATATATGATGGAATGAGGGCATTGTCGACTTTATACATAAGACTCTTAAAATGAAAATTTCTACGATCAAGTAAGCAAGACCAGTTTAAAATTTTGAATACTTTACAGGCACTTGATCCTGACAGAGCTCCAGACACAATTAGACCAGCTTGGTACTGTAAACTACTAAGCTTTTTTAGGTCAATTTGGTTTGCACCATCATATAGAACATCACAGTAGTCAAAGAGTGACTGGATATAGGCATTATACATGATATTGAGATGTTTGGACTTAAGTCTTCCTTTCAGAGCTTTCATTGGATTAAGTGCTGTCTGGATCTTAGAGGCTAAATAGTTGATGTGAACTGATCCACATAGCTTATTGTCAAAGTAGTAGCCAAGATGTTTGTGGGTGTCAGTTCTTGTGATTGCGTGGCCATTTAACATAATTGGAGGATAATTATTTGCATTATTATTTTTAGAAAAAATCAACTCTTTGCTTTTTTCTGGCTTAAATTCAAGTTTCCAGATGTCAGACCAATTTTCTACCTTTTGAATATCATTTTGAAGTTGAATATGAGATAGGTTGTCATTTGGGCTTGTTGGCAAAAATATTGACGTGTCATCGGCGTATATGAAGCATTTTGAAGATAAAGTATCAGGCAGGTCATTAATGTATATAAGGAAGAGGAGCGGCCCAAGGATACTTCCTTGAGGGACACTGCAGTTTATATAGTTGTCCGGGGATGTTTGAGATGATTTACCATTTACTGTGACCTTTATTTTTCTATTTGAGAGGTATGAAATAATAAAATTCAAGAGCTTTCCTGAAAAGCCATATGCTTTCAGCTTATGTATTAACAGATGGTGTGGTACCCTATCAAAAGCGGCCGAAATGTCCAAAAAGACCGACCTAGTATCGAAGCCATTACTAAAATTTGTCCAAATAAAATCATGAATCGCTAGAAGTTGGATTTCATTGCAATGACCCTTCAAAAATCCGGATTGATATTTGTAAAGTAGATTGTTTTCAATAAGGTGCTTGTACATTTTATCATAGACTATCCTTTCAATGATTTTGGAAACAATGCTAAGGAGAGAGATAGGTCTGTAATTGTTAAGATTATTTTTGCTATCTTTTTTATGTATAGGGCAAACATTCCCAAGTTTCCAAATTTGAGGAAAAGTGTTTGCCTGTAAAAGTTTATTGAATAAAATGTAGAGAGGAAATGAAATTGAATTTGAGCATATTTGGAGCATTTTGATGGTAATTTCATCAGGGCCATTGGCCTTGGAAGGGTCAAGATTATTTATTATGTTAGTAATATCCTGTCTATCAAATGTAATATCACTTAACAGATTATCGCACCTCTGAGGAAATGGAGTGTCAAAGTGGGGCTTAGTATAAAATGCTCATCATGAAAATATAGCCAAGTGTTGAAATATACATACAAAACAAAATAGATTTTTATGATAAAACTGTTGGTTTTAACTGTACATTGATAGTGATTGTTCATTGTTTGTGAAAGTGTCATTAATATTGAAATAGAATTATGATAATAAAAGAAAACAATATTAAAATAGCTGGAAGAAGCAAGGCCCCTCCAGAGCCTATTTACAAGGAAGAGTCTCCTGAGGTGGAAGAAGAGGTTGAGTCCAGTGAGGCAGAAAGTGAAGATCAGAATGCTGAATCTGCTTCAGAGGAAGAAAGTGGAGACACCAATTCAGAAGATTCGGATTCTGACTCAGGTTGATTATTATCACACTTTTTCAATGTGCCATATTGTTGTAATCTTGTGCCATTTGGTGTGTATGTGTCTGTGTGTTTTGACTCAAACAAAAGGGAGATATTTATCAATGTGTGTCTTGTAAAAACATAAGGAGATTGTATATTCGACTGGGTAAGGATTCATTATAAATTACCAACTGGGTGGTGTCATCTTTCTTCATTGATGGGAAGATCGCTGAACATACCAATATAAAATTTCAATACTCCAGTCTTTATATATCGTGTAACTCCAGTGTATATCTAGACATAAGTATAATGAGACCCATTAATAAATTTAAAATCCAATTGCCCTACTTCAGTCAAGGTTCACTGTGAAAAACAGTTGAAATGAGCAACAAGAAGAGGGTTAGAAACCTAGAACTTGATCTAGAATATCTTTGAGAATCATTCTTCTGTACTTCTTATGTATTCACTTACAGAGAGTGAGAGCGGCTCAGAGAGTGGGGAGGAGGATGAACAGAAAGCACCAGGTATTTTAGAGTATTATCATTATTTCATATCAATTATCACAAAATTTATTATTTCGCATTTCTGTTACGACTGACACAAAAGGCGGGTTTTCGGGTGATCATTCATATCATATATAGGTTTGAGATTCCAAAATTCCAATTTAGGAAGGCAAACTCTGACATACATTTCAAGTCCCTTCTATTCTTTGAAAGCTCCATTTTCTCTACTTGATTGGAATTAAATGACTCCCCATGAGAAATTGAAAATATATTTCTGGAAACACTAGATTTATGTCATGCCAGAGTTTCCAGTTCTTTTCTTCAACTCCATGATTGAGCATCATAGAAAATCGCGTCATAATAAAACGAGAGGAACACATCTTGCAATCATACTTAACTTTCCAGTGAAGTCCAAGTTTGAAGATCAATCAGAGGAGGAAGCCTCAGAGGAAGAACATTCCCCCGAGCCTCAGGGACACTATCTGGATGATACTCCCCCACAATCCCCCATTGAGCTGAAGCCAGAATTACCGCCATATTTCCCAGCTATCCAGGGCTGCAGGAGTGTGGAGGAATTTCACTGTCTCAACAGGATCGAGGAGGGTACCTATGGTGTTGTATATAGGGCCAGAGACAAGAAAACAAGTGAGTTGAAATTATGCTAAATCATTTTTTGATGGATGATCTTTTTACTCAATTTTCCTAAATACAATTATTGCATCAGTGAGATTCTTAAAATGTTATAATATTGTACTGAAATTACCTGTAGATCAGTACAGTTAAGATTTGATCTTTCTTCATGTTGCAAATTGAGGACTGTATAGTTATACAATTACTGTAAAATCTGAATAAGAGGAACACCCTTGGTATACAGTATCTAAAACTGTTCCACTTGGTGAAGGTGTAACACAAAAACAGGTTTTACTGTACATGTATTTATAAAAAATAGTAATGAAAATTAGAAAAGGAAATACAGAAAAATGCAACTTATTTTATGTTGGTCTGTTCAATGATTGTCCCTTCTTTCAGATGAGATAGTTGCTCTGAAAAGACTGAAGATGGAGAAAGAGAAGGAGGGATTTCCTATCACTTCTCTGAGAGAGATCAGTACAATTCTCAAGGGGCAACATGAGAACATTGTCACTGTCCGTGTAAGTTACAACCTAATGCTGGATGTGTAGTGGTTTTGTTTGTACAGCATTTGATTATTTCAGTGTCCCATGCATCATATTTTGCACCCAGTGTGAAGGCTTTTGGCATCAAGGTCCTTGGAAAGGGAGATTTCAGGGGTTCAAGCATCAAAAATCCTTTCAAAATCATGCAGTTTTTCACCATTCTGAACATTTTTCAAGTGAATTTGGGCCAAAGTTGTTCAATGTGAACCCCCTGGAATTTTTTGAAATGTGAACCCCCTTGGAAAAAGCTGGATACGGGCCTGCCATCACACAAGCTCATTATTCTCGTATCGCATGTATTTGCATATGAGAAGTGATTTTAAGACAATTTTTATCGTACCTAACAAGAGGTACGATATTGTAGTCAGCTTGACGGGCGGCGGGCGGGCGGCGTCTCACTTTTCAGCCTGTCTACAGGTTTCCAGCCAAATCATTTCAGGGATTCATCTGAAATTTTCAGGGATGTTTCTACATATCAATGTCAAGAACTAATTAGTTTTTGGGCATTCTGGGTAAATCTTAAGGTGGCCATTTTGGATTTTCCGTCCTAAAATCTTCACTTTCAAGACTTGTCTACAGGTTTCCAGCCAAACCATTTGAGGGATTCATCTGAAATTTTCAGGGATGTTTCTACATATCAACGTCAAGAACTGATAAGTTTTGGGGCATTCTGGGTAAATTTTAAGGTGGCCATTTTGGATTTTCCATCCTAAAATCTTCACTTTCAAGACTTGTCTACAGGTTTTCAGCCAAACCATTTGAGGGATTCATCTGAAATTTTCAGGGATGTTTCTACATATCAACATCAAGAACTGATTAGTTTTTGGGCATTCTGGGTAAATCTTAAGGTGGCCATTTTGGATTTTCCGTTCTAAAAGCTTCACTTTCAAGACTTGTCTACAGGTTTCCAGCCAAACCATTTGAGGGATTCATCTGAAATTTTCAGGGATGTTTCTACGTATCAATGTCAAGAACTGATTAGTTTTTGGCCATTGTGAGTAAATTTTAAGGTGGCCATTTTGGATTTTCCGTCCTAAAATCTTCACTTTCAAGACTTGTCTACAGAATTTCAGCCAAACCATTTGAGGGATTCATCTGAAATTTTCAGGGATGTTTCTACATATCAACGTCAAGAACTGATTGGTTTTTGGGCATTCTGGGTAAATTTTAAGGTGGCCATTTTGGATTTTCCGTCCTAAAATCTTCACTTTCAAGACTTGGCTACAGGTTTCCAGCCAAACCATTTGAGGGATTCATCTGAAATTTTCAGGGATGTTTCTACATATCAACGTCAAGAACTGATTGGTTTTTGGGCATTCTGGGTAAATTTTAAGGTGGCCATTTTGGATTTTCCGTCCTAAAATCTTCACTTTGAGACTTCACTGTAGACTTGTCTACAGGTTTCCAGCCAAACCGTTCAAATTTTTACATATGTTACACAGTGATAAGTTCTAGAGCTGATTAACTTTTCTGCGGCCATCTTGCTTTCTTGGTCAACAAGACCACAATGCTGTGTTTTAGGTACGATATTGTTCACGTCTGTGCCTTGTTCTATTTGTGAACCTTTTGAAAAATACTCAACATTTTGATGTAAAAACTATAAATTACTGTAGTAATGTAATTCCTTTTAACATTAACAGTGATGTAATTCTTTCAGGAAATAGTGGTAGGAAGCAATATGGACAAGATCTATATAGTAATGGACTATGTAGAACATGATCTCAAGAGTCTTATGGAGTCAATGAAGCAACCATTCCTTGTTGGTAAGTGAATATTGTATTGTTTATACACATATGCGGATGTGTTCATAGTACTATCCGTGTAGTTTAATGGGAGAATATCAAGAAACAGTAAAATCTGTTTTATCAAAATGCCACAAGGACTTGTCAGAAAGTGTTCAGATTATCCATCGTTCACATTTCAAAGTGAGTCAATGGGAGACATAGTTGGGACTGAGAAAAGGTGTTCACATTGAGAGTTGTTCAGATTACAAAGGTGTTCAAATAATGTATAGATAGTCCATATCATTAGTTATAAGAGAACATGTGGTGTGTATTTTTTGAGGGTGTATATCTGACTATTCAACAATTCAATAATGGTTGACTTTTGATTTATGATTGTCGCAAGATTAGAAATTCTAACCTAGCATTGAATATTGCAGGTGAAGTTAAAACCCTGATGCTGCAGTTGCTACGTGCAGTCAACCATCTCCATGACAACTGGATCCTCCATAGAGATCTGAAGACATCAAATCTCTTACTTAGCCATAAAGGTATCCTGAAAGTTGGAGACTTTGGCCTTGCCCGTGAATATGGGTCCCCTCTGAAGCCGTATACCCCCATAGTTGTAACACTATGGTACAGGGCCCCTGAGCTGCTTCTAGGGACAAAGCAATATGATACTGCCATTGATGTGTGGAGTGTAGGCTGTATATTTGCAGAGTTTCTCACTATGAAACCACTGTTCCCTGGCAAGTCAGAGATTGATGAACTCAATAGAATATTTAAAGTAAGCATTTGATTATTATATATTTCAATGGTAGCTCAGCGTTCCCTTACTCGTCTATTTTAAGCTATTTCAGAAAATAAGCTTCATGGGTTCTTACAGCGTATTTCACCTTTTTTGACAGAGATGTAAAATTTGCCAAATTTTATGAATAGTAAGAATAAAAAACCTCATTCCCTCATACATCTTCAAAAATGAAATAATTCAAAACAATATCTTGATTTTGCTAACCTTAATGTATTCTGCAAAAACATAACCATATCCTATATATAGAATATCTACATCTTTTCTTCACCTTAATTTAGTTTGAATCTTAAAGGAGCAACAAAATAATTTAGTACAATATATCATGCCATGTTAATATATTGTGCCACGTGCAGTAATAAAGAATCTGTTGTATACTTATTAAAATTGGCACAATATGTATTTTATTTGTCATTGTATAACTTCAATAACACTCGCATATTATCTATTTGTAGGACTTAGGAACTCCTAATGAAAAGATTTGGCCAGGTGTTGGTGATCTTCCAACCATGAAAAAATGCACATTTGCAGAATATCCGTACAATACTCTAAGGAACAGATTTGGCTCTTACCTCACTGAGAAAGGATTTGAGCTTGTAAACAAGTAAGAACTTTATCGCATCCATGGGTTCTGTATTGTAATCAGTTTAGGTGGATCTATATTGTGATCAGTTTAGGTGGGTCTGTATTGTGATCAGTTTAGGTGGGTCTATATTAGGTGGGTGGGGAGGTGGTTGGGCAAGTCTTGTTCAAAGGTTCCCAGTCAAACCATTTCAGGGATTCATTTTTTTCAAATTCTTATTGTGATAGGAGGGTTTGTATGAAAAATGCAATTAATAGCTTTTGAAATATATAAAATATCAATTTACTTTCTCCATTGTTTGGATTAACACTCTTCACATTTAAAGTTTTTTGCTTAATCATGAGTCAAATTATAAATAAATTATAGAGAAGCCATCTGTCCTTCCATGTGTGTCAGGGATAACTCAATTTTTGGTCAACAGATTTCATTCAAAGTAGCTTCTAATGTTTTGTTAAAAGTATCATTTCAAAAACCAGATATCGGATTAGATGTTATGTTTTGAACCTTATGGGCATATAATAATAGGATCTTTGTTCAAGGAGATGTTTTATTTTTCTACTCCTTGGAGTTGCTGTTTTTTAATTCACATTAATCATTTTCATGCCAGAAAGGTCCCAGTAAAAGGTAACAAATAAAATGCAATAAATGAAGTTATATTTAGGTTCTGTATAATATATGTACATTTTATGTATGTCATGTTTATGAAGCATGATGATCCATAATGTAATTGTGTGTACATACATTTTTTATTTATACTATATTGTTTTAACTGCTTGAAGCACTAAACCCATTTTATTAGTTTTTGATACGTGTATTATATCAAAATTGTGTTAGTGTCTCAAACTGAAAATAAAAAATTACTTTTAGCAAATTGAAATAAGCAAACATAACTACTGTAATAGTAAAGTATTGTGTCCAAATGTTAATTGTTATTGAATTTCATTTCATGATGCATTTCCTTTCAAATGTTGATTTTTTGTTCTCTGAATGTTTTCTCTTTTAGTTCCAAACTTTCTTCTGTAATTCCTGAATAATTCACATTATTCCCTTGGATCAATGACCAGTTCATGGTTAAATGATTGTAAACTGTTACTCTGCTTTAATTTTTTGGAGGAAGAATGGATGAACTTCTTCATGATGAACTTTATGAAGAAAATGATAACTCCACTGATGGCACATGAGAGAACCACAAATAGTCCTATAACATCCAGCAACAAATATTGAAATATGTTCAGGTTGTTTGCGCCCTGTGAATGCAGGTGGGATGCTCCTCATGACGTATAACATAATCAACCCAATAGGCAACCTTGTCCTTTGGGCTAATAGGCTGGCTGTGATATATAGCAGCAGCTTTCTTTGCATTTTCCTCATATGTGGTGTTATACAGTACCTCTGTCATCGCTGATTGAAGCAGTTTGCTTGTTAAATCCCTTAGATTTATGGTCTTGAGCGAACCAACACGATTGGCTAGTTTTTCACAGTTGTATAATTGATCAACTATAAATGGGATGCCAACACTTGGGACTGCACTGTCGAGGGCTTCAAATGTTGCTGATACACCAGTGTTGCACAAACAGTTTCACCTTACTGTGTGCCAATAAATCTCTCTGTGGGATCCATTCGCTGATGAATGTATTATCCCCAAGCTGTTTCGGTTTCGGCCCTTCGTAACTCCAGATAACTGTTTGTTTCATGCTAGCAAATGCTTCTGCGAAAACTTCTGCCATTTCCGTTGGTAAATTAGGAAACAATGATCCAAAGCTTGCAACAATGACGCCATGGTCGTTAGCTTTTTCAACAATGTGCTTAAATATTCCACTCAGAGGTTCAGCTTTGTCCAGAAAGAAACCTTCCACAGATATTATGTGGGGCATGAATGGGGCAGGATAATGAAGTGTTTATAGTTTAGGCAAACTTGTTTCACCTTTTCTTGCGCTGCAGCTGCATAGTATTGAAAACGAAGGAATTCCCATGTGTTAGATAATCATTCCAATATATGCATTTTATCACTTAAATGAGAGTTTGTCAAGTCTGTTGGTATATATGATGGGTTGATAGGGTATATGAAATCATGTGCCATTGGTCCCCAGTTAGAATATACAATAACTGGAACATTGAAGTGGCCACCTAGAACCCTGCCAAAGTAATTGTTAGCATCAGCAATGATCAC
Source organism: Owenia fusiformis (assembly GCA_903813345.2). Classification (NCBI taxonomy): domain Eukaryota; kingdom Metazoa; phylum Annelida; class Polychaeta; order Sabellida; family Oweniidae; genus Owenia; species Owenia fusiformis. The sequence continues at coordinate 53,641,304 of CAIIXF020000001.1, forward strand.
ATCAAATGATTGCTCAGACAATTTTTTCCAAGTGTCCATATCTCGAATGACATTATTTAAAGCTTCTGGATACATATGCGGCCAAATCAGCCTAACTACATCTGGCCATGATAAACCAATGAATGAGTTCACCCAATCCGTGTTATCTGTTGACTGTGCTTTATCAGGATCTCCTTGCGGTTCCTTGTATGTAATCACATTGAATCTGTTTACAGTGACAGCCATATTCTTTCCAGCTATGTTGAACAGTTTCATGCTATGTAGTTCACTGCTAAACAGGAAGTTTATTTTATGTCCTCTTTGCTGGAGAATATCTCCCAATTTGATTATGTTTGACACACAACTGGTGTATCCTACGTCCAGGGGAGCTATTAGAATGTTTGCTCCATTGCAGAATTCAAAAAATTGGATCATTAGAAAGAAATACATTTTAGTCATGTTTAAACCAGTTCACTTCTTTACCTTCTTTTTGTGCATTCTTTGGTAGTTCAATTCAACCTATTTTATGTGTTTTTATCAGTGGTATTGTATTTCAGTTTGAAGGTCACAGTGACTACGTCATTACAGTATACAGGGTGGTCCAAAAAAGTGAACCCCTGCACCAGGCTATAATTTCCTTAATACATGCATGAATATGCTCATATTATCATATCTTGTAGAGAAAGGTCTAAAATTTTTGTTGATTCCATAATGTATTCTCAATTTTGAATTTTGTAGAAATTACAAAACTTTACAAGACATGCCTAAAATTAGATATTGTGCAAAATTTTACCTATGTTATTCACAGAAATTGTTAAAACACATTGGATGATCTTAAAAAAGCTTGCAGTGAGAGATATAAGTTTAAGCCATACCATATGACAAATGGGTCATTATTTGGGCAGAAAACACATTTCACAATATTATTGACCATTTTGAAGCAGTTTTAACCATTCAACAGTTATGGGGCATGTTACCTACACAAACGGTTCGAGCGGGGCAAAGTTACCCCCTGTGCCTCAAATCTGAGAAGGCATTCATATAAATATCTTACAAAAATCAAACGGAAATCTAATTTAAGTATTTTGAGCCATATTTCATTAGAATTGGTCCATGATTAAGACCATTTCTTTGGATCAAAATAACTTTGCAACTTACTGAGGCAGGGTGTTAATTTTTACACTATAATGTGCAGGATACAAAATCAAACAAAGTCAGAAAACATTATGTGTTTCACAGACTGAGGCTAAAAAGATTCCCACTGGAAGATTGTTGAAGGCTTGACGAATCGCAAATGTTGAAGTTCCATTTTATGGATTTTCAGTGATGTTTGGTTAGGGCTTATAATTTCTGCAAATTTCAAGACTACGAAAAATGTATGGTACCAACAAATATTTTAGACCTCCTCTACAACATGTGAAAATATGAAAGGATTCCTGCAAGTAATAAGGGAAATATAGCCTGTTGCAACAGTTCACTTTTTGGACCACCCTGTATATTTATTATATATTATGGCTGGTTCAATATAAATACTGCTGAATATGGAGAGCAGTAGACACTTAGAGGCGAACTATAGAAACTTTTTCATGAGAGATTTTTGATTAGGATATGGAATTACCCTCTTGCTGGTGTGCGATTTGTATCATAAGAAAGAAGATTTAATTTATTCTACTTTATGTTTGCTCCATAAGAATTTATTTCTATTTTATTTTGTAGGCTGAATTATTAAGGTGGTGCTGCCATCTTTGTGTAGACAAATTCTACACTACCTGATGATGTTTAATGTACATATTTTTCAGATTTTTGACTTATGATCCGAAGAAGAGAATAAAAGCTCAAGATGCCTTGAAGCATGAATTCTTCAAGGAATCTCCCCAACCAGTTGACCCCTCAATGTTCCCTACCTGGCCTGCCAAGAGTGAGCAGAACAGAAAACATGGCAATACCCCTAAACCTCCATCTGGGGGTAAGGGGGCTTATGCTAAACTTTTGGTGAGTACCCTTTTTGATAAAATATGAATGCATTTCTCACTTCATCTCTTAGCTGATTGAGTTATCTTGCAAATCTGAACTTTCCTTGGGTTCTGCTAACAAGATAACTCAGGTGTAGATATCCATTGAAGGCACTGAGTTTCTTGTTACCATTGACTTCTACATTTATATATTAAATATGTATTGTATTATGATCCCTAGAGAGATAAAGTAGTTATTAAACTGTTCCTTTCTAGGCTAAATAGAAAAATTATTTATAAAAACAGTTGACTCGGCTAAATTTGGCTACTTTAGTTACTTTGCAGTTTGATTTTTGAGGAATCACATCTGATTATCAGATTATAGTATTCTTTATTGAAACTATACCAGAGACCTCTATTTCACCTCATATTATAGTTACACCAGAGTCATCTATTTTATTTCGTTTGTTTCCAGGGAGATGATGACATAGAGCAAGTGTTGGCCACAGGGGGCGCTGGTTTCCATCTCCAAACCGCAACTAAGGGGATATCATCTGGTGCTGTGCCTAGTTTCAGTCTCAAGTTCTAGAAATGTCATATGTTTAAAAGTTCCAGTGATGTCATCTGTCTGAAGTTCTTGGGATGTCATCTGTATGAAGTCTAATGATGTCATTAGTGGAAAGATCTTGCATAGTCATTCGTCCAAGCTCAAGTTATGTTATCACTCTTTGAAGCTCTACAGCAAAGCTCAATGGCTCAATATTTCTACTGTTCCAGAACATATACAAAGATATTTGTCAAATTGTGATGAAATTCTTATTGCACGAACTGGAAATGATTGAGCAAACTGAGCATATGATTATGTTCAGGAAACTAACCAATATAATAAACTAAAAATATTAAATCCATCAATGATAAACTATTGAAAAAACTGACAATAATTTCAGCGAAAAATCGCAACATCGAATTGTTAACGCCATCTATATGGTTGTTAAAGTGACAATTTACATTGACAAGTTGACTCCATGGTGCCTACTGCCATCTATAGTTCAGATGTATCTAGGTAAGGGATGCCACATATATATACTAACATATAGTATAAGATGTTCCCTTTTAGTATTTACATAAGTGCATGCTGTAGTATATCTAACACAGAAGCCAAAAAATGGGTTATTGAGCTGTCACACTTGGGTTCACCGTTCACCACCATGTGAAAACTTTGGGACAGGCTGCGGGACATGGCATGGACACACAGTCGGCAAAACAATCAGTTTTGCAGTAAGATAGCTCCTATCACACAAAATACAAAAATAAATGAATTAATTCAAAAATTAATGCCCAAAATTAGCCACACCATGGCGAATGGTGAGCCCACATGGCTAATGTGACAGCTATTAGATAGAGCAAGCTCCGTATTCAGTTACAGTAAAACACTGCTTAGACCAGCCTGAAGTGTTTGAATTGAGAGGTGTTCATATCTTGAGGTTCTGATAGCATGAGAGTCACACAAGGAGAATAGAAATGTGAACATTTTGATGCGTTTATTAAATTTAAAGAATGTGATTACATGTTGAGGGAATAAATAAGTGTTCACATTTTCGCTGTGTTTGCACTGAGATGTTCACATACCCATGTTATATTTTACCTTATTTGCCATGTTTTGTGGGGGTTTTGTGCTAGACAGTAGTGTGAACATCAACCTTTCATTGAAATTATATATTCTGAAACCTTAATTGGAAAAAATTGAATTTTTTCATGAAACACTGTCTGAAGTGAAAATTTTGTATGTAAAGATTGATCTAAAGGTTTTCACATTTCATATAGTGCTCAATCATATTCAATCTTATGAATGACCTTTTTAATCAAGTGGCCTTGATACCTTTTAATGCTTGAACCTGAAAAAGGATATGTCATCTCGTACGAGAAAAAGATGGTTATATCATGACGGTGTAAAGATTGTTGAACTTTAGTTAGGAACAAGAAAAAATGCATATTCTTGTGTGGATCTTTGCGACTTTTCTGTAATTTTTAAGAGTTGATAATCTGGAGTCAGACTTTGCAGGACAGTTGCAGATACATCCAGTTGATATAAAAGAGATAGCAAAGCTATTTTTAGATAATTTGTACAGATAATTTGCTAAATAAATTATTTACAGAAAACATTTATTCAGTAGAGTATTTTATTTAAATTCTGCGGTCACTTTGTGGTCAAATAGGCATTGGCAAATTTTTAATAGTTTGATTAGGAAATGACAAATGACCATTAAACATTAACAATCAAAGAAATCTGTTTTTTATAACTTGCTCCTTCCTGACCACAGTTTACAATCTAGAGGTGTGGTTTCTTTCATGCGATATCTTTTTAAAATAATGTTGACCAAATACTCCTCCTATTATTTGACCAAACCAGTGATTGAGGTTTTGGTGCGAATATTTCAAGTAGATTTGTAGTGTTTAATTTAAGTCAACTGAAATTTTCAAGTCTTCGATGCTTAAAATATTCAGTTGCTGATAAAAAGTTGGGTTTCCCCTGTAGTTAAATGATTTTCTAAAATAGTCCAGACTAATTCACTGTGAAAAGATATGAAATCTTATTTTAGGAGTCAACCTAATTAGCTTCAATACAAAGCACTTAAAGATAAAATAATGCTGAATATTGTTTTAAAGGCAACCACATTTTCTGTTTCTTGTTTGGATCATCAAGTTTTCTGCCGCAAATTTGCCACAAGTCTGAATGCATAGTGACCAGACTCTCCCAGTGTAAACATCCCCACTGTTTTATATTGATATAATCTTGGATATGATATCTTTAGAATTTATTCCCTGTTTAGTACCTGTTAGTTAACATTCTCGTGGGATTGTCTTCAAAGACGAATTGATTTATGGGGGAGAAAGTCTATTTTTGTCAGAATCGAGAACTTTGGTGGTTGTTAAGTTAATATGCGTATCAAGATGAAAGAAGCATTGAAAACTTGGGTTTCAGCACCTCTCTCTAACTTGAGCTATCAGAAATTACACAAGACAATAAATTTGCTTAACCCCTGATCCTAAACACTTCAAAAATCATATTGGTGTGCAACTTGCACCATCAACAGACTTTGATAGATACTCTGTTTACTTAAAATATCAACACTTGACAAAATAGTTGGAAATAAAGAATCACATGAGGCATGTTCATCTTTAAGAACTTCTCATTCTGCTTACTAGGTAAGGTATGTTCATGTTTCAGTCATGATATTTTCAAAAATAATGTTTCGTTCATAGTCCATCAGTAATGAATTATAACATACATAGGGGCCTTATTGAGGGGTTGAGCTACATAACATTTTTTTCAAATATGGCTTCCAAATTATGAACAAAAAGCATAAAAAGTTTGTTCATAATTTGTTCATATGCCTCTTTATCTATAAACACAACAAATATCTTCAAATTATCATTTTGCTAGTAGTTATGAAATTACATATAAATTCCTGTTGGCTATTCTGCTCCCCCATCTTAATATAAGGAAAATGAGATGTTCTTAAGCTTATAGCTTCAAATTCAGAATTTCCTAGTTATTGAAAATCTGGATTGTAAAATGAGTAGATCCCTTGGTGAGGTGTATGTGTAAGTAATAGTAGCCCTTTATGAGATGCCCCCTCAGTATGTGTAAGTAATAAGTAATAATACCCCTTTATTATTATTATCCCTCAGCTAGCAAAAGTGAGAAGACCCCTTGGTTGCTTCTGAATGAATGTTGTCTGGTCCACAAGTGTCAATGGAAGACAAATTAACAGGCATCAAAGCACTCACCAGTGACATTACAAGGCAGATAACAATGTGATATTCTCCAGCAAAGAGCAGATAGGAGTACCTGATAACTACACTGACACTGGATACTGTGTTGACAAATTCAAACAATTCTTAATTTGTGTGCTACTTCAGTCATGAAATTACAACATTTAGCCGGAAACTCAGCATGTTTTTTCATCAATGTTTTTTACAGATTATTTTGTGTTCAAGGTTCGTGAAGTGGGACAGTAAGACTGGGTGGTTGACTGGTTCTTTTCAGAGTTATCCTGCTCACGTGGTGTATCAGTGAACATGTAATGGGGCACCGCTTCCATGTAATGGGCCACCACTTGATTCTATTTCCAGGATCGTAAATATCCTGTTTTTGTTCTTTGTGGTTTTGATCTGATTTTGAATAATGAGATTTCCCAGATTCACAATTTATTTAAACAGTTTCTTATTTTCGATATTTTAGGTAAAATGTAGGAAAAACTGAAGTTCATTTCAGCCAATATCTTTATATTTAATATCAGAAAAAAATTATTTAAAAAACTTGATGCCAGGAATATAAACTTGTTCAAATTTTTGTCAAAGTAATCACATAATACAAAAACGTCAATAAATGTTACTTTTCAACCTTGATTTATTTTTAAAAGAATAATTGGTCTACTGAATCTATTTGTTTTCAAGTTTAGTTAAACTTACTGAAACTCTGTTGTCTTATCTTACTAAGTTTGCCACCTGATGGTGAAACTACTGGCATCTGTGTAATTTTATCTTCCTCTTTGATAATGTCATTGAATAAGATTTGCCGCCCAAAGGATTTATCTTTACAGATGTTTTATTTGGCATTTAATCAATTGACATAGGTGCTGACAGTTTTGCTTGAGTCAGATTGATTTAAATATAACTCAGGTTTTGGCGGAGAAAGTTGTCTAAGAATGTTTTTTAATCTACTGGTTTTAAGTGGAAAACTGCATCATTCAGAGGTGTATAAAATTTTTGAGGTACTACTCAGTTTATCTTAAATCTCTGATATTTATCGAAAAGTTTTTAAAATAAGCAAATTCCTTTTTCTATCAAAGTTTACTATGTGGGATTATTGCGTGGGAATTTGTCTAAGTACGTAATTATATTGTCTTATATCGCAAAGCTATGGATTTCTATGACTCGCATCCTTAACCCTTCATTGACTGATTACTCTTCAGTAGATTGATCACTAAACCTAATCATCAAATATCTGTTATTAAATTTTTAGAAATATGTAATCATTTAAGAATGATCAACCCTTTATACAATATTTAATATCAGTCACAGAAATAGACAAGAATAGTGAAATGTCCGCCTGTGATCCCCACTGTTCATTGACATGAGCAACTTTATCATTTTTCATAAGTTTTTCAACAGAGGGTTAAAAGAGAAAAGTGAAGTTTCACAGATTCAGTCCCTTAATGGTGGGAATGTATGTCCAAGTCTCCAGTTGATATCCTTAGTTTAAAGTAGACATAGTTGTGGTGTAACATTAACACCTTGTTGGACCAAGAAAGGTTTAAAATAATTACATCTCAATGTCTGGACTCTTAACAGTTGATAGGTGAAAAATAATATCCTTTTACAGCCTTTATAGATTGTCCTGTTGACCAGACAGACACCACAGATGTATGTTTTGTACTTCATAATTCATACCACAAGATCCCTGTTCATTAGAATATTGATGTTGATTGCTTAGTTTATTTATTATGTTATCTTAAAGGAAAGATAACTTTGAGTGAAATTAAAGTCACTCATTTTCATTTTGGTTGCTTTCAAAAATATCTAGTTAATTTCCCATGGATATAAGTGATATCCCCATCATTAATTCTATCATTAATATCATATCATTAATAATGTTGAAATTATGACTAAAACTGGTGAAATTAAGATTAGTACTTCATTTTCCTTGGGAGATAACAATGTAAAATTTTTCCGTTAATGTTAATGTACAGTCACCATTGAATACCCCAGAGTGCCGTATGTTATCATACACTTCAGTTGGCTAAACAACATCAAGAGTTGGGCTGGGTCAGAGGAGGAAACTCCACCGGGTGAGCCAATAAAACATCCATTTTTTATTTGGTGATAACATTTTTAATCATCCATATATTTTAGAAATATTGATGATGGAGGTTAAGAATCAATTTTCTCATTCTTCCTTGAATAGAATAGATCAATTTTCAGGGGTTTGTGAATAAGAATAGTTAACAGATGGGTCTAACGGAAAATATGTAATGTCAGATAATATTCAAAGGAACAATTTTACACTGATATTAGTCAACACTATGTCAGTATATTCTGCAATTACTTTCCAGACATAAAATTGAATATTAGAAGTTATCATAAGACAAGTAAGATGAAGAAAAATTGACTCATTTGATTTTACCCAGAATTTCACCTACCAGTTCAATTTTTAGCTCATTCTTGATGTTGAACCAATCCATCTTATATTCCTTTTTGGTTTTAATGCCCTCCCTGTACTTTAGTTTTTAACACAACTTTAAATTACAGTAGTATATGGACCATATATCAGTATATACAATGTGTCTCTAGTCTCTCTGACCTCTTACATCCATTTGGTTCTAATATTATGGGCTACAACTGAAATAATTGCATTTACACCCCAATTCACTCTTAACATTACTCATTCAAATACATGTACCACTATAAGAAATACCACTAAAAATAAATAAAAAATTGTAGCAAAATAAAAATATGGAAGACTTTTGGCCCACCGTGTAGATATAGTTTTTGACCAAGGAGGGGAGGTAAGAAAATCTTGTTTCTGGTCATGAGGCTTCCATATTCTAGGCCTGTCCTCTAGACTTTCTTTTTGTATATTTAAAAATATGTGTCTTTTTTCACATATTTAAAAGATTAAACAAATTTAATGATTTGATCATGTATCAACCCAGCATCCAGAAACAAGATTAATTTTCCTTGCCTAGCTTAGAGGAGTGAACTGATAACTAGGTGTGATATATACCAGTGTGCTGTTTGATTCTGTTGTTGATAAACTAACCTATCTACCATATAGGAAATACCTATCACACACTTCAGATATCGTTTAACCTAGATATAAGAAACAAAACTGAATGAAAACTATTCTGCAGCTTTTCATGGATGGACTTTTATTTCTTAGCTGTTTTTGTCGCAATGTAAATGTCTCATGTTGCTGATGAGGTGACAAGAAACTGATTAGTTGAAGCTCATAAAGATGGCGTGCATGTAAATCTCATGAAGCCCTTTGCAATACCCTCCATGCATTCATTTGTTATAAACATAGAAGTGTGCTTGCATATATTCCCATATTCCATCCAATTTTTGATCAATTTTTTATGCGATAAAGCCTCTTTCATTGTGTCAGGAGACAAATCTTATCATTTACAAGTTACATATACAAGCACTTAACAGAAGTACATGTAAAATGATTGTCAAACATTTCTCATATTTGCATATTTGCAGTTATTCTTGTATAACTAAAAATGTTTGAAGATCTTCATAATTTCTCATTGTTACACTCTCCTCCATAATTTTGGCAACTAGAAGTCTTCATTTGATTGAGTGTGAAAAATATTATTTCAATCTTTATTTTGTTTCTTTATTACAACAGTTTGGAAATTTCTGCCAAATTTGAAGATTTTTTAAATCACCAAACATAAACAGCCTTTAACAAGTAATCCAAAAGAGGACTTCTGGTTTACACACTTATGTAGGGGGATGTATGTATGTATGTCTGAAGCTGTAGTCAGGGGCCCTACTTGTCAGCTTGTCTTTGGATGTTCACAGTGTTAGACTTGTGAGCCTTGAGATAATGCAGGTTCAATTATACATAAAGAACCCTTTTACTTTTACACAATATTTTAAAATTCCTATGTTCATATTTTTGCTTCTGTTTAGCTTGAATAAGATTATTTGTGTGAACCATTTCAGGTATTTCACCACGTTAGGGAAAACTTGATGTGCATGGATGCATAATAAACAATTTCATCATTTTTGTACTCATGAAAAAGTGTTTTAACCCCATCATCAACTTGTGCTAGTTTAATAACTCCAGAGTAAAAACCATGGCATTTTTTATCATTTCATGTATTTTTGATAATCTCCATAGATTCTGTACCTACATGTTTGCTGGTCTGTTTTAACTCTAGAGTGAGACTGGCCACTTAGGTGTCAACACCTTCTTAACCTAGTTCTGACCATATCATCTTTCCATACTCTGCTACATAACTATCCTTTGCTAGTTGGCCCTTTGATTTGGCTTATCTTCATACATGGAAATAACATAAAAGTTGGGAAGTAATTTGTCTTGTTTCAAGTTCTTGTCACCCCCTCCCCCCTTTTTATTATTTTCTTGTAAAATAATTATACAAAGTTACGAAACATTGTCATATTTAATGTCAATCAATTTTTCAAATAATCACTCATTCAAATATTTTTCTCCAAAGTTCCTGTAGCAGTTGAATGATTTGTTTTTGTGAATTCATTTTTCTTGCCTAACTCCAACACTGCCAAAGTTTATAAGTACATTACTAATATACTAATAGGGCACTGGCAATATGCTCTGGGTAAAAGAACAAACCTTCATTTTACCTCTTCTTTTTTGTATCTTTTTTATTATATCACCTCAACAAGTGATGACATGTTGTTATTATGTCACCACCACCACCAAACGTGCTTTAGATATTGTTTGTCTCCAACTTTTTTGTGGATGGCAGTTGGTGTTCGGCGTTTTGCATATGTAACAAATGGCATGTAATGACATTTTGCCTGTTTATGATTTAGAATTTTACTCCTCTATAAACTGTGTTGTCCTCAAAGAGATTGCAGAACTGATAAAATTGAAATAATATTAAATATTCTGCATGTGATGTATTATAAAGGAAGCCATTCTAATTCTTCATCTCATTGATTCTAAACAACAGAAGTCACATTATATTTTATTAATATTTTAGATGAGAATTTCATTATTTTGATTGAAGCTATGAAGAATTAATGAGACATTTAGTGACCATTAGCCTAGCACCAATGACCAGTTGTATTACAGTTTTGTTAGTTGTGGTGTTATGGTTGAATAAAATCGTCATTTTGTTGTCAGTGTTCTGATCATAATGGCTATTATTGCATTTAATTCTTTAAAGGCTAATTTGAATAAAATTCTTCCTATTCTGTGTTTTCTACAGTATTTACAAAGTGAGCCTTGTTTCAGTTCCTTCCTGAATTATTTTGTTTTCTGAATAGTCTTTATTTAATAGAAATCTCTAAACTTGACAACATGCCTAGTTCACTATACTATAGCATAGCTACTTTAGTTCAGTAATAGTAGTTTCCTATACTATAGCATAGCTACTTTAGTTCAGTAATAGTAGTTTGAGGCATACCTGGCCAGGTTAATCACTTATATATGAGCAGAGCAACACAGATTTAAATATGTAAATGTGCAAGGTATTTGCTTCATATGTTTACAATGTTAAAGGCTCCTTCTTAACATATCCAACTTCCCATTATCAGTCTAATTGATTAAAAAACTGAACAGACATAGTCTACTTGGCCAGTATACAGATTCCAAATAGAATTAGGCAACACAGGTACAGTATATTGTATAGCATTGTGGGATCTACCTTCTCTACTATCCCTTTAGAAGTAGAATTGCAAGTTGCAATTCCATGTTCTCATATTTCTATGTCTCCACTATCTCTTGGATCTCGCAAGCTTTGGATAAAGAGAGCACAGAATGGGTATATCGGATTAAAGTTTACTTTCTGCATAATGGTGCAGTAAGAATATTGCCAGGTTTAGGCATAAATTTGGGTTACCCCTTACCCATCATCTCTACCCTCTTTATTTTCATTCTACCAGAGGACTTTCTGGAAATTCGGGCTTGACACACCATATGTATCAATATAGACCAAATTCAGGTATTCTTGCTAAAATGAATGAAACCATTCATACAACTATCTTTATATGTGTTTTGCTTCAACATACTATTTGGCATTGTCTCAAGTACTGACTGTGAGATGTCTGAAGAACTGGTACCAAATTCAGCATAAGCTGAAATATTTTATCGTTTTGGACATTCTGGATTGTTAATTACAAGGTTATTTAGTGCATTCATCTGCTGAGGGAGTCTCATTGGGTTCAATCACCCCCTCCTTGAATCATGCCTTGTCGGTTTTCAGAAAATATCCTCTTTATATTTTTCACATTTTTAGCCTCATAAATGTTTTAGTGATGGACATTATTTTTAGCCCTTGTTTTTTTCAATTTTTGGCCTCATAAATAACGATAAATTTTTATGATAGGCCTAAATTGTGAAAAATTAGATATTTTTTTGAAAAAATTCCTTCCTTGTCAATTTTCAGATCCACCCTTCCCAGGTTGTAAATCCTGGCTATGGCTAGTGTTCATGATTTCATTGGTTTAATCTTTTCTGATGTTTATAAGTTTAAACTTAGGTCAAATGTGTGCTTTTACTCTTAATTGTCATTGTATGGCTATATAATGTGCCAATGTTTATTGTCATTTAGAAAATATTTTCCTTCAAAAAATCATGTTCCGAAACATATGTCACCATAATTATAGTAAATTTCATTTTTGGCATTACATTCACTATATTTATGTTACAATATAGCATGATTGCTTTACAATAGTTCTGGAAGGTCATTTTTAGAGCACGTAGCTGGGGGTCTGTGTATCAGATCAACGTTGACAGGTCCATCACTATCATTTAATATTTGACGTTTTTTGAATGAATAAACTTGCCAGGACAGTTCCCTTTTACTTTAAAATAAAATTACTTTTTTTCTTTGAAATTAAAATTGGTAAAAGTGGTTCATCCAATGGTCCACTCTATTTATTGGCAAATCCTTTAAAAGATGAATAATATGAATTAGCAATAACAACAGACCAAGAGATTTTTATTCATGAAATACATAAAATGATCAGATTTATTTTTCGCCAGTCTTGTTTTTTTTATTGTTGTTTTGGATAAACTGGCAGATTTTCTATTAATGGCCATTTAACAGTTGCTACATGCTAAGTTTTCCTTAGGAAAAGATGAAAGGTTCCAGTATTTATTTTAGTGCTCTCATTCTACATCCTAAGGCCACTGGTCATTTTGTAACAAATGAGATCTTGAGGAAAATGTGTTTTCAGGATTGAGGTCAATGTTTCTTACCAGTCTTAGGGGAGGCATCAAAATATCGATGTCGGACCAAAAACTAAATAAGTTTAGTTAGGGGGAGGGGGTTCAAAGCCATTCCAGTTTGCTATCTGACAAATTTCAACATTTCAATTTTTGCAATTATATACTAAAGTGTTATCCCATGCTATAAAAGTACAGGGTCTAAGTGATGTGCTTGAAACTTGACCGCTGCCCGTGTCTAGCTTAAGAGCCACTTAGAATTGTTATTCATTGTTTTCCTAAGAGAAAAACATTTTTGACCAGATAAGTAAATGAAACAATTTCCTCTTATAAACTACATGGTGTAATGCAAACAAAGAAATGAGATGTTATTACCCTTTTCAATATAATTTCTCTATAAGAGAGCTTCATTTACTAGGACCTGGGCCTCAGGGTAGTTTGATATACTGTACACTGTACTTGCACAGTCATCTATGTAGCATGTTCTTCTTTCATTGTCTATGTTTCCAAATAGTCTTTGAGATGAGGAAATAATGAAGAGGAGGGCTAAATTAGTTAACGCTATATTCCTTGCAAGCCCATTTCTCTCTCCTTGGATATGGTAGCTTTTAAATATCAATTTTGACCACTTAAAAACATTTTCCCATGTTTAGCTAAATGGATTTTACAAAAATGGTTGTAGCTACCGTATCAAGAAAGAAATGGGCTCGCAAGGAATATCCCTTTACAAGACCTTGGAGGTTCTCCTTTAGTCACATTTTCTCTGGCCTTCAATGGAATGAAGGTACTCTTGGCAAGAGCCCAATTGCCATCATTACTCTTTGAACAACATATATGTTCATATTCATCCAGAATCTAAGTCATGAAATTATGATGCTTCATTTTTAACTATATTTTGTATAAGAAGCTTGCAGTCATTTCACATTCAGAATCTCATGTAAGGCCATATAAGCTTCATTTAAGTCCATTAAGATCTGCAACATCTAATCTGTATAGTCATCTGTAATAGTAAGAGGCTAGTGTGTTTCAGGGTAGATTAAAAAAGCTTGCTGAGAGTTCCTTAGGGACTCATAGAAATAATTGGCCAGACTGACCACTTGTAGAAAAGTATCATAGGTATACATCAATCCACACCATGGGTGTTGGTGGGGCAATCAAGGAGAGTTACAGCTAAGTAAACACACTTGTGTTGTGACTGCTGACCATGTAGAACTAAACAACATATCAATAGACATGTGATACCACCCATCATTGGTCATTTACAACCAAAACAAACTTCAACTGAAGATTCACAATATCTAGCTTGGTTTTTGCTTGAAAGTGGCTGTGAGGGTTGTTCTCATGCAGGCTTGAAATAAATCCGTATATTGAATGATTAATTCAATTTTTAGATTTTTTATGATCTGGAGGGTCAGGATGTTGCAAACTTAAATATTGGAGTCAAAACTTAAGCTAAAGAGGATATTTCTTTTTCAGTTAAAAAAACATTGAAAAATATGTCTTTAATCATTTATTTGTAGAAGATGTTTTGCGATTATATTCTGGTAAATGTTGGCCCTGTTTATTAGATATATTTGGCATTTGGGTGAACTTGTCCCATCTCATTTCTTCCAACAGACACTGTGATATTCTCTTATTATGAAAGAAGAAACGGCCATTGGATACCATGATGGTTACCCTTTAAAATAGATTTATTCCCTTAAAAGAGAGTTTCAGCTCATAATTACATCTAGCATTTCAGGCTTAGGGTACATGATGGGATAAAATTGTTATTTGTGATGTTGTTGAAATTTGGAAGCTAAAAGCCATTAGTACTTCCTTCATGTTTTCAGACTTTTATTAATAACATCCTTTTTTGTAAAACTGGTTGGTTTCAACCCATTTTAAAGTTCCGTTTATATGTCATATTTGGTCAGAGTTGAAATCACTTGACGTTCATTAGACCTTGTTTCAAGTGGTTCAGACACTTTTAATCTAATTAATGCATGTACATTTGCACCTGCATAACATTGTTCCAGCTATGAAATCGTTTTATTTCTTCAGACTTATGCGGTCACCCCGAGGCGTCTCTCCCAAGGCTGAGAAAGTTTCTAATATGCTGGGTGTTGGGGTAACCTGATTTTTCCTCATTTCTCAGGGATCTTTCCTGAGGTCATTTGAACTAAAAGTGATTTAATTGCAATGTTGTTTTGTTTAATACTGAATTTGTGTGTTGTCTGGGAATCATCTTGAATTTGTCAAGACTTGTGGCGATTCATATAAAATCATGTGCACTAGTTCTGTATTTCTCCTTTATGTTAATTGTTTCTACATATATATTTTATTTTTATTTTTTTATTTATTGATTTCTCATTTCACCCCTTATAGGGTATAAGAGTACAAAAGACAAACTTAACTAATACAGTAACAAACATTAAACATTTTTTTGCCCAGCCTCGATTAAAAAATTACGATGGTATGATGGTACCATTGTCATTTACTTAAAGGGGCTGAAAATGTACTTTTTTGTTCTCAGTTTCAAAAATAGGCCTTGTTATTTATTATTAAGGCCTTTTTGCAAAATTAGCCCAACATTTTTAATTATGTGCCCAAATTTTCAAATTATTCTTTTGTCCTCCCTTTGTGATTGTATTGAAAGATTGATATTAACCATGGATTAAATATGTTGATTGCAGAATTGATAGCAGTAAGCCAAATGAACATCAAAGTAGGCCAAGTATTAATGCATGCCTTTTATCAACAATTTCCACAAATCTTTTTAACCTAAATTTAGATTTAGATGATTTTTTAATGCACAGTTTTTTACTTTGAATTTTATTTGACGTGTTTAAATTTAACTTCTGAAAGGGAGGTAATTAACTGTTAAGTTGAGGTCTCCTATGTCATTACCTGAAATGATACATCACAGTTATGTCTCAATTAATTGCTAAACTTTCTTCATTTTCACAAAAAAAAAAAAGCGTTTACTGATAATCTTTTCAAAATAATTTGTCCTCAAATCTCCAGGTATCTCCCTGGATGGTTGATCTAAATATCCTTTACAGTTTTCAAATTGAATAAAATATTTTTTCGGGTGTCATATGATTTTTATCTGATGTTATCTCTCCTCATCCTCAGCCATCAACTTTATTAAATTGTTTACTCAAGAGTGCACAAAAAAATCATAAATTTTCTAAATAAAGATATCCATTGTGTATTGTTTAGCCAAGGGTAGTTATTGATGTCAATAAGAAAAACATTTTAAGGTAATTGTATTTTCTAATGACATGACTATATGTCAATAAACAAACTAACCAACGTTCCTCAACCTTTTGGGAGTGATTGAACTTTCAGACCCCTATGTCATCAAAAAATATTAAAGGTATCTTCAATGAAGAATGTGTGAGAATGAAGTTGTTAAACATTTTGAAGTTAAAGCAAGGAATGTCTTCAAATAAGTTTACTCTATAAAGTGCTATCGGGGTGGGCCACCTATTGAGTGATTTATGTACTATGCATAAATTAATTTTACAAATAATTATTTACTTTTCTTATTTTTAGCGAATATAATTATTTACTTTTCTTATTAAAATGAGAACAATGATAGAGAATATGTTAAGCACACGCAAGCCATTAATAAGTCTGAGATTTTACAAGATTTAAAGGAAATGTTCAATGTTATTGTTATTACAGAATTAATCTACAGATAAGACATTTATCAATTGAATTAAGTTTACAAGGTTGATACTGACCCCAGAGGCTGACTTAAAGTCAGACACACTTGTTATTTTAACATGCAATGCAACTTTTAAAATTTCATATAATGATATTAATTCTTTAAACTCTGCATAAACATATGGAGACTTATCCTCAGTTTTGGTGTGATCAACAAGTTTTATGGAGCCAGTAGCTTGGACTAAGAACCAATTACAATTCTCTTTTTAAGAACGCCCCAAAGTGGTGTTCTTATACCTTTTGTACATAAAGTTCAAATTTTCAGGGCATCCCGGCTGATTTTGAGAAAAGTTCAAATAATGTCCATGCAGTTTAGTTCCCAAATTAATTCAACTAAGATCAAAGTATTTGATGTCAAAAGAATTCCCTGGGGTTTTGACTGAACAGGGGATAATTATTTAGACGTATCAATTTGCCAGTTTCAGTATGATTTAAAAATTAAGATTTATGTCGGTCAATAGTGAAAACTGCGTATAACAATTCAGCTCATAATATGTCATCTTTCGTAATCATTGACATATTGTTAATAATCGTTAACCACTGCGTTCCCGATTCTTCCATTTGTATCAGATAAATCTCATAATTCTTAGCGTTATGAATATTGATCAGAAGATGCACTCGATATTACATATTTATTTATTTTCTACAGATCGGAGTCTTATTGGTTGTTTACTTGAAATTGTTCCTTTTGTGAATAAAATGGAGTTAACCAAGAGTTTTTATTTTCCCTTGGGGAATGTAATGAAGTGTGTTCAGATTGCCTAATGTTGTATAAAAAGAAGGTAATGTTCATATTGCGGATTAGGATTTCCCGAGAAAGGTAACACAAGTTGACAGGTTTGTATTAAACACCAATTCACCTCCTCCAACTGAGCCAAACATTAAGCATTATGAGTCCTTAAGCTGGATTTGCGCATTAAAATAACACTTACCGGTTATATTTGATATAAAACAAAAAAATAACAATGTGTGGTTGACTTACTTGGCTTACTGTTGCAGTTTAAATTTTTGGCTGGTGTTACCCAGGGTTTGATTCTCTTATGTCACTTTCTTATACATTTTCTTATAATCTTCAGTCACTTTTGACTGCGCTTTAGGTTTAGATGTAAATATTAGACCATTATTATAAATTCTGGATGCAGTTTCTCAAATGTGTCAAAGTAAATATTTGAAATAACAAGTCTACGTTTGTTAAATGGAGGAAATTTGTCAATCTTAGATGAGTGTAAAATAAGCAATTTTCATGTGATTAATCTTCATGATTTTATCGAATTGTCGAAATTTCACTTGATTAAATTTTGTGATTTTTCCAGAGAGGTTTATATAACTTAATTCAAATTAGCTATTGTCCATGATTTCAAGATCAGTTTCAAGGTCAGGTATAGAGTAGTTTTTGAGATTATAAATTCTAAGTATGGAAGGTTGAATATGACCCCTACCAATAATGATTTTCAAGGAGTACAGTTCCCTGCCCAATATTCATTAGAAGGACTAATAATGACCCTTACCAATAATGGTTTTCAAGGAGCTAGGGAATGACTAATGACCCCTACTAATTATGATATTCAAAGAGTTTAGACTCCCACCCACCATTATCATTTTGAAGGACTTATGACCCCTACCAATTATAATTTTCAAGGAGTTTGGGTCCTCACCTGATATACTTAGGAAAGACTAATGACCCCTACCAATTTAGATTTTCAAGGATTTATATCTATTGCTTATTGTTATTTGAAAGAACTAATAACCCTGCTATTCTGTCCACCACAGAATTAACTTTTTGAGGAATTTAGAACCTTACTCAATCGCCTTCGAAAAGGACTTTTGACCCTGCCCATTTTCCTTTCAAAAATGGCATGGTATGTTTTACTTATCCAGTTCCCATGGTAAATCATAGGCAAACAATCTAAATTGAAAGGCATATTTGACAAGGAAACACAGCCATCAGTAAGCTTATTGGGGAATAACCTTAATCAGGAAGACTATTATATACTGTTTGTGGACCACTTTGATGATGTCTTCAAGGTTTCCCTGTGACTCTTTGATGGTTTTGTTTCTCCTCAGTTATTAGAGTTGGTTCAAAGTGAAAATGGGGGAGGTAGTTGTACCATATCTCTTGAAAGCCCCTGGTTGTACCTAGTATGTGTATTACTTTATGAAATGTCCATTTTCACATTCTCAACACATCTTTTAGCACTTTTGCAACTAGCAACATTTCAAGATTAGAAAGGAAGCAGATGGCATGCTTTATCAAGAATAACTTGATTTTGTGATTTTTCAAATTCTTAACTGGATTCATTTTCAATTGGGTGCCAGATGATTATCATGTCATCACCAAGGTGATATTGTGATAGCCACCATCATTCGATGTCTTTGTTGTTTGTTGGGGTCAGCATCTACATTGTTTTAACTGCATGGCAACTAGGTGGTAACATTTTCTCATGGAATTGTTTCAATTTCAACTCCTGCTTTAAGCACCCAAATTGCTTAAAAGTACCGATGGAGTTGATTGCTCTATACCTAAGATTACCTTTATAGAAGATTGACCCCATGTTGAAACATTTTTAAGAACCTACAAGTCCAAAAGTGTGTTATCAATACATGATAATCAATAAATTGGTATGTAATTTGACAATATGAGGATGCAGAAAATAGTTCACTCAGCTGCATTTATGAGATTATACATGAAATATATAAGTTGAACAAACATATTGATGGAGTCTGTTTCACACCTGGGTTCTATAACCTGTGTACAATCCACTTATCTCCCATTTGTCCAGTGTCCTCAATATGTTTATAAATCATGACTTTTCTACAATTTTGATAAAGCAGTCATAATACGTCAACTTTAAAATGATTAGAAAAATCTTGAAATCTGTTTGAGATTCGGCTTTTGTGTAGCATTTATTAATTAGTACATGCCCAGTCCTTGATGTGAATGTCACATGGATGTACATATTGATAATATTTCTTTGACAGGCTCACTAGGTTTGCCTTGTTACATATACACATTTGCATTTAAAAAAGGCCAGATTGATATCTCTTGGGGACAAGGGGGCCGGTCAGTGTTAAAATATTCAGGGGAGTTTAAATTGTTGATTGGATGAGTGTGATTTGAATTACATTAAATTGATGTGTTGAATACTCATCAGTGATATCTTCCAAACACTGAAGGGAGCTGTTATTCACCCAGTAAAGACTATATAAGATATCTTGCACCCAGTTAAAATCCATATGCACCCAGTTGAGAAACTGGAAAATCATATGCTCAAGGTCAAACATTTTTCAGATACAACTATATTCAGAACCATTGTGTTAAAAGTAAAAATTCAAATTTTGCATGTACCATCAGGTGAAAAAATACCTTACTAAGGTATGCATATTGTTGCAGAATATGCATCCAGTTTTGATTTGTTTATTTGAATGTATAGATTGGTAGATCTCCTAATGATTCTTAAAGTGATTTTCACAATGGACCACATATATAGGGAACCTTACCATGCCAACTAATTAAGTGGTTTTAACATGCTGTTCAGTAGGAGGTTGTGTCCTGTTAACAAAGGTTTGTTTTTAGAAGTTTGTGTATATAAAGTAGCCTATCATCTCTGTTTGCCACTTCATATCCCTGTTGGATGTAGACATTTACCTTTGCTGGCTGGCCAGAAAGCAATAAAAATAATGGAGCAATTATCATTATGTGATTTGGGCATCAGTGTATCCCTTTTTCAGCATGTAAATTAAAGTGGGAGCAAAGAGTAGTGAAATGTGGAAACTTGATATTTTTTTTATAAAGCGTGTGCGCCAGTATTTCCTACCCTGCGTGCAGAATCTAGTTATAAACACCGAAACTCTGTTTCAAGAAGCGAAGTCAGATGAATTCAAAGGGTAGTGTTTCCCTTGTAATCATAATTTTTTATCTGAAAAAGAAAAAATAAGAACGGTTTACGAAGCAGAAATGTTCAAATTCTTTAGAATTGAAAAGGAGAATGCATACATTAGCTTCACTGATATACATCTCCTTAAGGAGAATCCAGAACCCCTCCATGAAATGTTCCCTTCACAGTCCCATGAAGAGTATGTGCTACTTGATTCAATACCCTGAAGATTCAACAACCTGTAGCATAGAGACTAGTGGTAATTATTACAGTGTAGACGAAGCTCTCTTTTAAAGAAGAAAAATCAACTATTGAAAAGGGTAGTTATGAGGGATATCACTACAACCTAGCTCTTTATCCTATTTACTTTCTCTTAAACTGTAACCTAATTGCAATTATTAATAGATTCAAAGTCAAACAATGGTGAATATGTAATACATTTGACTGAGTAAAGATCCATCGATTATTTGTCACTATAGCTGTTACATCCAGTAATTCTTAAATTTGTAGTATATCCAATTATTGTCTGGAAAATTTCACCTAACAATCAGATACAAAAGAAGGTCAATTGGGTCTTATGGCCAGTATTCTTTGTTCAAATTGGTAATTGGAAGTTGTTTCTTTGATGCTGTATTCATGATTGGTTTGTTCGGAAAAAACATTTTATGTAATCTTTGATCATTCTGGGTGTAAACTGATCTATTTGTCTTTGGAGAATGAAACGAAGAATGGATTTATCCAATATGGCAGTACGTTAGTCAACTATTGGTATTGTTGATTGATTATACAATCTGAGACATGCACATATTGCAAAGATCACTCATTCAACTGCATGTACAACTTACTCTAAATAAAACATGAAAGAAAAAATTTAAAGATTATGTGCCATTATTTGCCATTCTCTGGAAATCTGGGCCAGTTAGCATAAGGCCCAGAGTGCAAACATAGAACCACTTGAAACATTTGGAAACTAAAATCTTCATGATGAGAGGTACACCCCCCTCCAAAAGTTTGACATCCAGAAGTTTCTGTTTGGATGATGTGATAAATTCTGTTTATGTTTGGCAGTTTTAACAATTTCATCAAATTTGTCATAACTTTGTCTATAAATGAGGAACAAAAAAAATATTTTAACACATGATATGCAAACTTTATACATGCTGTCTAACCAGGGACTTTAAGTTGCCAAACTTATGGAGGGGGTGTATTTATGATTTGAAACTATATGTAGGCTTATAAATAAGTTCTATTTTGCATCATAAAATCTTTGAAATTTCAACTATTTGAAAAAATACATGAGTACGATACTTAGGATTTCTAAAGAGCTCCAGGGTGCATTCTCATTATTGTTTTCTAAAATAATGAACTTTTTTGATACCTTGTCCAAATAGCATAAGCATATTGAGACATGTAATTAATACTGCTCTTAGTATAAAACCATTGAAATATCAGACTGAATTCCTCTGGTATTTAAAGAAATAAAGTATTAAATTGACTTATTGTGTAGAACACTGAGAACTGGAATTTGTAAAGGTACTACTAATTGTTTAAATGTTCAAGGGCCCTTAACTGTGGTTTGGAGTAATCCAGTCATACTCTAAATACATACTCTAGAATAAGCTGAAAGACTGGTCATATATTCAAACGTTTACATCATTTGAAAATAATTACAAACTTGAGCAGCAGTAAACCTTTTGCTATATATCAACTGAAGTTTAATTTTTGTTTTCACAAATCGTGATTCTGCAAAATGTTTTTCATTATCAGATTTTATGTGTTTTGTAACACGACCAGGTGTTTATGTTTGTACTTATGCATTATATGGGTGTTCATGTTTTTGATATTTTTTCTCCAGATTTGCTTTTTCCAGTTGAGTACATGTAGGTTGTTTTTATAATGGTCCATATTGCAGCATAAGCCAACACTTATATAGCCCCCTCCCACCAGATCCAAACCTATAGTTATCTCATTATAAAAATTCACTAGGCATGAAAAGTACAAAAAATTGAGCATGGTAGTTAAACTGTTAATAATAAAGGTAGTGATTATCATTGAAGGATTCATGTTGTGTCATAACATTTATATAAAGCTGAATTACCTGGTTAAGATGCCCCTGCTAAGTTTTGATCACTTTGTTTTTGGAGCAACTTAAAAAAATTAAATGCATAATTAGTGAACCGTGAGTCAGAACTGTGACATTCTCATAACTGTGGGGTTAAACGTTGCAAATCTGGTCAGTAAAAATAATGTTTTTTTAATATCTTAAGCCTCATTTTTGAAACTGTTTTTCATCAAGCTTTTGGAATAAACTACTTGAAACCTTTCTGCAATTTCATTAAAGTTCTCTTGAGAATTTTTATAAAATCAAAATTGATTAAGATTTCAGAGTTTGAAATTGTGATATTAATAACTTAATTTTTTCTCAGGTTTTTATTTAACTGTCAAAAGTTTCTATTTTGTTGAGAGAGTTCATGGTAATAAGTCTGTTTGTTAATAGATTTTAACAGTTGTAAGTGGTTGTGGAAAAGAAGGGGTCATATCAAAAGTCAAGAAATGCTGAATATCTAGGCTGAAACTTGGGATAACAGCCTCCAGGGCAGTTGATAAAGAGTTATTTAATATCAAGAATATGAACAAATGTTACATATTTATCTCTTTTAGACAAACTTCAAAGGTGTTTAATTTATACATAGTTAATCACGCCTGTCAGGCTTTATTGAAATGTCTGCGAGTTACAACATTGAACATGGACAATTCTAAAGATGTTTATGTGAATAATATTTAATTATTATCTCATTGAATAGAACAGTGTCAATGGGATATACTAGAGCACACTGTCTATCAGTCAGTTCACCAACTGCAAGTAAATTCATTTAGGCAGGTTTATACTACAATATGTATAACCTGACATTTTTCAGTCTTTATAACCTGACATCATTCTACATATATAACTTGACATCGGTCAGTTTATATTACCTGACATTATTCAGTCTATGTAACCTGGCATCATTCAGTCTTATTTAATATGACATCATTCAGTCTCTGTAACCTGAAATTATCTGGTCTGTATAACTGACAATAATATGACATCATTCAGTTTATGTAACCTGACATCATTTACTCTTTGTAGCCTTACATAATCTGGTCTGTATAACTGACAATGATATGACATCATTCATTCTAGTAACATCATTCATTGTCATGTAAACCACTTTGTTTACAACTGATCTCATCTATAGACCAACACATGTAAATGAGTCTCGTGTAAAGGTGGTCCAAAGATTTACATGTGTTGATACAAGATTTAGAGAACTGCATTCTATTCTCATCTAGTAACAGATGTACATACATCATATATGTATAAACTAAAAATAGTCCCAAGAAAATAATTCTTATTTTTGTGATTCAAGTTTCCTAAGTGAATGGTGAATGAGTAAGGTAAACCCAAGGTTATGTTGATTTACAGAGTATGTTGCATTTACTCATTTTCATGAAATATCGGAGGATGTTTTATAGCTGTCTGATCTATGCTCTCCCATTAGTTAGGTCATTCTGCCCCATATTCAGCTTTTCGTTAAGCCCTGATACGAAATTCCTACCTTATTTAAAATCTCCCAAACATCTTATTTCTAATTCATATTTTTTTGTAATTTTTTATATTTTTATGTCACTTCCACAAGTGGTGAAATATTGTTATGGTCTTCAACTGTTTTATGGATGGCATTTGGTGGTTGGTGTTTTCAGGTTCGGTATTTGGTGTTTGGCAGTTGGCACTCGGCGTCTGTAACAAATGGCATCTGGTGACTTTTTACATCTTAATACCTTGTTTTAGCTTATTACAGATTTAAATTTTTGATTTTCATGCAATGAGCTTAAGGTGGTGCCTGTGAGGTATTTTTTTAAGATCTACCAAAAACTGAATTTGATTAGCTAACTTTAAGTAAGCCAACGTGAGAATGAATGTACTTGAATTCGCTGGTGTTCTAGATAGCAGTGTTTGCTAGTGTACTTGGTTTTGACAGGAACAAAAACTAATTTCTCCATTTAATGCATTTTAAAGTGGATATATCAATTTGTATTCTCAGATCTAGTCTAAACTCTGAAGGGAAAATGTAACAAATAATCAGTTCATACAGGCAGGAGAAAGTATATTTTTAGGTTTGTTCACTCTTACACAAAGATTGTTTTTGTAGAATATATTGATGTTAAAGATCTAGAGAGGAGCAAGAAAGGGAAGGAACAAAAACATTGACTCTATAAATAGAACAAAGTATTGAACTAAAACAAACTCCTTTTAAAAATCAACAATGTTCACACTATGGCCACCTGCACGTCTCACAGGAGGCAAGTTGATTTTTTGTTTGGCTATTGGATGTCAGACAGTTTCCAGAACTCCATTGTATAATCAGATTGACAATATCAGTATAACAAATCTCAAAAACTTTTCCGATCATGAATTTGATGCTTCGTTTATGTTCCGCCTCATGGTTTATGTACATAGTAGCCTTAAATGCAGACACTGTTATCACTTGGCGAAATTCTGGAATTTATAAGTTATAATTTTTCTATGTTAGCTTCAACGCATAGGCTGCATGCATATGCTGTAGCATCTCGGCTGCACTAATGAAGTAATCCAACCTGGGGATGTATATTATGCAAACACCAACCCAAAGCTATTGTTTAATTATGTAGATTTCATTAATATTGCATAAGTCACCATCTCAAATAATAACATTGCATAATGTTATACATATGTCAATAAAAGTTATATGGGTATATATGTTATGTTATTAGACAACGGCTACTCATTTGAATGATATAATGCATGTTTATTTTTCGTTTCGTTAAATAGAGCTTTTTAATTTTATTAATAGTTTTGTTTTTGTTTTTTCACATTCTTCTTTTCTCCTGTTGGAAAAATCCCAAACATTTGACGTGATTTAAGATGTATAAATTGTTTGAGTGTTTAATCATCAAGCTAAGTAGTATCTCCTATAGTAAAACTTCATGGTTTCATTTGTAACCTTTTCAAATGATCCCACTCAAATACTATTGACCTCATGATAACACTAACTTCCTACTGTGCGATTGTCAGATCACCACAGTGGTCAAGCTAAAAGTTTTGAGACGACCCCTTAGCCTCACTTTGAATGTGAGGGCTCATAACAGAGGTGTAATTTTGGTAGAATTGATCAGTGGATAGAACACATGTCAGTGAGAGCCTGCCCCTCTATAAAATACAAGTCCTCTGTCTGCATTGGATGAAATCACAGGAAGTGGTTAACGTGAAGGCAGGAATTTATTTTTGATGCCACAGCAATATAAAAACATTGGATATTAACACGGGATGTACAGTAAGAAGCTTAATAGAGCGAAGAACAACTATTGTGTAGGCAATTGAAAACTTTTTTCAGAGTTGTCAAATTTTTTCAGGTGATTGTATCATAAGAAAAGTGTCGAGTTTGCAGCTTGGAAAGAATGCTGCGTGGAACAATGCAGTCTGTATCAAGACATATACTCAGTATTACATATTTAATTGTGATTATTAAGATCTCAGGAATTTTAGCCCAGTACTCATATGGAACTCAACAACAGCAACCTCAGAGAAGACAACAACAACAACACAGCAGTTATCATTCTCAACAAGGGTACCAATCTGATCTTCAAGCCAGCTCGTAAGTTATATACTTCACACATTCGTTCATCTTTAAGCTCTTAATGATGATCTGTATAGCTGTTTATTGGTGTAAAAAAATTCAATTGCATTTACACTTTGTATGCATAGCATTTTCAAAGGCAAGTACGTTTTTAAAGTCAGTGTGTTTTTGATATGAGTCTTGATTGATGGATTAATTTTGTTAGTTTTATAGTAAAAACCTTGGTTGCGCTTAGAAAGCATAGAAATGATATAGGTACAATGTTAAACATAATTCACTATACCAATGGGTACATAATTTCAATAGGGCCATTTATAGCTAATAAAAGGCAAAACTAATTCCTGTAATATTCTTTGAAATAACAAATTTTGAAATGATAGCAGTAAGACTTATATACCATCATTGGTAAATAATAAAGATGAGCCTATGCAACTGAACTTAATATTTTCAGTCACCCCCCCCCCTAAAAAAAGATGATAATGAAAACTAGACTGTACCAATGCTTTGCAGCTGAGCTGAGAATGTGGCCCAATAAATAGCCATAAAATTTACTAATAACCACTCTGTTTAATATTTTATAGTAGGTCTTGGGGGTATATTGGCTGTAACTGTAATTCATAGGAATTCAATAAAATGTAACTTTGTTCACCCTTGGATGACTCCATTTATGTTTTACACATCTGCTGAATGTTCAAGTTCTTTGAAGATATCATCGGTTATATTTAAACCCCATTATCTCTATTATTAAAGAACGTGTCTGACTTTATACACGAAACACTGAAAGTATTGGAAAGTTTTCTGTTTGATCAACTCCCGTGTGTGTTCAACTTCTTTACACAGAGATTTATGTTTGTTTAGTCCTTAGATAGGAAGATATAAACTGTAAATAAATGAAAACATAATTATAAGGCTTAATAGGATAAACACACAAATATGCACATATTTTAAGGATACACGCAAATAATGAAGTGTTTTCATGTGATAATATCCTCAGTTTTGATTATGACTTTTCCCTACTTCAGAGTCAAAGATATGCGTCCAATTCAATTTATGATTGCTTATTGAAGGTCTAATTTTTGATACGAGACATGATAAATCTTGAGTTTATGTAGCATAGGTTATGTAGGGCCTGTTCTATTGGTACATAATATCGCCACTTCACAACTTAGACAAGTCATAAAGATAAAATGATCAACTTTCGCACTTCACTCAAATACACAACCAAAATAAATAGCACATAAGTACTATTTCTGTTGTCTTGACCATAAGAAAATATTATTCCAAATCATTTGGTATTGTCGTACCAGACATTAGAAAATTGATGACCTGTGGTGTGACCATAGAATGTAAATATGTGGACTGCCCTTTTCCATTTACACAATCTAATGATTTTCTATTTACACACTGTAATGATCACTGCCTCAGAAAATAGAGATGTAAATAAGAAATGTAACATCTGTCTGCCTGTCTGAACTTGGAAAATATATTGTAAATGTCTAAGACAATGAATAACATTATTGTTAAGAATCCAAAAATGAATGTACATGTAATAATTTTTTTTTATTAAATGTCATTAAGCTTTAACTGAGTCGAAAGAATGAGCTATTAATGATTAAAACCTTGTTAATGATCATGTTAATATCATAAAATATCTCAAAATAATTGCTGTTCTTGGTAATATCTGATATGATCATTAGACGTATTTGACCAGGTTAATCATTTTAATATGAGCAGTGGTACAGCAGTAGTAAAAACCATGGGCTCAGTATATGTAATAAATCCTATACAGTTTTTAACCAGCATATCTTGGAAGTTACTTTGATGATTTTATGACACTCATTAACCTAGTTTAAGTAGATATCTGAAATGGCCATAACATCTGCCTTACTGACCTGTCCTTACTTTGCCAAATGATGACCTTTCTAAAAAAATTTTGGAAATCTATTGAAATGATATTAACTTAATAATAGATCATTTACCAGGTATGGTGATAACACATGCATAATTGATAATTCCTGTTGTTAAGTCTAAACTGTTTGATTAAGTGACACTCAGATTAGGAAGAATCTATCAGTGATTTATTTACAGTTGTAAGGGTTATGTGGTCATCTTATGTCTAATTTGACCTAATTGCTAAGGAGAAGGTTTATGAGTACAGTGATACAGTAATTGGGATGTAATTAAAACCATAGTTCAGGACATGTGGTAAAATGTATCTGCATCCACGAACAGTGGCCCTGCAGACAATAACAGCACATCTAATGGCCTAGTCACATAGCCCGGCCGATGAGGTTACGATGAGCCAGCGATGCAATTTTCACCGAACTCGGCCGAACACTGGCCGGACATCCGTGGCGTTTGTTGCTTAAAACCGCATCGGTGGTAGCTCGGTGAAATTTTAAATTCGGAGTTAAATTTCACCGGGCTCTCACCGAGCTCCCTCATCATGTCATCGCAGCCCCATCGTAACCACATCGGAAAACACGTCGGCCGGTGCACGGCCGAGTATCGGCCGGTGTCCCGTGCATCTGAGACAACCAGAGGACGAGGTTTTTTAACGGACAGCGGCCGAGCTCCGACTGAGCTCCGGCCGATGTGGGACAGAGCATCGGCCGGTCACTGTTCAAAGCCCGTTAACAACCCGGCCGGCGATCGCACGGTGTCCTGTTACCTGCTCGGGTACCGGCCGTATTCCTTCCGATGTCCGGCCGACCTCCGGCCGGTAGTTGCTGCCACATCGGCAGAAAAAAATTACCATTTTGAGACAGACTCCGTACGGTCACCGGCCGGTGTTCGGTCGGTCGCCTGAAGATGTCCGGACGGAGTCCGTTCACGTTACCGAGCTCTGCTTCCGATGAGGAGAGCTCGGTGGCACCAAAAAAATCCACCGAGCTCTACCGATGCTGGACATCGGCCGGGCTATGTGACTAGGCCATAAGGGCCCAGTAGGGGAACAATCTAGGACCCACTGTGATACCAGAGATCAAAAATTATTTTTGAGTGATTCAAATAATTAGATTGGCCTATCAACTGTTAAAAACACAAGACTCAGTTGATGTTTGAATGCCTCAATTGTGCTGTATCATATCACCCACAGATTAATGATTTTCATCAAGCTGCCATTTTTCATTAAAATTCCATAACATTAAAAAGTAAAAGCTGTCTTAGTGAACACCTTTCGTACCTCTAAAAAGTGTTCCACTTGGGAGGTTTTCAACTTAAAGAGGTTCATTTAACATTAAGTCAGTTGGTCTCTGGACTCTGAAAATTATTCCACTAACAAAGATGTTCTACTTCTAGAGGTGTTCCACTTAACATGTTTCACTGTAGTATTATAAACCGTTTGATGCCATGTCCAATTTGTTTTGGGAAATGTTAAATATGTTCAAATGCAAGATCTGGGTAACCTAACAAGGTATGTTATGAAAAGTGGTTGAGAAATGATGCTCTATCTTTACATATACAGATCCCTGGTAAGTTCCATACCAACAAAGATATTGAAAAATCACTTGCCTACATACTTCATACAGTGTATCATTTATTTTTGGAGAATTGGAAACAAAAACCTCATTATGAAAGTATTTAGATCTAGGCCATAAGGTATTCCAGTTTTAGTACATAAAACTGTGTTTGACTTTAATATCAAATACCAAATTGATCTTGAAATAATTCACATTTTGTGAATTAATTATCATTCATTAATCAAACAAAAACATACAATTCATAAAAACAGATCACCTTGTGCTAACAGGCATACCCCAGAATAATAGAACATCATAGAGTATATGAGTCAAAGATAAGATAATGTGTTTCTGGAGTATAATAAAAGTTTTTCCTCTTGTTATAAAACACTTTGGCATATTTCTGTTATGATGTTCTTCC
Source organism: Owenia fusiformis (assembly GCA_903813345.2). Lineage (NCBI taxonomy): Eukaryota > Metazoa > Annelida > Polychaeta > Sabellida > Oweniidae > Owenia > Owenia fusiformis. The sequence continues at coordinate 53,671,311 of CAIIXF020000001.1, forward strand.
TCATTCATTGACTTTCACTCACATTCCATATTCATCAATTCAACCTATTCCTCCTTAAAAGGTTTGACTTCAACTTCACCAGTATTGATCTGTATATCAATTTAGAGTTATATAATATGAAATCAATGGGTATATGACATCATCTTCACACAGTTTTTCTCTACTCCATTCAGCATACGAAGTAGATCTATGAACATGTTTTTAAAGGTACTTTCATACTCTTAGAAAGCTATTAATCAAGCATATCACTGTTTTGTTCATTACCCTTGGTTTTTTAAGTACTCTTCACATTCGTTCAACTTCCGTTTTTAAGAGAGCTTCGTTTTCGGGACCTTGTTAAGTTAGTTGGATAAGAAAATTGTTTATATATGCATACATAGTAAAACTTGCCCAAAGCTAGAGATATTATTACTTATAATAGTGGTTGAGATAAAATGGACAACTATTGATAGAAGAAATCAGTTGAGATTGCTTCATATTATAGTCTGTCATTAACTCTTTTTGAAGTTGAAATGAAATAACATTTAATTCTGGCTGAATGAATTCTGGCTCAAGTTGAAAGTTTTTGGATTTGTGCATTGTTGTGTATAAGAAAAGAAGACCTGAATACATTGTAATAGGAAATTGTTTTTGAAATGAGCAATGCGTAAAATGAAAGCACCCAAGCTTGTAATGGCATGGTACATGTCATCCTGATGACTACAGGCAACATTCGTAACTGCATTAGGTTAAAGCTGAAAAATGAAAGGTTACGAGATAAAACACTAATTTTATCGGAAACATCTTGAGTTAACGTGTAACACCTTATCAGTGATTTTATAAGTGATAAGTGCTCTAATGCACCTATCGTTGCCCTGGGGGGTGGGGGAGGTGTACCTACCTGGTTAAAGATTGGCCTCCGACTATATACTGATATACATATACTCATTGCCAACTGCTAATTACACATCATGTAGCCCATAAACTAGAACAAAAGTCAAAATGTCAAACTACCAACTAATTAAATGTTATAAAGGACTCTGTAATTATAACCACTGACTAAAAAGTTATAAATATACATTTCGTGTACTGTATTTTTATAGGGATTTTTTTGCTATGTTTCTGTCAAGATCTTGGCAATGTTTGTCTTTATTTGTTGATGTTAGGAAGCAGTCATTTCCTCTTTAGTTACCACCTGGTTGCCGTGCCAACCTTCAAAACATTTTCCGAAACCATGTCAGCATTTTTCTTTTTTCTAATGTTCAACATTTTGAACAACAGAGTTGTAAGCAATTCATAATCTTAATGCCAAATCTTTAAATAGTATTTCTTCAGTTAACGCAATTTTTGTACTATTTTACCTTAAATACAGGCGTTTATTTCAAGAAATGGTCATGTTTATAAATATGTGGGAAATAAACACCTCAAGAGTCATTATTTAAGAGTTACAAGTTAATAATTATGCTCATTATATTTTTTATTGCTTCTAAATTGTATTGTTTGATCAACAGAGATGGATTACTTTCATCACATCATATGGGGTTAACCTCAACTTAAATTGATCACATTATTTCCAGTTAGTTTAGTCACAGTGAACCTTATTTATGAAAACCATCCATGGCCAAAGCTGTGCCTTGTAGATGGGTGTCCCTTGCAGAGAGGGTTCATGATAACATGCATGTCAATAGGACTGGTTCTTTTAAAAAGGGTTCCATGAAGAGTGGTATTGAATACAGCTGCGTTCAATAACACTGGTTTTACTACTGTGTTCCCATATTTTGTCATCTTTTTTGAAATCATTAAAGAGGCACAGGCTGTATTATATGATCCAAAAGTATAATGCATATTGCGTACTGTTAGGACACTGAAATGCAACAAAATGAGATATTATTTTGCTCAAAAGTAGGTTAAAAATACAACCTGACTTTAACCTATATATTAAGACAGATGCTATCACAGTGTTCATGTTAGAAACACTCAAAATGAAAACATTTCTCTGTTTAATCAATATGTTCTTCTTTCTAGGCCAAATGTTTGCCCTTACCAGGAGGTGGAGCTAGTCCCAGTAAGGAAGCCATGTGTTCGAGCATTCACCCGCCTTCAGAAAGTGTGGAAACCAAACTGTGGATACACACACAACTGGTGTGTTGGATATGAAAGAAGGTGAGCTCATTGATACTACACAGAATGCCTGAGATATCTCATTGAATGTTATAAAGATTTGAGATATTTACCAGGTATATTTGAGAGTGAGATCATTTTCGAGGCTTCTATATAGAGCCCCATATATCATGTATATGGTGAGATATTCACTAAATCTTGATTCTCATTGATTTTATATTTCTTGGTACTGCTATTATTTGTCCTACCCTGAAACACCATCAGGTAGCCACCCTGCCCTCTAACTATTACTGATGATTTTCTGAATATATATTCTGGTTAGAGGCTAGATGTAGTCAATCTATTGCAAAGGGTAAAACTTGCCCATTACTGGATCTGAGATTTTTTCAGATTTGGTTATTTGAAGTTAGAATATATCTAGATCTATTGTCTCCATATATAAACTTAGCATAGGAAAATTATGATAGCTCTTGGTGTCTACTAATTCCAAAAATTATATAAAATTGTTAAGTTGTTTTGTACATGATTAGACAAACAGAGGTGGAGATGCACAATGTATCATGAACACTCAGTCCATATAATAGTCGAGCCAAACTTGTATATTTAGTTGAATGAAATATGATTTGGGAGGTGTAGATGATTGTATGCTGTTTGTGATACCTTACATAGTAAAACTGATACGCCATCAAGTTTAAAACATACATTGTCACACAATCATGACAAGTCAACATCTGACTAGTTATTCCATAATTTACCAACAATTTATCTTAGAATTCGTAATGTTTTTTCTGCATTTGGTCGTTTGTTGAATAATTTGTTTGTTCTGATAGACCCCATTTTGGAATAACTATAATCATCGGTACAGCCGCTATTTAATTAAAACGCTACTTTTTAGATTTGCCTTGGCGGCATGTGAAAAGTTACCTCCCACTGTATAATTTGTTTCGTGCAATTGTCCCTTATGTCAACACAACTTATAACTTTGAGATGCCAATAAGAGTGAAAATACAAATTTTTGTATTCATGGTTTGGTTTTGTGTTGGTGCAGTAAATCAACCTGTTTCAAAGTCACTTATAGTTCAAGTTCAGAATTTTGCGTGTAAGTTTTTATATTGAGGTATGTAATATTATTTTTTACCAAGTTGAATTGATTCACTGAAAAATTAATGTAAATGTCCAATCATTTGATGTCTTCACGTCATGTTTTGTTATATGATATATGCTTGCCTTTACCAAATGTGATACATATGAGCAGAGAAGTATGTAAGTTGTATAGGGTCAAAATGGAATATGACAAAAGCTCATTTATAATGAAATACTGTGTGCTTGGTTCAAAAGTGATAAAAAGTATATATCCTGTTACAGCTATTTATCAGTGTAAGCTTATAGAATTGGTGACAGTAGGTTTAGTTGGATTTCCTCATTATTGGTCATCATGGCAAATAAAGACATTTTGTGTTTTCTTGTTTTGAGCATTTGTGACGATCATGATAAACCATGACATCTCATTTCTCCTCAGTCTTGAGATGTTTCTAGTGTGGCACAGAAAGATGTGATGAGAATCAGAATGATATGTGACAGTACTGTATTCAATGCAAAATAGTTGTTTGTATTTTTGGGATTCTCAGTTTTCATGATGGTCAATTTCTCGAATGGTTCCCAATGATTTCTAACATCATCACACCAAATATGTTTTAGTATCATATCTTCACCACACCAAGTTATTTGATAAAAGGCAACACATGGTGACATATACTTGGGTCACACCAAGGTCAATTAACAGATTTTCGTAATACTAAAGCTATTGACACAAAAACTGATGATACAAAAGTGTCATCATCTTTATTTTGAGCTCAAATAGAACCAATTCTTGAAATGTGCCTGCAGATGATTGCATATACAATGCATGATGTACATACACAGTGCATGATGTGCAAATATAGGACCATGTCCTTTCATGTTAAAAGTGCATGGCATTGGCAGTACAGATAAACACCAAGTTAAATACAAAGCACAATGAACAAACACCCCATAATGAGTAAATGCCCACTCTTGATTGCTATTCACCTAGTGTCCCCTTTAACAAACACAGGCTTATATACCTATAGCTGACCAACATATGGCCAACCTGGAAATTACAAATAAAACAAGAGTCAACTGCCCAGAATAAACATGTCCAAGAACATAGAGAGTCTGAGGTAAATATATAGGAGTTAGCCAATATTATGATAGGTTTGTATGCAGTATTGAATGTGATTAGGCACTAAAGGAGGGCTTTATTTAATGTACCCACTTCAGTTTCCCTTAGGCCATTCATGAGATCATTGCCCCCAGTATTTTAGCTGTTTTCTCAGGGAACCTGCTCAAAGGATTTCAGGAAAATAACTCCAAGGCTTGCAAGGATTGGCACAAAAGCTGCCAAAGATCATTTACTTTATGAAAAAAATCTATTGAGATCGTATTGGTGATTTTGAATAAATATATTGAAAGACAAAATCATAAAAATGTGTATATTTTCATCATAATACTGTGTTCTAAAGGAGGCCAATCAGGCCTGTAGCCAGGGGATGGGGGGGGGGGGGGGGGGGGGGGTTCGCAGGGTTCCGGCCCCCCCCCCCCCTAAATTCGTTCAAAATCATGCAGTTTTTCACCATTTTGAGCACTTCTCGAGTGATTATAGCTATACTTGGGCCAAAATTGTCAAATCGTAGTGTGAACCCCCCCCCTGGAAATTTTTGAAAACTGAACCCCCCTTGGCAAATCCTGGCTACAGGCCTGCCAATTATATTAGTATTAGTACCAACTGCTTGGAAGGACAAAAGACTTGACCAGTGTGTTTGCATATAGCTCCAGTCCTCTCTGTTACATTATGTCCAAGTCGCTGGTACAAAATGTCAAGTGTCTGAATGGTTGCCCTTTCTTTGTCTTCTTGAACGACAACATTCAGATGTTTTGTATTGATATAACACAATAGAAAATGGAACTTGGTGTTCAGATTTGGCATATTCAGTCTCTGTGTGTGTCCTCCAGTCTCCTGCGCCTAATCTATGCTGAGGCCCATCATGTTGAGGCCCTGCCATGCTGAGGCCCATCATGTTGAGGCCCTGCCATGCTGAGGCCCATCATGTTGAGGCCCTACCATGCTGAGGCTCATCATGTTGAGGCCCTACCATGCTGAGGCCCATCATGTTGAGGCCCTACCATGCTGAGGCCCATCATGTTGAGGCCCTGCCATGCTGAGGCCCATCATGTTGAGGCCCTACCATGCTGAGGCCCATCATGTTGAGGCCCTACCATGCTGAGGCCCATCATGTTGAGGCCCTACCATGCTGAGGCCCATCATGTTGAGGCCCTACCATGCTGAGGCCCATCATGTTGAGGCCCTACCATGCTGAGGCCCATCATGTTGAGGCCCTGCCATGCTGAGGCCCATCATGTTGAGGCCCTACCATGCTGAGGCCCATCATGTTGAGGCCCTACCATGCTGAGGCCCATCATGTTGAGGCCCTGCCATGCTGAGGCCCATCATGTTGAGGCCCTACCATGCTGAGGCCCATCATGTTGAGGCCCTACCATGCTGAGGCCCATCATGTTGAGGCCCTACCATGCTGAGGCCATCATGTTGAGGCCCTACCATGGTGAGGCCCATCATGTTGAGGCCCTACCATGCTGAGGCCCATCATGTTGAGGCCCTACCATGCTGAGGCCAAGAGAGGCTAGTTGTAATTGTTGATGAAGTTCTCTTTTAAAAGTCAAATCAATCTTTTGGAAATGATAGTCTTCACCTACTCCACATACTCTCCCCTTGTGACCCAATCATAGCTAGAAGAACTTGAAGTCTGGTGAGGGGTTTAGAGACTCAATTTGATGCAATTGTGTATTTTATGAGACTAATTACATGATCTCTTTGACCACTTTCTCATTAGTGTTTCTCCAAGTATATACCATGCCAAAAAGGTATCAGGCCATCATCCCTGGTGGCACCTCATACAAGAAAACACATTTATTACAAACAATACAAAAGTATTTATTTCAATGTAGCATTGTCTGTATTTCCTGCCATACATCTAGTATTCATTCACTTAACAAGGTAGGCAAAATCTGACAAATGAACCTGAACCTTGAATAAGTAGACTTTCATATTCATGTGAAAATAGATCCAAACTCTACCCCTAATATAGACAGGCCAGTATGTATCCAGGGGGGTCGATCAATCAAAATCATTTAGTTTTTATTCATCATTCTGAGCATTTTTCAAGTGATTTTGGGTCAAAACATTGAAAATTGTCAAATGTGAACCTCCCACCCCTCCGGAATTTTTTGAAAAGTACTCCCCCTTGGTAAAAGCTGGCTACAGGCCTGATAGAGTATATAGAAATATGATCATAAGCTCTGAGGTTCATCATGTCAAATAGCTAGTGGGTTCACACCTTTAGGGTCTCACATACACGCAGTCCAAGTATCATCTTACCTACAAAGTATATCATATTGGTACTCTATTTGACAATCATGACGTTTCTAATCGTCTTATCATAACATTATGAAATTCTATCTGCTCACCAGTTCAATCTCAATTGGTGAATTTTGTATACATTGGACATGAGGAAATAGATACATATCTTTACTCTAACTTTTTTATTGTTGCTTTTTATTTAACTGCCTATTTAGAATGTATAGTATTTCGCTTCAATTCTTCAACAAAACATTACCTTTCAGAAAATGGTGTGTTAATCAAATACGTCAATATGTACAGAGGCTGAATTGGTTAAGAACTAAAAACATTTCAATTCTGCCTGTAATTTCCAAAAATAACAAAGTAAAAGAATGGTGTCAAATTCAATGTTTTTCAATATTGAATCTTTATATAATTACAGACATACAAGATATTCTATTTTGGAAAACAATTTTTGGGGTCAGGTCAATAAATTAGAATGCTTCAAAATATACATAAGAAAATTTGTTTTGACAAAAGCGTCACTACTGAAGCTTTTAGTGAAACCCACGGAATATTCTCTTTGGTACATTTTCGATTTCCAAGGTTTAAATCATATACATATTTGTTTGAAACCTTGTGAAAGATGCGAAATAGAAGAAATGAATGCTATTTTGAAATGTAATGGACATTTATGGCCACCCCTCAAATGTACACAATTACATCTTATGACAAGAGTCATTGTTTTGACCTGATCCCTCATCTGTTATACGTATATGGGGCTTTCATCCAAGTAAAAGTTTGAATATAACCCTGGGTGATATATTGATCCCTTTACATTGTTGCTGGAGTATAATAATAAGATTGATCATTATAGAGTAAGAATGGTAATAAAGTGTCAAATTATTCACAGAGTATTCTCAAGCCATTGGAGTTATTACATAATTCACCTCCAGTCTGTAATTTTATTCCAATCTCATTATGGTCATCATTATTATTGGACTCCAGGGAAAATAACTGAAATGAACAAGTGTAATAAACTTGGAAATGTCTAGCCCCATACATCATCCAATGAAGGCTTTGTCCCACCCACATAGCAGCCTGTTTTCCCCATACATCCAACCTGGACCCATAAATCCCGTATGGGATACAGGTTCTCCTTGCAAAAAAGATGCTACTCAAGTGACATCTCTGCTATGTAAGTTGAGGAATACATCATCTGATACAGATATTTACTCAATCATAACCTAATTTTTTTAAATCAAGATTAAATTTTTTATGAATTTTTTTATTTCATTAAAAGGGTATCATCTTGTATCTTTAGGCATGATTTCCTGTTACACAGATGCCTATCTGTAACATTTCATAAATTTAACATCAGATCAATCTTGTTCTTTGGTATCTGATAATTGTGATCTTTTCTTTGAACGAAATTCATTTCAGATAATCGTATCATTATTGAGTTTAGAATAACAGGCGACATGGATCTGGAGGGGTTTTGTATCTAGGTATATACATTCTCCAAATCCCTCACATACTGAACTCTACACCTTTATTCAGATCAGTCCTTCATAGATGATTTCTCTGTGATGGAGAAAGGATTTGTTTTGCATTTAGAAGTATGTCTGAACAGTTATCGATTCCATGTTTTGATTAGAATGTCATATTGCCCATGTTTCCCCCCCTAAGTACTAAATATTTTAAATTAATGCTGTAAATAGATACCTTGTATATCCCATATCCATGTTTTATCTGCCCTCCAGGGCTAAGATCTTCTGCATAATTGGGAATTTTTGATTATCAATAAAAACATCAATTGATGTATGATAACTGAAGTTGCTACATTCAGTCAATATTAATATTAGATGCTACATATCACAAATGTGATAGTCAATTGTGATTTGACAAGGGTTTAAATGGTCAGTTTTGATTTACACTTGTTGGAAGGGGGATGTTTTGAAAAAGAACTCGTCCAAAATCTGTCTTCCATTGCCTGCCAGGTTAGGTTTTTCAACAGGTGAAAGTGTACACCTTGAAAATACATTAATTTCAAACTGTCAGGTCATATTATGTATTACAATCACAGTTCACCTTTCTAAAATGGTCAACCTTTTTTGTGTTTCCAGGGATTTAACCCCTAATTTTAATAAAATATATAATGCATCTGGAACTCATGTACAATTTGAATATTGACTTAATTTCAACTGAATCATTTCATTTCAAATCTCAATTTATCCATTGGTATTCTTAGGAAAAAGTACATTTATATGTTCATTTTTCAAAAGAGAGGATCATAACAGAGGAATTTAGGGAGCATGTTATGTATTTAATTGAGATATTTGACAGTTTCGCACCTCAATGGTATATGCTACAACCAATACTCAGATGCTGTTTGCATCACATGCCACAAAATACATGATATAAATATATGAAGTTATGATTTGCTCAATTAATGATTGCATGTGATGATATATTATTACCTGTAACTATCGTGTCAAATATCTGTATAATACATCCAGGTAGAAATAACTATTGAGTAGTTTCTCATAGTATTTTTACTGTTGGTTTACTACCTGATATTAATTTCAATTGACATATTAGAGAGAATTTTGTAAGAGATTAGGCGCTTGATTCACAGTTGCCAACTATTATTCAATTATACCGGACTAGGATTACCATCATAGAATTTATCATAAATGCCACTTGCTATCAGGATTCCCCAATAGGTGAAGTATATGAGGGGGGGGGGGTACATAGTTGTAAAGCAAGACTACCCCCAATACATATAGCATTTCTAGTGAATGAAAAGTTTATACCCCAATTTTAGATGAAATTGAATCCTGTCATGATATGAATAGATTTGTTATGAAACTTGAGTAGTGATATGTATCTTTTATCTTATCTTATATGTAATGAAAAATTTGTAAAAATATAAATTGAAATTCTGCTCATTGATTGAAATATATGAGATTTTTGGGTGTATGTTACATTCAAAGTAGAAGTTGTCTTCACCTCAGATGTGATAAACATTTTCAAACAAATTCAATTTTTTAGAAACGAGTCCCAGATTCCCTTGATTACACACTCAATTTTTATTTTATTTTATTATAGAGGAATACCAAAGAACAATGTGGCCAATATATTGTTATAACATATCTTCATGTGTTTTCCAGGACGCATTACTACACAACGTACACCCAACAATTTGAACGACGCTACATCAACAAGTATCGATGCTGCAATGGGTGGCAACAACTTAACGGACAACATGGATGCAACTATCGTAAGTAAACTTTCTTTAAAAAGATTGGGATGCTGGGGATTTATTTCCTGATGACTGTATCTATTCAGGGATGTTCTTTCATGTTATCTTTCCTCTTTTGGCCTTTGTGCTAACAAATACAATATCAGGCCAACCTATAGGCACCTTCTTTTATTTTGCCCGTTGTCTCTTCTCTAAATCGAAAGTTGTTGTCCATATGCTTTCATTCCCGCTTCTCAAATGGAAATTCGGAACTCACATATGAATCAAATATTGAAAAAAATCTATGGACAATTTTCATAACACATGGATTTAGACATCAATTTACTTCTCTTTCCTGTCAATGAAACAAGAGTGAATGAAATATATTGTAAGGATGCGTCTTTTCATTTTGAGGACAGTCAATTCAGTGATGACTGCTTTATGACTTTTTTACTTCATAACATTTATGATTTCATTTGTGGCTAGATTTTAGCATTGATACCCCACAAGTTGTACTTTAATGTAGCCGATATGTTTAAAAAATCACTGACTCCCATAATTCACCTTATAATCTTGCCCCGCTTTTTCCTACTAGACTTGAAGGCCGATTGATTGTGGATATACTCAGTCGTTCAAATTCAAAAGATGTATCATTTGTTGAAACATCAGTTTTATCGTAACACGTGTTGGCACAAACATGGGAAGCCAGAGTTCCTTTGAGATAAACAAGCCTGGTCAGTTTAGCACCATTATGTTCCTAATTAGCTCCAATGTTATAGGCATAAACAAGAAAAGCTTTGAAAAGAACACAACATTTTTTGTGTTTAGTGGTCTGGTTTTGATGTCTGATGGTATCAGTACACAGTTCACCTGAGAACATGATCAATTTGAAAAATACCTTACAGCTCAGAAAAAAATCATTTTCTTGATAAATCCCAGTAAATGAATATGTATCTGAAAAAATAAAGAATACCAAATAAAGTTTTCTCAGATGAAAGTAATGACATTGTCAGTATTTAATTCTAAAACAATTGTACAATTGTGGGATTTTTTCTGGACATTTACAACAGAACCATCTGTATGATTTTCATTGCCTTCTAGTTTATAAAATGTAAATAAAATGGATATTTTACAGTCTAGTTATTTTAAGGTCACTCAATACTCAATTTTGAACTTTGTTAGGTTTCTTTTTTTGCTGTGAAATATAAGAACTCAGAACTATTTTTTATATTATTGTCTTCACAGAAAAAAATGTCTCAAGGTTATTGTCTGGAAGATGTAAGTTATTGTTCGGAAGATATAGGTCATTGTCTGGAATATGAACATTTTTCCTGTGAAGTGATCCATGAAATGATCTGTTTACATGTTTCTTTTTCGAAGTGGGTTAAGCTGGTGAATGGTTTTTCTACGGGCACTTTCTGGTACAGTTATCTGGTATGGATCATTTTTTACATTACTAAGAGTTTCAATGTTGGGATATTTATAGTGTTGTATATGTAATTGAATGGTTTATGTACTAGATCAGTCATAGCCCTGAGACATCACCTAGGGTTCTCTTACCACTAACTGCTGATTATTAGCCACTAGTTTCAACTCTAAATGAACAAGATTGGTTTCATGTTCATTTTCAGTTCCTTGGATATTCAAGATGCTAAAGACTGGCACGCTGGTGAAGTACTTCAAAGAACAATTTCCTGATCATTTATGGTGTTAATTTTTTTGTCCCAGCCACAACTGAACTATTTTCAGTCTGATGTCACATATATTTGTCAGTTGATACTTTCATTGTGGTTGAATGTCCCATGAACACATGTTTTGGAAAAATAGATATAGGAAACAACAGGTGCAAAACCAGTGAAATGGCAATGACTTCAAAGAGTTAATGCATGATTGAATGGCAAGATGTGAACTCCTTTAACATTAGGTTATTCATATGGTTCAAAAAGCACTAATATTGGACAGAGTTCTTGTAATTCTATACAAATTGTAAAAGTGATTTTGAGAAGAATCTAAGTGAGATTTGTCTGCAAGGCAGGCTCTTAGCCACTTGCCCTTATCTCAATTCTCACTCAGTAAAAAACTAGAAATTATGTTGTGAAATTGGTCAATGAGCTGTAGTTCTAGGCGCCAGTTTTATTGTGGGCTATCCCAGTGCAAAGCACCCCTCTCATAACTACACCATTCACCACTTTACGATCAGTACCACCTTAAACTCTTTATTTGAGGTTAAGACATTTTCTGTAAGTTTCGACCTAGAGATCTAAACACAATCCATATTATTTATTCTAATATGTGTATATTCAATTTCAGAGTGATGAACATTCATAGATATTCCATATTGTTTCTAGTTTTAAAAGATCAAGTAATTTTTGTTCAGGAATACACGAATCAGAAACTTAAACTTAAAGAGTATATGTTCATTGCAGGATCTAGATCGACAAAAATATAATTGTTTGTATTAATTGCATTAATCTGATGTGACTCATATCAATACCTGTTATCAAATCCCTTCCCACACCTTTAGGTATTAAGTGAAGTTACTCAATCAGGATGCTAGTTATTATTATTGTATTACATACCTCATTTATGTTTCTAGTTATTGTGTTGCATTCCTCATTTATGTTGCTTGTTATTGTTTTACATGCCTCATTTAGGTTTCTAGTTATTGTATTGCATGCCTTATTAATGTTGCTAGTTATTATATTGCATTCCTCATTTATGTTGCTAGTTATTATATTGCATGCCTCATTTATGTTGCTAGTTATTGTAGTGCATGCCTCATTTATGTTGCTCATTATTGTATTGCATACCTCATTTGTCTTTCTAGTTATTGTATTGCATGCCTTATTAATGTTGCTAGTTATTGTATTGCATGCCTCATTCATGTTGCTAGTTATTATATTGCATGCCTAATTTATGTTGCTATTATTATTGTATTGCATGCCTAATTTATGTTGCTAGTTATTATATTGCATACCTCATTTGTCTTTCTAGTTATTATTGTATTGCATGCCTAATTTATGTTGCTAGTTATTGTATTGCATGCCTCATTTATGTTTCTAGTTATTGTATTGCATGCATCATTTATGTTGCTAGTTATTGTATTGCATGCCTCATTTGTCTTGCTAGTTATTGTATTGCATGCCTCATTTATGTTGCTAGTTATTGTATTGCATGCCTCATTTATGTTGCCAGTTATTGTATTGCATGCCTCATTTATGTTGCCAGTTATTGTATTGCATGCCTTGTTTATGTTGCTAGTTATTGTACTATTGGATGTATACATATTCCCATAGTATACAGTAAACCCTGTCTAATGTTCTACTTGCTTGGGGAGGTGTTCCATTTATAGAGGTTAATTTAATATTAAGTCAGTTGGGCTTGGGACTCTGAAAAGTGTTCCACTAACAGAGGTTTTCCACCTCTAGAGATGTTCCACTTTACAGGTTTCACTGTAGTACCCTTTTTAGTTGCCATGTATTATAGGTTGAGTTACGTGCCATTTTGAAAATCAGGCAGCAATATTATCAAAACAAATACCAACAACAAGCAAGCAACTCAGCTATATTCCCAATATTATAGTGAGAAGACGCTTGTGAGCCTGATCTATATTGAGGAAAATACAATCATCAAAATAGGATTAAGTCACTGAACATCTATCTGTTCTCTTGTCAATGAATAATAAATTGCGTAACATAATGCCAGCTTAATTAGCATTTAGTTTCATCCATTGAGGAGATAATTGGAGAAATCTTCAATGGATGTTCTCATAGACACCCCCTCAGACAGAACCTGTCAGCATGCTTTGGAGGGCTTAGGGTCTAATACTTGGAAATCAATTCCTAATTTGATAAGTTGTCAATTTGGACATCAAATCTAATAACTGGTCAGGGATTATTGGATTCCAGATTTTGATTTTGTGTACTTTGTGTTAGTCTAGCATTAAGACATTGTACCGCTTCCCACTTTACCTCTCAGAGAATGTTACCCGAGAGTGAAAAGGGGGTACAAGGCGTCCTGATGCAACGTGACTAATTTTGCTTGATGGGAGAGTCAAATGTAAAATTTAATCAGAAAGAAAAGAAGGATGCACAAATGCCATATAAGTCACATGCAAACACTGTAATCAAACAAGCAAACTTGTTTTGACCAGGAAACATACAATCAACATTATTGTGTTTGTATATCACTTGACACCAAACAAAGTGCCTTCATCATACAAGCAATAACATACAATCAAGGTATCTTGATCCCAGTTCAAACAAACAAGCAAACAAACAATCAGAAGAAAAATAAACAAATAATACACCTATTAAGAGATTGGATTAACATTTACATGTACATGTAGTTCAATAAATTTCTCTTTGTCACGTATTAATCAACTTTTTTTAATTGCTGTCAAGTTATCCACACCATCTTGAGAGCTACCAAAATATTGGTGAAATATCTTCATAAAATGCACGGACAAGCAATCAAATACAAGGGCAATGGGCAATTGATCAATTATAGCTTATTTATAAAGTAATTTTAGATATTTTGCAAGGTCATAGAGCAATTCATCAATAGATTATTAAAAAGTTGATAACTGATTAGATTACAATGATCTTAATAACAGTTATTGAAGATAATCTCAAGTGGAGACATTCACTTATAGCATGTTGTGTACTTCATCACACAACAGCTGTTATGTATTTTGATTATTTAAAAGGAGTTGCTGTCATCTTCATCTTCGTCTACAGTCTTTTGAAGATTTTTTTTATTTCATAAGCTGAGATCAAGTTAGAATGCCTTGTCAGAAAATCTCCTTTTCTGCCCATGATTACATAATGTTAATTTCACATTCATAAAAGGCCATTTGAGCTTGTTAAGTTCAGCAACAATTTAATTAAATTCTCTATTTTGGTTAATGTTGGAAAATGCACGCGCCAACAATTCATATATGAGATATTGCTGTGTTTTTCTTCACACAAAAACTGTTATAAAAAAGAATTGCCAACAGTTTAACAAGAATTAAGTCTTATTTGCTAAACTTAACAGACTTTCCCACTGTGTTCAACTTCTGGACCATACCACGAAAAGTGTTTAACTTTTGGAGCACACCATAAGGACCCCTTAAAGGGACAATTTAACTAGTAACTCTGTCCCAGCTTGCTACCACATCTTAACAGTTTGAGATTATCTCGATCATCATAATTAGCTATCACAATTTTGTAATTAATTGTCCTGTTGTCACAGTAAGTGCATTATGCTGTATGGACAGTGATTTTAGTCATGTGAAACTGATTATATATTTTTATCTTTACACTGTTGTTGTCACTGTTTCCAGTATTGTTTTTCTAAAGGAGATTATAACAGGCGGGTTACCTTTGAAAACTATAACCTAGACTGGTTTGGTGGTCAGGATATAATAAGGGTCCTCTTCATCATATAAACATACCAGCCTCTCCCATCTACCATCAGTACTATTTTAGCCTTACTTGATTGGTCAAGATGTTCAAGCCTTGTCCGACTCTCGTTCTTCTCCCAAGCTTGAGTTTAGGAGTTTGAACTGCAATGTATGCAGGAGTTTTAGTGTTATTTGTTGCAATAATTACTGCACAGTTGCAGTTAGGTAGTTAGCTCTGTTGAGGTGGCTTAGAGGCAGCAAGTGAGCAGTCACTCTACTCTATCACTGTCGTCTCCCACAGCGAGAGGGCAACAGAAGTAAGATACATCCAGCCGTGACATCCAGTTTGCTGCAATAAATTTGTGTTTATGGCCTTTTGGTATACCTGCAAGCTAAATTCAAGCATCTGAAAGAAGATGTTTGAGAGGGGTTGGTTTAGACCCTTGAGGACAAATTGACCATCAAATATACCATGGTATTTAGGAATAAAAAAGAGCAATGAAACAAGTAGCTTAGATGGCAATGAAGCATGACAGATAGTATGCACCATTGGCAGTATGTACCATATTAATATTTTATGCCAATATTCACCAGTCGCTACAAGCCTCATTTACAAAATAAAAAAACATTTGACCACATCCCATCATTAACTCTGCTCATCCCATGCAGTAAAACTGACTCATCTTCTGGAAAGATCCTAAACATAACACACAATGACACTGATGAAGGTTTGCTTAGTTTATTAAATGGTATTCAAATACACTCCTTGACATGGGATCACATGAACAATTTTTCTTAAAGCTAGTCCCCCAAATATTGGATTGTTTCCCAGGCATGTTTATCACAAAAAGATAGGAACCGTTTCGGAATGAAGAATAAATTGATTTTTAAATCCAATTTAAATCCTGAATTGAGAAACAAGTCATGAATGGTCAGAGTAATAGAGCCAGTTGATCCCAAAGTTCACCCGCAGATCAAACTGTCATTTGTTTATGAGACGAGGGTCTAGGTGGCTTTGGATGAGAATCTTGGGCTCAAAACTTTACTGATTACCGAAGAATTACTTCTGTTTGTTTATCAGCTTAGAGCCTTGTGTTTCACAGTTTCAATTCCGTGTATGAATGTTCATACCTACTAATGCTATATGACAGGCCATTATGATGGTTCGGTCAATATGTACAAGTGATTTTGACTAAATCCAGTTTTCAAATCGATGCAAGTTTTCCTTGCAAAATGTGCAAGCTTTAATATATAAAACATTTGACGTGGTTCTTAATTTTTTAAATGTGTCGCATGGTATCAGTATTCTTATGTGTTGTGGATTTAACTACAGCTTTTGCTTGCATCCAATATCTTGATATATTAACTGAATGATTTTCAACATTCTGTAAGGGGGTTACATTTCAACAAACTCATACAATAGCTTTAGAAACCTATTGATCTTTATGATGCCATATTTGTGTGGGATTTAGAAATTGAAGTGACAGAATAAGTTATTGTTTTGCTAGTCTTGATAGCTCAATTTAACACCCACTTGTTCAAAGTAGTAATATTTCCTATGTTTACAACAAGCTTTGAATTCTAAACATTAATGAATCAAGGAAAACTTGGTCTTTGACTTTACTTCCTCTATTTACAAGAAAATGACATTAGTTGAAATGTGTCTTAATGACGCCATATACCAGGGTCCTACCAGGGTACTTTTTGAGAAAAGGTACTTCGTTGGTATATAAGATACATGTGTAGTTTGAAATGCACCTTTGATTCCATTCTCTTCACCTTACAATGAAAGAGGAGCAGATAGAGAGTTTGGATTTGAAGACAATTTGAATCAGCCAAAGTAGTACATATGAAAAAGGAATTACCATTAACACAACCAGGAGCAATCTTGAATATGATTAGTGACAAGAAAACCCATCATTGGGATTTCTGATTTGTATATTATATTTTAGATCTGTTTTTTTTAGAAAACAGAAAAGTGGTCTAGTATCTGAAATGTCATTAAATAAAGGGGAAAAGTGGTCCACCACATCAGTATAACACCAATTGAAATATAAGTCACTTCCTTTGTGGTTTTCATCCATTTGTCAATGAATAGGTTTTTGTAAAATGATCAGCTCTTAATATGGACATTTTGCCTCTTTTAGCATCATCGTTCTTTGGCAATGATCTTTCCTTTGTTGGTTTAGATGGCCTTGGTCTATATGATGATTGTGACCTTTCACAAGTGTTTCTAAGCCTTGATCAACTTTGTTCTACTCATCTACTTTAGGAACCTAATTGTGAAGTTCATTCAGGAGTGCTACATTCAAACATGGCTCAATCATCATGGATGCCACTTCTACTTAAAGCTTACTAAGTTAAGATGATTTCCCAACATTTCTCAATTGTATGAATGAATAATGTCTTATTCTATTGCTATCTGTACATTTTAATATGCTATCTACAAACCCATTCGCTGAATATCTTCATTTGTTTTTAGCACCTTATTTACTATTTTTATACCTGTCCCTTGTGAACTTTTATCAAGTGGTCTCTTTGTTTCTGAAGGAGGGTAAGGGTTTCTGATAACCCATTGAAAGTGAAAGACTTCCTTACATGTTTGTCTTCCTACCAGTGAGCATTCAAAAATGAAAAGTGACCAAGGATGACCGGAGGTAGAAAAATGTGACAAATAACTTCAAATCAATTACTCCATTCAACATTGGTGCAGCAAGCATACTCTTGATGCATTTTGATTTCAAAACATCAGTTTGCTTTTTCTTCAGTGAAAAATTGTATTTTTCATTTGAAGTGCCATCTGTATTAATCCTAAAAGCTTGTACCTACTTTAGCTATAGTAATACCACTTTCTTTCATTGTAGTACTGTTTGTAACTTAAATATTGTTGAGGGCTGGGATTATATCATTCACAAGCTCGATGTTGTGTTCACAATTTTTGAATGATGCTTTCTCATATGAAACACACTTAATTCCATGTCTTTTCTTGTAAAATCCTTCAAGACCATTATTGTCATTGCCTATTATGAGCAAATCTCTATGAAGAGGTTTGAAGTTCTAATTTGGTTATTTTATGATCCTGGGGCTATGCCTTATCAGGGATGGGAAATCAACCAAGCTTGATATTACGCTCAAAATGTAAAATTCGAATTAATTTTTTAACCTAATTTACATTTTCTTGAAAGCTTGGAAATTAAGTGGAAATATAATGATAAAGCTGAATAACACGGTAAATTAACTGGAAATTGACTTCTTGAAGAATATCAACCAACTTTCAAATTTTCAAATGTGTGGAATATTGAATTTGATAAGAACTTGAGTAAATATAATACTTGTATGGTAGAGTACTATGGCTTCATTTGTTATGTCATTATTACAAAATCTATGAAATGTGTTATTAGTCTAAGAAAACAAAATTGAAACCTGTCAATTACAATAGTCCCGCATACTAACCAGAAAACCTCAAAGAAATTGGTATATAATCTGGAAAAACAAGAGGTACAACTTGGTGAAAAATGGTTTTCTGACTTGTATGCAAGATGAGAATATAGAGTTATACTATTTTGGCCATTTTGGTATTTTGGTTATTTTTTTTGGTCCTAAGGAAGGTCAGAGTGGCATTGCTAAGTGTTTATTCTGTATCCTAAGCCTAATCTAAACTCTCAGAAGATATAGTTGGTCTACTATCTAGTGTCAACTATGTTTGACCAAATACCACTTATTCAGTTATTTCAGAACGTATTGTTTGTATGAATAATGAAAGTGGAGGACTTTTGGAAATCCAGTACCTGACCAATGTGGAGTATAATCATTCCTTCAATTTCCACAAAGTAGCAAATAATATTGTCATTACAGAAATGTAGGTTTTTTTCAATTTAAGACTCCATCGACTGTTTGGCTAAAATTGTTAAGATTGAAAAGTATAATTCCCAGGAACCGTGTAATTTATCGTGGATATGGTATATTTATAAATATCTTTATTGATGAGAATGTGTGGGAATTAAGCATTGAATCTTCCTTAATCCCCTTAGAGACCAAACTATACACTACTTCCTAAACATACCACTTTTCCCTCAGCACGAAAGCATATGGCACAAAAACAAATCATTCAATGATAAAAATCTTTGTTAAATACCCTAGAAATAATCCTATACCTGGCTTAACATCACCCTTTCGAGTTGGGGCTGTGGCTGTAAATAAACGTTCCACTGTATAGAATTGGATTGTCATACTTTCTCTTCATATATATATGGTATAGTACTGTAAGCTGCCATACCCTATTTCATGCTACTCAAAGGATTATACCCCTGTTTGATATTTGCAAGGAGAGACTTCCAGTTGTTGTACTTTTGATAAAGGTTAATCCTTAGAGGCAGTTAAGCCTCAAATGTAACTATATGTCTGATATCCCTAAAACCAACTAAATGGATTGATCTATGTTTAATCCTGTGTCTCATATTGGATTCAAAAGCTCATAGGATGTGTGGTTAAATTGCTAATATGTCATGGTGGACCGTCACAAGCTAAGAAGTTATGGGAAATGCTCAGAAAGGAATTAAAAAGGATGTATGACTTGAACAGCCCTTTCAGCCCAGAATTGTATTGCTCTGTAAATTGCTCATATCATCACAATAATTTTTATAGATCTGTGATCCAAGGCAATCCTTTTGAATATGTCGTCCATGCTTAAACTCCTTTTAATTTTACATAGAATTTTAATGAAAAAGCATAACAGCCAAATTTTAAACACAAAATAATGCAATGCAATCATTTGATTGAACTAAAATCATTTTCAGATATTTCTTACACGAACCAAAAATGATAGAACTCCCAGAAACATAAACTGTTTTGGAGGATTCCAAAAAACGAGCCCAAAGTGACATTGAGTTCATGGGCAGGCTAAAGCCATCACATGACAGACTTGAGGCAAGAGATAAGACAATTGTTCCCCAAGAGAGTCTCAGACCAGACAGAGTAGAAAGAACAGACTGACATTCAAGTCCTTATCAATTCTAGAATTATTATTGATTGTACATGTCAATTATCCGAATCTCTTTTGAAGTTGATTTGTATGTATTCGATTAACAAAATTACTGAATTATTGTAATGGGAAATTGTTTGTTGAAGATTTTTCATACTGTCTCGGACAATCTCATTGATGTACTTCCAAATTGTTGAATTTGATTTTCGTATTGGGTATTTCTATGTGTAAAAGAAATTAATTTCCTAAATTGTCCCAAGAAGGTAGGTATGTCAGGATCACTGTAACCGCTATTATCAGAGGACAGACCCTGGGTACTTAAGATTAACAAGTAAGAAATGTCAAGAATTAAATAACTTATAACAAATACAACGATGTCTTTTAAAGGTTACACTTTGTCTTTGAGAGATTAAGTTAGAAAATGAAATTTTTTGAATGTTTGGGGTGTGTATGTTTTATGTAGCCTAGTAACTTGAAGTATGTATTTTTCAGGGAATAATGTAACTTCATAGCAACTGCCAAAATACTCTTCACCTTGAAAGTGTGTTAATAGTTTGATAGATTAGCCTAAAGAATTGAAGACCTTTGATAGATATGTGTATCTAAGTACAAGCTCCATAATTGTTAAGACCAAGGTGTATGAAAAATCATCCACAGCATAAGGAAAGAAAATCCCCAGCATCCCAAAAATCTAACATTCAAAGAAACACTGTCCAACACCCATAAAGTTCAGCCATCTGAGATCCTTATTAAATTGAGTTTCACTTATTGGATAAGTTTGTTTTTTTGGATAAGTTGATGCAGCATATGTTGGTCGTACCTTCATGGTGGCCCATGCTTGGAGGCAAGTGATATAACTACTATAATACCTGTCACTTTGAAAATGTTACTTCTCCCCGTTATGCAATTGCACCTACCCTCCCCAAAAGCCTGACTCCATTCACCTCTTGAATTAAGAAATGATTCCCTGATCTGTCCAATATCTATACTGTATAGTGTATACTCACTTTCATTCCACATTCATCTCCAATTAAAAGGTGCATCATTTACATTTGAGATTGTTATGATTGTATAATCATCGAAACTGTAAAATCACCTTTATTGAGCAGAGGGTTGCGGAACTAGCTGATGTTGATTTAGGGTGCCCCTCTGGTATACCTGCAGTGTTATATCATGTGAAGTACTTTATTTGAAACACCACAGGAGGAATAATATTAGCTACTTTTTTCATCTATTATTACAGCAAAACACTGTTTCAGATCTGATCCGACATCTCTCAATGATGATTTCAAAGAGAGTGATATCCACTATTTTAGATTTTAAGGATAGAAAAGGCAATATAAGGGTCAAGTTGCTCTCAATGATTGAGCTCTTCAATTGCTGATTGCATCCTTGGCTCTTATATGGCTCAAGGTGAGCTATTTCACACAAAGTGTTTTGTAATAAGGATAGCTTTCATTGGAGTTTATTATTCTTAAGAATGAGTTCTTTGGAGATCTTTCAATTTGTATTTTTAAAGGTTTTTGTTGTCTTTGGATATTGTAAAGTTTGTGAAGGGAAGATGGTTGGAGGCAAATTCACTCTGAAGATTAGTAGGTCAATGGACATTAGTTCTCTTCCTTTGTTCTGTGCTGACCTCACTAACAAAACAGACAAAGATTAATAGAAACCATCATTTTTGTAAAATGGTTATCATCAGCAAAAACCTGGCTTGAAGTTTGATAGATAACTGGTGCATGATGGATTGAATATTTAAAAGGAAGTTCATGTTTTTTCCCAATTAGGGGCATCTTTGAAAGTATTACCACTATAGGGATGGGGCTGACCATTGGCTCTGCTATACACCTCATGTATGTTTACTTCTCCAAGTCATGATCTTTCTGCAAAAATAACCAGATACTTCAAAAAAGTAATTAGTTTATCAGAAGTTTTTTTGTGTGTATGTAGTGTAAGCAAACTTGCAAGTTCATTTGGCCAGTATATACTATGTTAAGTGCTTTGCTACAACTTGTCAAGGTTCAGTTCTTTGTGGATCACTACAAAAATCAGTTTGTAGAATAAATGAGTATTTTATGGGGCTGTTAGTTGGAAGATATCCATTCATAGTTTTTTTCAAGTGCTGGTGTCCCTTCATAGAGTCTTAGTCTAGATTTGACACATTTTCTTTTTTTTTTGAATTTTTGGTGAAAAACACTTGAATTTTATTTCTATTTTGATTCAGCTAAGGACATCATCCCTTATTTTCATGAATTATGTTATTGTAACTAAAATCAGCAAATGTTTTTCGACTCTTCTTTCACTTGTCCCAAACTTGGCCTTGGTGTTCTTTCCTCTATTTTACCACAATCAATTAAACACAATAATATCTGCCAAAAGATCTCGGTTAATTAGGACGTGATTTGTTTCTATGAGTAGAACTGGTTGATAGATTTATTATGAGAGTAAGTGTAAAGGAATAATTCGGCAATTTTTCAGTAGATTACCCAAAATAACTACGAATAGTGTCATCAGGTGCAAATGTTGATTCCAACATAGAAGCCTACACAAAGTGATTTATTTGCAATTCAGGAAGACATTCAAATAAAAGCAATTTATCTCTCTATGTTGCTGCATTTAGATAAAAGTCAGTGGTTTGTATATGGCCTAGTATCCTTTTGTTGGCTTTTTATGTGGAGGAATTTCTGCGTAAACGTTTTAATGATTTCCTCAAAGGTGTCTAGTGACTCATGTGACAGAACCAGCGACAGGGGAACATCTCAGACAAAAGCAGACATGTGCCCAAATGCTTAATACATATCCATGCTTTATCCTATATGACACAATTAAATGCATGGATTTACAAGAGAAATTTCGAGTATGAGAGACTCCAGGCTTGACTATATTTTTAGCAATGATTGGAATCTGATACTTTGTTCCACCTCCAGTTTTTTTAACAAATCATATCTTGATAACATCTTGTAACTGGATGTCAACAATTTTTTTAAAACATTGATTTATGTAAAATGGGTGTATAATATGCCTACGTATATCTACTCTGCTTCTACTGTATGTTTTTATTGCATATGGTACAATTGATATAAAAAAATAACTAAATCAAAAATTGGTAAAAAATATCCTGAAAAATATATGGTTTGGTGGTGTTTTGGTTTGTTTTGCTGTTCTTATGAGTTATTTGTTATTTTGAGATTATCAATTGTAGATTATGAAAATGTTGACCTCTTATGAATTGTTTCATTTGTCTATTTACAGGGGAATGCAGTAACAGTGTATGTTTCAATGGAGGTAAATGTATGGGCGGCTACCCCCAGATCTGCTCCTGTCCCCCAGGCTTCCAGGGCCCCCGCTGTCAGTATGGTGAGTACAGTTATTATGTTCTTTTAGACATAGCCATGCATGTTCTGATGCCATGCATCTGGTGATCCCAAATGAATTGCCTCAAATTCCCCCAGGTATTGCCTCAAATTATTCAGGAGTTGCCCCAGATCTCCCCACAATTGCCTGAAATCACCTAAGAATTGCCTTAAATTATTTTAAGGATTGCGTCAGATTTCCCAAGCCTGAAATCTCTCAAGTATTGTCTCAAATTCCCTGAAGAATTGTCTCAAATTCCCCCAGGAATTGCCCAAGTCTCTCAAATTATCCAAGAATTGACTCAAATCCCCAAGAATTGCATCAAGTTGAGTACATGTATTGTCCCAGTAATCTACATTACATAGGCTAGGCCAATTTTAACATTTCCTTACTCACAGTGCATTTTTGTATTTTCTAAGGTAGACCACACATTGATGAAATGGTGATTTGTATATGTTGTCAATTTAACCCCTGAATATTTTTGTTCAATTTTAATGATATATTTATTTTCTTATGGGTAGGCTGCTATTTATTGTCCAAAACAGTAGTTAGTTATGCAAAGAATAATTTATTTTGACAAAGCCTTGAGGTGATTTAAAAAAAACATTTGCCAGTGGCTGTCATAAATTATTCTTGCTCATGTAAAGCCAACAGAGGATTGTATTTTAATATTTTCATATTGTAATTTGGCACCACAAAGTGATAAATCCCTTTTTTCATGCAGTTTCTCAATAATGTGAGCAGTAAATTTTGGTTTGCCCGTGTCTTTTCATATGTTTGGAGTTATAATATATAAGTAATGGAAATATTAAGTAGACTTTGTGAATAATTCAAGTTGAATCAAACAAAAAAGTTATATGTATGGAAAGTTTATCAAGGAAAAAGTTAGCTCTTTTTGAGCTTTGACAAATATGTACTTTGAATGAAAGTTTTTTTGTTGATTCTATTAATATGTGTTATGATTAGATTTCCGAATATGAAATGAATGACACTATCCAAATGCCTTCATCCTATGATTTAGAGAAGATGGAATACGTAATTTGCCAAATCTTGTAAGGAGCAGGTATTTTTAGGTTTCATACTTTTGCGGTTGTTTCTGAATGAAGATGATGAATGATTAGTCTGAAACTTACATCTCCCTGACATTTACTATAGCAAGAACTAGGCAGGTCTCTGGGTACAAGGTGAGAATACACATCCTGTGGTCTACCAACTTAGCTTCTTTTCCTCAGAAAGGATATCATTTTGAGACAAGTCTTGAAAAGTACATTTTTCCTTGAAATCTTCAAACATTTCTGATATTAATGAAGTATTACCAGTCTTCTCCTCAAGAGGCTCAAGAAAATATGGAATTTTTTTAGGTTTAGATTTGAACGTCATAGTTACCCATTTTCCATTTTCTCCCCATTCCACCTTCTTGATGCAAGTTTTCATTTTCCCACACCATAGGCTTTGTCTTGTTTTGGGGTTATAATGTACATGTACTCAAGGTGTAACATGTGATCATTGTAAGGATCCTACTTATAACCTATATATCATTATAATGTCCTGTTATTGATACTTACATTTATGTTTCGCATGTCAAGATACAGTTTTAAACCATGTGTCTGCAAATTATCATTCTATAAAATCACTCATATGATTTTGATTCATTGATAAAATAGACACACATTTTTCTTCTACTTGTTTTTGAAGTTGAAACTGTCTTACATCATATCTCATCATCCACCACAACCCTCAATGGGATATCATCAAAGGCTACCACCACTCCATTATCCTGACCTGAGGTTGAAGAGAATATTGCTTTGGGAGATAGAGGACGCAAGCTATGCTCATATAAACATGTGGTGACATATTGTTACAGTTTCCAACTTCATTTTGGACATTGTTCGGCAGTTAGTGTTCAGCAACTACTGTTCAGTGGTTGGTGGTCGGTATTTGTAACAAATTGCAGGTGGTGGCATTTTGCATGTTCATGCCTTGTATTATGTTTCTGTTCCTCAAATGTTGCCCATTTTGATATCTGATGGTGATATTTGACCAGGTTTGTACACCCAGTTGTGCACCTAGCATTTCACTGTTATGATCAATGACTATAAGCCACTCAACATTACCTCATAAAGTATAAGTACATAAGTATGGTCCTTATGAGTTAGGTCATAAGTCAAGGGCCATTGGACTTTAAATAACATCTTTGAAGTGACTTTTTATCCAAGATGTTATCCACATGTGGAGCTTTCACTTCCCAGGTGCTGGTATATCATAGGTTAATAAGCAAGTCAACAGTCAATACTGTTTACTGCTATCATAAAGATATCCAAAAATATGTAGAAAAGAGAGACAATTCTAAGGGACATGATCATTGAGATCAGGTACAATCATTTTAGAAGAGAAAGTCATGGTTTTAATGACTTATAGTTATGTATATTCTGATACACATTAGCCTTGGTACCACATTAGCAAGGTACTGTTAGAAGGCTCTCACGATGAGGTATCTAGGTTGTGTTGTGTTTTTAAGTGTTGCCATTTGTGTTTTCTCAATCACAGATGTATTTTGACCAGTTTATCAGTGATCCCTCCCATTAGAGTGTTACCACTTGGGTTATGTTTAGTTGCAATGTTCACATCAGTACCCTTGAGATGATATGTTCCCCAGACCAAGGGGATATCATATCAATACGTGACCACTACACAAAGAGATCAAAAAACCTGTGATAAGCAATGGAGTTGAATACCAGCCCCTGGAGCATATTTGTGGCTATATCTGTCTGCAATATGGACAATCTTAAGACATGTGATATGTTTTACGATAATGACCAGTAACTATTCATTTGAGGGTCTATGAAGGCCTGAAGTGTAATATTAACAGTGTGGATGATTGCTCTTTTATCAAGATACCTGACTTTATTCAGATTTGTGGTATACATTCCTTGCACCTGGAGGCGTGTGTGCTAGACTCAGCACTCTCTCTCAAAGAAAATCCACCCTTAAGACATGCCCCACCACTTGACTTTCACTTTATGTAGCTTTAATATCTCAATATGATACTCATAATCATTTCATTTAACCTGCCTACCAGATTTATGCATTTTCACGTTCTCAAG
The DNA here is from genome assembly GCA_903813345.2 of Owenia fusiformis. Classification (NCBI taxonomy): domain Eukaryota; kingdom Metazoa; phylum Annelida; class Polychaeta; order Sabellida; family Oweniidae; genus Owenia; species Owenia fusiformis. Next base: position 53,697,909 of record CAIIXF020000001.1, read on the forward strand.
CTCATTATATTCATTCACTCAGAGAAGTTTACTGGCATTCCCCCTTGCAGAGATCAAGTGGGGCTATCTCTGACTCTTGTAAGAATCTATTTCAATGTACTGGAGAGGACACTGGATACTGGTCCATGGGACATTGTTTCAAATATTGGGCCTTCATCAGGATTCTATTGTCATTCTATATGGCCATCAAAATCAATTATAACACATGCTGACCAGTTAAATGACCATTAATTTAATGAGTTAAATTATCACCCAGAAGTTAGCAACATATTTCATTCAAAGAATGCCACTGATTTCAATGCAGCTGATGCTATGTCTGGAAAAAGACGTGCAAATACTATGAATGAGTCATGAACGTGATTGATTTATCGGACATTAGAATTGATCGTGTCGTCCCCCAGTCCTCCATGTGGGTCCAGGAAGCCTGCTATCTGAACTAAATGACTTTAGAATAATTGAATTATTTAGCCTTTATTCAGTTGTATTGTCTAGCATTGATAAATGTTCATTACAGAAAGTCAGTTTTATAGGCTGTTGTTGATGAAGTTGTCTTTCTTTAGATAGCACAGGGCCACCCAAATATAATCTCAACAGGCTAACATAGCTGGTTGTATACTGTTCAATAGCACCAATATGTATGATAATTCTATGAATACAATTTGCAAAGTGGATTCTCAACCTCCTGAGATCCTAGCAACAGTTTTTGAGATACCAGTTTATGTAGATGAAGCCCATGAGAAAAATAGAGAATGATTTTAAAAAACCAAAATGATTCTTATATGATTACTTCTTTTCTTAATAGAACTCTTAGAGAAAACATTATTCAATTTCATGATTTTATCGATAACTCGAAAAAAACAATGGTAAACGTTTTCAGTATGTTGGTTGATCAATGCAAACTTGCTTTATCAAAATATTTTGAATTTTTAGAGCCTTATAATGGTATTTCAGTCACATGTGTGAATGCCATCTAAGAGTAGAGGTTGATGTGGCTTGTCTAGGGTCAAGAGGTAATAGGCTGTCACTTACCGAACTCTATTGCCCTTTACTCTCATAAACACAATAATCATCCACTCAACAAAAAACATATGTGAGGCTTATGACAACCTCTTGAAATTGTGGCTCTTACATAGAACATATTGACAGCCTGTCAGTCACCAGCCATCAGTCATATAACATTGCACTCAAAATAAGAAGAAATGTTATGCCGCTAATGAATCATATGAAGCACCATCACAAACCAGACGCATATATCAAAATGTTTAAGTCAGTGTAACCAATTGAAAATATACCCGAGAAGCAACCCCTAAAGCCAATTGAAATATAAAAAATGTTGAAACCAATAAGCCCATTGATTTATTGAAATATTGTGCAAAAGATTGAGCAAAAAGAACTTCAAACACCATCATGAGGTTGATGATGTAGATAAACCTACCAGACATTAATAAGGTAGACTGGGTAATAAATTGTATCTTGTATATTGTGTTGTGACTTATGTCTTTTTTTAAAAAATGACTAGCTATACCTGCTCACTGATGAAAATGCAATTGAAAAAACTGATTAATATTCAATTTTGGTGCTAATTATACCATCAATTAGAGCCACGTCAGACATGTCATGCTCGAGCCTAGAGGTAGTTGTTAAAATTGACCATTGTTGACCTCTCCAAAGAAATGAAAAATGGTATATTGACCTTGCCTGGCCTTTTCAATCTTTGGTATTTTGACAAGGAAATCTCAATTAATGCATTTTTAAAGGTCTTTAAAGACTCAAAATAGACAGATTTTCAATAAAGTGGTCTGTGATATACTTCTGGGTGCATATGGACTATGTCAGGCAATATGTAAATGTCAATAGTTAGGCTATTCATTGGGATTTTAATGATCAGAAAATTGAGCTGAATTTGAATTTTGCCTTGAATCTTATTTTGTTTCATCTGTCTTTTTAAAACAGCAGCCATATTCATTATTCTTGTACTCTACTCAGTTAACAGTTACTGAAACAAGAGGGAACAATTAAGTGTAATCTATTTTGTAAACTTAGCAATCAGGAAATTACTGTCATAAATAAAGCCATTTCTACCAATTTTATTGTTGAAGTGAATCTGAGGATTGACCATGAATGACAAACTGAAAATGATGCAGGATTTATATGTGCATGATTTGGCTTTTTGCTATTATATCTCACGTGAAATGGAGTTAGTAATTATGTCATCAGTCATTTTGGTATGACATTAAAAATATTGTACTGTCATTCTGAAGATGAACAAAAATCATCATTTTTCAAATATGAGACCTCATTTGACAAATTACACAATTTCCAAATCATGAATCATGTGATCCTGGGGTCCATTTTTGGAACTGTCGTAACTTACTATTTGTTGCCAAGTCATTGTTCATTAAAAAGTAGACCATGGTTTTCTCGGAATCATAAGTTACGATCCTACCAAAGACAAACCCCTGGTTAAAGACATCATTAGAATAACTCAATCATTATTAGACCAACCAATGTTTTAAGAACAATAAGAAATACCTCTGAAAGTATACAAGCCAAGTTCTTTATCTTAGAGATTGACAGGTATTAGACTTCAACAATCTGTAGTTATTGATTACTCTGGGAAAACATGGCATAATGACATCCCATGTCTTCGTTCCCAGCTTGTTTCTGTCATTACAGATTTGATTAGACATGTTATATGTATTAATTAAATGACTCTCTATCTTGGGAAGTATACCATAGTATTGACCAGTGACCAATGGTATAAGCTTCCATTATTTCATTGGCAACTCTTTATGGTTAAGATCTAGATTTTCTATTGCAAAACAAAGTTATTTCATTTGCTTGCTAATGTAATAACTGGTTCATATATCAACCAAAATACTATAGATATATGGGATTCCCATAATTGGACATCCTTGAGACATTCATCCATTTGCATGGTTGCTATGGTGCAGGAACTATTGCCAAATTAGGAATATATTACTTTTATTACTCCATGAGAGGAAATAATGGATTACAGCATATGATTGCTTATTTTCAATTTCATTATGCCATTGGTCATCAATATTTGTATGAGATTACATCACTGGATGAATAATATGGCATAATAACTAACTTAAATAATTACTCCCCATGCTTCAATTAATGGCTTAAGAAAGAACAATGGGCAACATTAGAAAACCACAAAATAACAGAAAGCCTTATAAACCATATAATTATCAAATTTTCTACTTTGAGCTTTTGTTACCCTGAACAATCAGTTTGTATCCGAATCTGTACATTTATTTATTTTGTACATAAAGAATAATCACAATTTTGTGTAAACATGGGTATTTCTGATATACTCCTGTCATTGGACAAAATAAATTGAGTGTACATCTATATACAAGCTATTGTTTGATAATAAAGTAGACTCTGTATCATGTTAAGTTTTAATTTTGATTTATTGTTGTTTACATATTTTATTCTAATCCTAGATAGGTGTCAATATGGCCCACTTGAGAATGTTTTACTATCAAAATTGTTGCAGAATTATAAATTAAATTGAACAACATGCCACTGTTGAGATTGTATTATAAGGTGAATGACGACTTTGAGAGATAAACTGTTCTGCATTAATGTTCCAATTAAAATAAACAATTTTTGAACTTTTTTCTTGGAAAGAAGAAAGCTTCTATTTTGTGACACAAGTTTAAAAGTTAGTTACTTCCTGCTTTATTACATCACAGATTACATAAACAAGTAAATAGGATGCTATATTTTATCACTTCAACATTTTAAAAAATGTCTACAGTAAAACCTTTAGAACCTCTAAAAAGTGTTCCACTTGGAAGTTGGTCTTCGTAGTCTTGTCTTGGGAAAAGTGTTCTACTAACATAGGTGTTCCACTTCTAGAAGTCTTCTCCTTTACAGGTTTCACTGTATTATAATTTGAGAAAATGCTAAAGATAATTTCTGAATCTCTGAAAGGCTTTATTGACCATTATACCTGATATTCAGTCAAATGCATGCATGGAATAATAGCTCACTTATGAATGTATAATACCCTGCCATATGTCCTGTATCTTATTATTTAAATACATTTTGCAATATTATTTTTAGTCATTAGATTTTTTCCTTGGTGTGAAGTGGAGTGCCATTTGTCAAAGAGCCATTCAAAGAGAATATAAATTATATCTAATTAAACATATCCCATTAATGCTAAATCTATATTTTAAACAATGAAATATGATCAGATTTTAAGGTTTTAATTGGCCATTGATTATTCTTTAGCTGGTGGGAATTCCGGCCAATTTTCCCCTAATTTAGTTCCTGTTAATTGAAAGGTTGATGCCATTATGTAGATTATGCTTGGAGATATAAGCAATGAAGAGAAAACAGGTGGTCCCATCAAGGTAGCTATAAAAGGTATGGACCATATCAAAAACTTTGAAGTTGAGTATGTCTTAAGTATATGGCTACTAGTTGTAACATATGTTGTTGATGTGTTTTATCAACTATTAATTCCTCTCTATATGATAACAAGGTGTGAAGTAATGTTTGGGGATCACCTTCGTGTTCACCTTATATTTTTCAAGTGCCCTTTTGAAATCTCGAAATTAATTCAACGTGTTTGTTAGATATTTTAATTTAATGTAACTCATTGAGAATTTAATTTTTCTTCCACTTTTTGGATAATACTTACTTCAATTGAGTACTCTTTTTAAGAGTGTTAATTTACTCTCATTTTCTAAGGGTACATAATAAGCTATGGCTAATTACAATGTATGGATATATTTAAGAATCGAGAATATTTGGTTTTCTCACATGGTCTTGAATACTCAATCGTGATCCATCAAGGTCTTTTACTTACAAGAAATATACTGATATTACCTGAAATACACTGATATTACCCAAAATATACTTATATTACCAGAAATACACTGATATTACCCAAAATATACTGATATTACCAGAAATACACTGATATTACCTGAAATATACTGATATTACCCGAAATACACACTGATATTACCCGAAATACACACTGATATTACTCGAAATACACTGATATTACCCAAAATATACTGATATTACCAGAAATACACTGATATTACCCAAAATATACTGATATTACCAGAAATACACTGATATTACCTGAAATACACTGATATTACCTGAAATACACTGATATTACCTGAAATACACTGATATTACCTGAAATACACTGATATTACCCGGGTTTCCTTTTTGGTATGATTGTAAATTATGACCCCGAGAAAACTGTATACTTTTTGACAAACAACGACTTGCGACCAAACTATAAGTTACGTCGGTTCCAAAAGATGGAACCCTGAGGCCTGAGATGCTCATAACAATTACCACCCTTTGATTAAGATAGATAATTTTACAGTTTGGATGCGATGTGAAATCTTGAAAAGGGTTAACAGTATGGCAGTTTATCTAGAATTTGTCCACAAAATTCATGTTTTGTGGGGGATGAAACTTTATCATGAATCATAAGAAAATTAATTTCTTTTTCTGTGTTATCCTATCAGTTTTCAGCAAATGTAAATGTTTTCTTTTCTGTAGGAGGTTGTTTGTATTCATACTCTTTAACACATGAGTCATATATCTATTTTATTAATACAGAGCCACTTGTGGATCTAATCTTTACTATCTCAATTATTAGCTTATTGTGGGCATTGAACTAGTTCATTATATCAGGTTGAGATACCTTGGTTGTACCCTATGGGTCAAATCTCTCATTCTGTGGGTTATTTCAGTTCAAGTATCATATACAAAGTTCCCAAATCAATCAGTTTGAAATATTTTCAAAGTTTATCTAATACATGTGCACTTCTTTTTGTTAACTGAGTGATAGCTCTTGAATAAACTGTTATGTTCATTGATGGATTTTTGATTGAAATAATAATAATGTATTTATTTATTGCACTTCATAATTGTTTGCAAAAACATAATACAGTAAAACCTGCGTACAGGGAATGCTCTTGGGACTGAAGGAAAGTTTCCTTGTTCAGAGGTTTTCCCTATAGAGAGGGGACGCACTTTCAGCAAACTCAGAATTGCCGAATAAGCATATTTGTATATATATTGATTAATTGTACAAATGCCGGCTCCATACTTGGTTACGTTTTCCCCATGTTGATTTTAGCTGCTTCTAGCATCTGATGATGTCTAGTTGATGTAATTATTGATTTGATGTGTAGAAATCTGTTGCTAAGAACTAAATTTCAAGTTTCATCAACCCCATTTTATATCATTGATAATCTAGAAATTAGATCAGTAAAAGATTTAGAGATTTGGCTCAACAACCGTGTACTTACTATCTGTTATCTCCATAAAATGATTGTGTCAGTCCCTAGATTATCACAACTGGTTTGATGCAATTAGGTTTTTGAAAGGAAGAATTAGTGTCGTGATAATAAGTAACAATAAGTAACAAACAGATTAGTATTAGTTTTAAAATAAATCAGGGTAATTAACAGTGGGTGCGATGCTACATCATGTAAACAATTGGCTTATCTTAATCTCAATCATATTAATCCAAGCTTTTTATATTCAGATATTGGCTTAAGACTTTCACACCTCTGAAAAATAATGGAATATACAGTGTCACCAATATTCCATATTCCTTGTTCACAGGTGAATTTTCATAATTTGCCCCAAAATAGTGTTCCTTGTTCCCTGTTCACAGGTTTTCCCTACAGAGAGGGTCTGTTAACATGTAAGTCAATGGAAAAATATTTGGTTCTTTTGAAAAGCATTCCTTGTTCATAGGTTTTCCCTACAGAGAGGTATTCCATCGGACAGGTTTTACTGTATGTGTATTTAAAAAAATGTTTTCATTTATTTAATTTTACTTTGATGTCTCTAAGTATATTTTGCGATACCCTTAGGCCCAGAACATAGTAACTACTATGATTGAAGTTCTCTTCCAAAGAAGTGATTCAAACTATTGAAAAGGGTGATTTTGCGGGTATTTTGTTGATTGAGACTAACTACTACTGCTTTATATCAAATCTAACCTTGGTTATACGGGTCGGTGAATATATATTGGAACATCAATGCGATCAATTCTATAAATTGCCATAAAATAAAAATAAAAAATAAAATAAAAACATTGACCGACCACACATTGCATTCTAACAAGCCTTCCAAACTCATAAGTAATGAGATCTTTCAGATGGTGCTTGTATATTATCTTTTTATTATCCTTGTTCTTTTTACAGTTTAGTCAAAATGCTGGTACATTTTTAATTGTTCCAGACATTAGCCTTACTTAAAAGCTTAAGACTTTATCTTTGAAGAAAATTTTGTTTTTGATCTTGAGCTTATAACGATCTGAATTCACTAAAATTACTCTAAGTAAAATTAATTTTTAATTGTGTTTTGGTATGTAGAATATACATGTAAATATTTATTTCCCTGTATGGAAATTCCTCTATTGTTGTGTTCTACTTGTGAAAAAAACCATTTCCGGCTTTACTGAACTTGGCTATACTTTACCAGATAATACTTCCCACCCTAAAACTCGTAGTTCATGAATTTTCAATAATCTGAAACACCAGCCAGGAAAGGTTCATCCAAATGCTAAAAATAGCTGAAAAAGAGCAATATTTGAGATAATAGGGTCATGTTATGGAGATTTAATCCTTCAGCCTACTGCGAGGAAGTTTTTATGTTACCTCTAGGGCAACCACTGACCTATCTGGTTTCTCAATAATTATCAGCAGCTCTCTCTAAAAGGATTAGCATGACTTTATAAAAATCATTCATAATGGATCTACATACGAAGATCTAATAATGAATTAAAAGAAGTTAGCATTTTTTTAAATACTTTTAATTTTCTCCCCCTTAGGCCTTTTTATGTTCTAAGCATATGGGACTTGGGAAATGGGAAATACAATTTATAGTAGATCTCAATAATAATCCTATAATAAAAAGTTAGCATTTTTGAGAATATTTTTACTTTTTTTGTCCCAACCTTTTCCTCTTCCTTTTTATGTTATCTACTAGCATAAAGGAAGGACTAGGGAAAAATGGGGAAAAAATATCAGCATTTGCTACCGGATGATAGGTTCCTGATATATGAGTATGCTCTTTACTTTTACTATGTTTTGCCAGGATGATTCACAAGATATGTAACATAAATGTAAATCGTGAGCAATGTGTCTAAACTGTTGTAAATATTCCATGCATTTCCCTGGTGGCAGACAGACTGAAGCATTTGTGATAGGCAATTGTTTTTTACAGCAAATAACAGGAAAAACACCTCTGTTACTCATAGATCAAACCTAAAAGGTCGCAAAAAGGGATTCATTTAAACCAAAACACAATGTTTCATAACAAATGTGTGTACGCATCTGTTATGGAATGTACAACTTCAGATCCCCCCTCCCTCTCGATAATATGATTCCACACAATGATTCATGACCACATTTCTGTTTATAATTGATAGATTAATTGCTGCTTTTTTGGAATTAGTGAAAAAGATGTATGCCTAATTGGTTATTCAAAGTAGAAAGATTGCTTCAATATATTTCCATTCGTGCACTACCCTGTATCTTTTTCAGCTAGTCATACCTCCCTCTCACTAAAACAGATACAATGGATGCAGAAAGAATGCAGGCAAATAAAATAGTGTTTATTTTTTACCAACTGGGTCTATAGATTAGTTTTACGTCAAGGGCGGGGGGGGGGGTTGTCAAGAGACCTGATGCAAGACTCAAAAGTTTACAATAGATCAAGTTCTTTGAAGGGATATTAGTACTACAAAGGGAGAAGACATGCTTAAAAGTCATTAGGTATAAACTAGGAAAATCAAATTTTTGAGATCAACCCTAGTGAATCCAAAGTAATTTCTTTGATTACTAGTGCAGTGAAAGATATGTGAACCAGATCAACTGATATAAGACCATTGATAAAATCCCTCCATATAAGCAACCTGAAACTATCAATTGTTTTATCTTCTTACTGATTTGTGCCAGATATGATGCTATTTTGCCCTCTACTCCAGAGACATATATTCAATTTTGCCTCCAAAGACCAGCAAATATTCAATTGCCCCTCTAAAGACCAGCATATATGCTATTGCCCCTCACAAGACCAGCATATATGCAATTGCCCCTCACAAGACCAGCATATATGCAATTGCCCCTCACAAGACCAGCATACATCCAATTGCCCCTCTGAAGACAAGCACACACAAATGCCCCTCTAAAGGCTGGCATATATTCAATTGCCCCTCTAAACACCGCCATACATACAATTGCCCCTCTTTAGACCAGCGTGCATTCAGTTGCTCCTCTAAAGAAAATAATATATTCAATTTCCCCTCTAAAGACTAGCATATATCCAATTGCCCCTCTAAAGACCAGTATAATTCATTCAATTGCCCACTCTCTATACCAACTGGCTAGCTATACTGAAGATAACCTCTTCAAATCCTTGTATAATAGTTTGCATTTTCAGAATCTATTTCACCTTTTTGAATACAATAAGAACAGGAGGCACATCTGTTATGTGTGTCTTGCACTAAAATGTTCATGTGTTAAAGAATGGGGACATTTATAAAGGGGGGGGGTGACTGAGACAAGTTGATGTGAGACTAATGCATATTTTATTTGAGTATAATCTGATAGTTCTTCAGTTTCACCCAGTGTTATCTGCTGTATCATTGAGGCAGTTTGTCTTTCTGGGTTCTGCCTTGTTGCATCTACCACCCCAGATAACCCAAACCATTCACCCTTCTATCCAGAGAGAAAACAGTAATGTCTAATGGTTCAATGGCAGATGATATCAACTATTTCAACAGTACCTCCTTCTATGGTTCTCTCTATGTCTTCTCTATGGACATTGCTTTTCATCACTTTTAAGAACTGGAACTAGTGGTTTCATCAATTCGTTGATTTAGCTTAAAAAACATTTTATTGAATTCATATGGGTTATAGGCCTGCTTGTACAATGATTTGAACAAATTGGCAAACAACTCCCAAAACTATTCCCATCAGGGACATGCTTTATGGGTGGGAGACCCTTGTCTGATAAGTTGAGGAAAGTTTGGATATATGTATCTGGGTTAGTGTGTGAGGTGTTAACTCATTCAGATACCTTCCCATACAGCTTTTAGGGTAACTCATATAAAGTTCAGGGTCAGAGATAACTCTGGTTCTGGTTGAATTGATGGCACCAATGTTATATGTCTGTCAGTATATGCATCTGATACCTCCTGTATGATATGGATATAATAGAACAGAGACCTTCAATAGAGAAAAAACACAAGAGAAATTGGCCTTTGCTGTTCTTGTATCATATCTCCTTCAGTAGGGTACTGTGCTCTGTCTGCAACTGCACTGTATAGCTATGTAAATTTTATGGTTTATGCTCATTCAGATACTCATCTGGTATTTCCATCATTTAATTTCTGGTTTATGATCAACTTGTCAGGGTATAAGAATTATACCAACTGTTGATGGTATTTAGCTCATCTAACTAACCAACCTGTTGCTCACGTGTCTCTTCTATCTCATGTATGTAGACATGTTTGCATGTGATCAACTGTGGCATTTGTCAGGGCATTGGTGCTGAAATGATGGATGGTGCTGTCCATGCAATATATCACTCAGTAAGGAGACCACAGGCCTGGCTAGTGTATATAGATACTAGATAGAGCCAAAATGGTAACAATAACAATACATATATTTCTGATATGGTCTCTTTGATGCAAGACTAAACTTGGGTCTATTTCTGAGTTCTCAGTCTAAATGGTTGTAGGCTTTTCATTTAGTCCCAAGTCTTCAGTTCAAAAGATTATTGCCTCTCTGGAATACCATTTCGGTATTGCTAGTATATAATGGATATATGATATATGCAAGACAAGGTGTCTCTCAGTACCCATGGTAACATAGGATCAAAGACTTAAATGACTCATTATTCTCTCATATTTTGGCTGGTGATATAAAGCACAAATGGCAACATTTCAAATAAAATATCAGTGCAATGTAGGGTTGTGTGGTATGGGTGTTGTGGTCAGTTTTACTGTTTTCAGTGTGTTTTAAAATAGATTTCCTTAAATGATGTCATATTATATGGGAGTGGGTTCACAACCAGTTGCGGCCCTGCTGCCTGTTAGCAACCTGTTCTATATCAGAAGTTGTGAAAATGACTATTTTAAACCCATTTTCTGGCTCTGTACATCATTAACACACAAGCTAAATACTTCATGATCAATTTATTGCAATGTGCGTGACTCGTAATTGTGTTTGGTTTGTGTTTTTAACCAGGTTTTAACTTTATTCCTGTCGCCACCTAATAATCAACTTTGCCGTTTGTTTCAACTAGAACCCTCAACAGAGACAGTTTATCATCATATTTCACCCTGAATGTAACAACCTCGTAAGCAAAATATAAAATGTAATTTCCTATGTTTGATTGCTGGTATGTACATTGATTAATTTCAGAGTTCATGACCAGAAAATTCACGATCTCAACTGTATGACTAGACCAATTGTGTAAACTTCAAGTCCTGTTTGCTTACCTCATGTATATATATCTTAGCCACATATTATCGGAATATATTTTTTGTGATATTTGACCCACAGGGTTTGTATTTCCTCTTGAGTCTATCTTTGACTTTGATGACTTCATAAAGCTTTAATTGATGCCAGTGGCTAGTTCCCAGCCATAGTCTAAACATATTACATTTCATTGGTTAGAACACTTATCAAAGTTTTTTTTGAAATTTTAATGCATTTACTCACGTTTTTGAATAATGATTTGCATGTACATGTATATACTATATAGTAGACCAGAATATCATATGGAATAAAACTAGATATTTTCATTAAAAAAGTCATACAACATTTTTGAATTCATTTTCATATAAGATAATAAGATAAACATAAGATACCTGGAGAATCACTCATCGACTGTTCTCCGTTCACTGATCATTTTGGGGAGGCCATTTAACTTCCGAAATAGTTGTTTTGGTTAAATAATTGAACTTTAATCGGAGAAGAAATAATCAAAAAAGATTCTGTACATTTATGGGAAACTTTGGTGAAATGTTCTACCTTTTCTATATCATGATGAGTCCAACTCAGGTCCATTTAATGTTATCAGAGATTGTTTTCATCTGAGATAAAACAGAGGCATAACTGTCACTGATGGAGATTTTGTTTATTTACTTGTTTTCTGTTGATGTCATTGAGAAATAGGTGTGTATAGAAAAGATATTTCATTACCAACAATTAACAGCATTTATAGCCTATCATTAGTCTGATAGCACAGGAGTTTTATAGCAAATAACAGCATAATGCTGATTTTACTACTTTTACTTTTTATGATGGTTTTTAGTGAATTACGACCAAGGATAAAGTTCATGTCTTTGAGATTGTGTGATTGTACCGCCCTGGGATATATTAAAGAGTGTCATGTGCCACCCATCTCATTAATTGAAACTAATTCAAACTGATTTTTAATCTCTTTGAACTTTTGCTGCAAATTTTTGTGATTATTAGATTATGCGCAGTAGACATTGTGAGCTTTTTCAATTAGATAGAAAACATCAGCATGTTATCCGATTATATGCTGACCGCTTGGTGACTTTATAATCTTTAACGATGTCAGATAAATTGAATTGCAAAATCTCCAAACTTAAAATGAAGACAGCTCAGCCTTTTGGCAGAATAAATAGCTTAAAAATGTATGAATATTTGGTTTTTATGTCAGCACTACAAGTTATGACATATTGATATTGATATCAATGCCGGTTTTCCTTAGTAAACTATATTGATGAGTTATAACTGTTCACTATTATTTACTTTGAATTAAAAGTGAAAATTATGAAGTTGCAATAGATTTGAAACAAAAAAAACATTTTGAAATAAACGTGCCCCAAAATGATTTGCTTGTCAATGGGGCAAATTAGGATTTCTTTTTTTGTAAGTGATGAACATGTACAAATTAGGATGGAATCAAAGATTCTTTTCAATTTTTTGTTAAATCAGGCTTACATGCTTACAAATTGTTAAAGAATAATATTTTGTTTTTATAGTTTCTTTTGTGCTTTTTGAACACTTTTGAGTATAAAAATATTATCTTTGCAATGTTTCAATTGGTATCAAGCATGCAAAACACACCTCTTACAAAAAGGGTATGTGTAATGAAAATATTGAATTTAGAATTACGTGTTTGAGTGACAATTGAATTTCGCTGCAGGATATGGACATCAAAGCAACAGACGGGGGTTAAACATTTAGATTAGAACATTTGTTGTTGTTATATAAATTGATGATGTAATTAGGTTCATGACAATAAGGAATACTCATTGAACATTGAAGTTTAGACAAACAAAAGTTTGAGATATTTCAGTATGGGGATTTGGAGGAATCTGGGATATTTCCTGATAGCGCTGATTGTGGTGTTAAAATGGACAGAAGCTTTCAAATGTCGTGCAAGAAGTGGACGGAAAACACGTCACAAGATCATTTATGCATCGCAACATGGAGAGAAATGGATATATGGTCAGATATGTATTTGTAATATGTTTTGTAGTCTTTTTTGTGATTCATACAACATTGTTGCCATGACAAAACATTTCTTTTTCTTGAAAAGCCTACAGGGAAAATATAGAGTCCTTACATTTTCTTTAATGCATGGCTATTACGTATAGATTTAAGTAAATTCAGGGAATTAAATCATCAGAGAATTTGTAGCAAAAAATATTTAAACCCATTGTTTTAATGCTGGATATCAATACGTCATAGGAAGAGAACAATAGAAATAGGAATTCTCAACTTACGGGACTATGAAATAGCTCTACTTCATTTGTCGCTGATTAAAGTCATATCATTTTACTCGTTACCTGTGAGAATAGGATGTATTTTCAAGATTTGAACTTGATGCCTCCCGTAAATGAGCCCAAACAAGTAAACATGTCATTGGCAATGTTATTGTTTTCAATTATAAATTGTTAGTATTTGACTTAAGCGTAAAAGCTGTCAGTGAAGTTTGAGTGAAGTGTGAACTTCCGCCTTCTGTAAGCAGGTATCCATGGAATGATGTAAGCATCTCCCAGAATTCCAAAAATGGATAATACCGGAATGTTGCGCTGTGGCTTTGAGGCCAAGATCAGTGGCTGTTGAGTGAGCCTATCAATTATAAAGCCACAAATAAAGAATTTTTCTGTGAAGAAATCAATGAACTTTAACTTGGCTTGTTATATCAAAGAGTTTAATGGTGTCTGCCAACAGCGTCATCAGTATGTCTTTCTAAAGAGTATCAAGAAGACTACATGTTTCAACTCCTGGTTGTTTTTTTCACTTTATCAAATGCATACATGATATTATACATGTCAGTGTATAACATCATTTTTTGTGTTCTCAAAAAGGCTTGCCTCTCCCTATAATATTAACAATAATTTTTATTTTCATTTTGGGTCAGAAAATAGGCCTTTTTGTTGGACCTTGTTATTAGAAATTTCCTTTATTTCTGAAAAAATCAGGTCAGATATTCTAAAATGATGCTTCATTTTGAAAATAAGGTCTCCAAATGACCCCCAGACCCACCAGTACATTGCATGCAATATGTATACAATCAATACAATAAAGTACTGACATTAGATATGTCTTTTTATATAGAAGGTATAGACTCTACAACACAATCCAACCTATATGAGATACAACCCCTGAGGCAAAAATACATGGTACTTAGTTTGAAGTGTGAATACCATTATTAATCAAGACAGATAATGTAAAAAATGTACAAAGTTGCTAACATGATAACACAAATATTCTACAAGATACACAGCATTTTAAAAAACATTTATCGCCTTATTTTCTCCATAGGTTACGCCAGGTGTGATTGTAGGATAATAGAGGAAATCGCTGGCGCCTAGGTTCACCCCCTCACTGATTGATACTTAGCATGCTTCAGAGAACCTTGATTCTGTGTAATGAATTGATCGTTTCACCCTTAATAGTCATTTCTTTCGATATTTATTGTTTACAATGATGTCACTTTGCTCTTTAAGAATTTTCAATTTCCTCATTAGACACGATTAGTTGATTACCTCAAATCAATGGCATCTAATCCCATGAGAAAATCGCGATCAAATTTTTTGAACCTATATTAACCTGATTTTTAGATAACAAAAGTTGTATTCTAATTTTAGGTGTTCGTTCTTGAGATTTTGTTCCAGTGTTCTGTATAGTGTCTACTATTTTAGGAATAACAGCAAACTTGATACAACCATTGTAAACGAAATAATCTCAAATAGTGGCAACTTGCAATTTCCTAATTCTAAAAATACATTTCTACTTGTAACTTATCACCTCAAATCGTTACATTATTTTCTGAATTTGATCAGGTAATTTCTCAGCATCTTAATTATTTCGCACTTATCAGGCTTGCGGGAATTTGATTTCTTTGATTTTGCTCTTAACAACCTGTTTTCTTGGTAGCTAAAGAACTGTCATATATTCGCCCACAACCTGTTTCTGGCAGAATTTCTCACATGGTACTTTAGATCGCGTATTGATTGACTTGAGGGTTTGGTTGAATGGTTTCATTAGAGGTCATGCTTACATGAATCAACATCTGATTGCCTTACATGTCACGTTCATTATTACAAAGGTAAAAAAAGAACCCTAGATTGTTATTTTTGGACTTAATTGATATTCCTAAAGAGTACTCAACTATGTTACAATTTCTGCATCTGGCATCAAACAATTCACACGTGCATTTGTTTCAAGTAAAGCATGTTTACTTAATAAAAATGATGCCTGATAATTTTAGTACAAACCAATTTAACATCTTTGTTTAAAAGCTTAATGACTTTGATAAGCCCCAAGAAAGATAGGGCACAGTTTCCTTTTATTATGAATATTTTTTTTATTTCATTAATGAGCTTAATAAGGATGATTTCTCAGGACAATATTCTGTAAAAATTTCAAGGTCATTTTTGATAAATACAACAAAAGTGCATCCAGGTGTTATGCATAAAAGCCTCGTGATTTTTTTTCTTGTCTCGTTTATTTTTCTTGTTATGAAATCATAGTACCAATTAGTAAGTGCAATGTCATGTTGGTACAGTTACATAAAATGTTTCAAATCAGCTCTTGGCAATAACAATTAGAACACATGTATAAATTAATGTGGTTTTTTATTGCAAATTGTGTTTTTCTAATAAATGATGTACCATATAAAGAGGTGCTTCACATAAACATGGAATATTTATATTTTCAAATATCTTGTGCACCACTCCCATAAAACAATAGCAGTAGAAAGGTAAATAGATATAATCGTCACTCAATTGTCGAAAAAGTTGAAAAGAATTGTACATTTTAATCTGAAGAAATAAATTGATTTTTTACATTGATAAAATTGTCACATATTCATTATTTATTTACTTTGACATTATAAACAATAAAGAACAGTATAACACTATATTTTAACAAGTCTATAATTTTCTATAATAAATGGATTTGTTAACATGGTTCAATCACTTATCAACTTGTCTCAAGAAATATATGGTTTTTGTACAATGCACAAAACACTAGCAGGTTTAAAATACATAAACTTGATATCTCCATGCAGAAAAAACAAACCTTGAAATTCCTAAGATGAAAGGGGGTAGTATTTAGAAAAAGACATTTTGATAACAGAGTTGTCCTCAACATTAATCAAAGCATCAAAGCTTCAAAGTTGTTTATTTGAATGTCCAGTCTTTAGGAGTGTTAACCATAGAATGTCTCAAAGTTTACTCACATGGGCAGAGATTAGAGGTTTTCCAGTTAACAGAGATAAGGATTTGTTAGCATTAGGGAGTTTGTTTTATCTTTAATTGGGGTCAGAAAAAAATGTTAAACTTTGAACAGAAATCTGGAATTTCCACTGGACCAATGCTAAGGTTAAGTAACAATTTTATGTACATTTGTAAATATTTTTGGGGTGCCCTTACTCAAATTTTGGCACCTTTCTCAAATACCCTTAGACTTTAATATATTTACTTATGATGACCTCTTCCTAATGTAAATGAAGAGTATTGTCAAGTTCTCCAGTTCTTTTCCTGTCTTATATACAATATTGAGCTAACCCTTTCAAATATTTTGAATTTGCATCTCTAAAAGAGAGCTTCATCTTCTCATTACCCAATTACTTGGGGATTTAAGCCCCCCCCCCAACCCCTAAGAGCTTTAAATCATACTATTATACCAGTATATTCCATCAGTATAGATTTACCTTGATAGGTCAAGATGCTCACTCTTCTTGTTAAAGTATGCAAGATTTTTTTTGGGGGGGGGAGACTTTTCTTTCCAGTGGACCTCCTTCTAGCTAGCTACATGGTCTGCTTGTGGTCTTTATTCATGGTGAAGATTTGATTGTTAATTTTCTATTTTATTGAGAGATAATTGAAAGCCCTATCTCAGATCTTGGTAATTAGAGCGCTCATTAAAGTTAGGATTTCTTTACATACCCCTGGGGCCATGATAAATTGGAACATCTTCAAATGCTTTTTCTTCGGGTATTCTTGTTCTATCCTTTTACCTATTTACAAATTCTTTCTTGTATTGACAACGACATATTGTTACATTCATTTCAAGGCCTGGTTGTTTAATATATTGTTTTCTTACAGCATTTTGAGTATTGCATTCTTGAAGATGGAAAAAAGGTTAAAAAGCCCTTGATTCATCTAACATTTATCTTCCAAATGGTCATTGAAATATTGCATTAAAGGTTTAAGTAGTGTGCAAAGTGGCTCTTTAGTCCAATTTTGATTGCACCTAGTGCTTAGTTTCTTGTACATTTGTACAACTATTATCTAAGCCTAGAAGTGGAGGTCTATATACTCAAAAGCAAAATCATCTGAACACTTGTAGTGTAGTGCAAAACTATTAATTCAGGCATGTAATTTTTTGAATTTTCTCGTATTTTTATCACAGTGAATACATTCCTGAATTTGTCTTTTATCTGTTATGAAATCAAGTTACATCACACAAAATTCACAGTTTGGACCTGAATGAATTTAAGTGAATTTAGATTTGTGGATTAAGATGTTTTTTACTTTAGCAAATTGCAATATATCTCCCTCCCTCTCTCCTCTAATCAGGTCATTGTGTTATCTAAAGTTGCACTCTCTCAACTCAGATTCCTTTTTTGATGTTCCTACTACTCTGTTACTCATCCAGTATACCATTTAAGTATGTGTAGTATCCCCTCATAGATATTCCCCCAAAATTAATCACCCATTTTATAACATTTTTCCTCTTATCAACATGATTTCATATTGTTATAGTCTCCAACTTTTTTGTTTGTGGATGGCATTTGGCGGTTGGTGTTCAGTGGTTGGTGTTTGGCATTTGGGGGTTGGTGGTTGGCTTCTGTAACAAATGGCAGGTGGTGACATTTTGGATGTTAATATTTAAGGTATTAGTTTAGGGTGAAAATTATAGATTAAAGTCACTCCTTTGAGACAGGTATATTCTATCAGGGTTCCTAAACTGACAGAAGCGTACACCAGGTCTGTTCAGGCACCCTGTCTATGGAGATGTAAAGAATGTTACTGATGTTATCAGGATATAATCTTCTTTACGTGCATGATCCCCAGTTACAACAGATCTTTTGAGGGTTTACATGCAACAGTCGTTGTTCATCATCATTCTTGCAAGAAGGTCATGGCAATCTATTAGAGGCTTCCCTGATGTTGTAAGCTTCATTTTGGGCTTTTTCACAGATGAAGCTATCTTTTAAATGTGATATCAAATTCTTGAAAGGGTAGCCCTAATGTGAGGTGCTAAAATGTTTACTGTCCTTGTATTAAATCACAGTTATTGTTGTGCTATGTTGAATTATGCTTTGGTTGGTGTGTTCTGTTGTGCTTGGTACATGCAAGGTGCTGAAAACTGATATAGAATGTAATATGGTATATTGTATATTGATTGGACTAAACACCATTCACATGTACAAGTATAAACCTCTGTCATTATTGTCACATTTGGACCACTTGCTTAATAAACATTAATGTAACAACCTGAAATAATCCCAGGAGATAATCCATGGATTAATTAAGTCAGGTAAGATGTTCTAATCCACCCAGGTGCGAATTTACCCGTGTGTCTACCAAACAGTAATAAATAAATGGCTATCTCCCGTGGGTTAAGAAACAAGCAGACCAATTGATGGAAAACATATAGAAGCAATTTATTAGTTTATCTAATTAATTGGTCTAGGGATTCGGCCATTCTTTTCGTTCTGTAATATCTATCTTTGCTGTGGTATTTGTAATTATTATAGGTTACTTTCTATTATGCCAACTAAGAGGATATGAATTATTTAGCCTGGTGTAATAGATGTGATATTCTACGTTTGTTTTACACACTTTTTTGGTGTCTCGTACTAATTGGTGTCTCATTGATATTTCAATCAGGATCTTTGTACCTGACCAAAATGTTCAAGTTTACCCTTTGCTTTGTCTGTTTAGTATCTGCTTAGCCTCTAGGCTCAGGTTAGCTCAAGTTATGCATTAAGTTAAATATGAATTGTAAGGAAAAGATAGGTTTTATATTTTGAGCGTTAGTTATATGACTATAAAATGGATACCACCCCCTGTTCATGTTTTTTCCATGTGCTGAATGATCAGCTGAAAAAAATAAACTGTCATAGTAAAAAATGAAATTGTTCTGTTTAAATATCATACCACCTTATTAGGGATACTAAAATTTAGACTGCATTCAAATTGAAAATTAGAGTGATTTAATGTGATATGGGAAATAAAACTTGACTTTTTTCCTTTTGATGAATTTGGCTGATTTGTTTGTCTGAATGACTTTATGACTCATAATTATTTGGTAAAAATAAGTAAGATATTTCACCTGTTTCTATAGAAAGTTACCCTGGATCTCCACCAGTAACCCACACTACCCTCTTACTAGTATAAATGATTTTGTAGTTTTTGATCCTATATATAGATCTTCATAATCTCAAATGTAGCCTTTATGTATTTTATATGGTTTTGATGATGGAATGAATTAAGTAAGCTCACTAATGGCAGGTATCCAGTGACTGGATTTTGATAAGTTGATATGTTTGATAGACTAGTTCATAGAATGCAGATGAAGTCAAGCTCAAAGGATGATAGAATGTCTCATTGTGATATATAATCTTTGGACCAGTCATTAACTGGTACCTAATAGCCTGGTGCAGCAATCAACATTATCACACTGTTGAGCCTGATTGTTATGAAACAAACAACTTGAGAAATGTCAACATTATAGATATGGGCCATCAATATTGTCCCATATTTCATGACCATGATGAATATCTTCGTCTTGAGAAATAGCTATGAGTGATTACCAAAGATTATGTTTGAATATCGAATAAATATGTATACAATGTACTAAATCGAAAAACAAATCCCATGAAGATCATATTTAACTGTCTGGTAGGGTAGCCATCAGGAAGATACTAGCGCTGAATATTAAATGAAATATTGCACAGTGGATTAATCAAAGATAGGACATGCCTCATGGTGACAGACCCCATTGTTGGTATTTGTTGTATATCAATATAGAACACACTTCAGATATATACTATAAATGCATAATCTAATAGCAAATTGTAATGGAGTGCCTATTATATCCTAATAATCCATCTGTATACAAAGATCAATTCGTGGGGGTGGAGGTCAAAACATGAGGTCACCCAGGGGTCTTGAAATATCACTGTCCGCATGTCATATTGATTAATAAACTTATTGTGTGTTTATTCTAGGCTTATTGGTATATATTGTACATATATAGGGAGGGAAAGGAGTGGTTCGAAAATAAGGGAGGGGGAGAAGGAAAATAAGGAGTTGAGTAGAATATGAGGAAGGGGATAAACATTACGTAGGTGGAGAATTGGAAAAGTTGGTATTCGTATGACGCATTGTTCAAAAACTTGTTCCTGATCGTGATGACGTAATGTTTTGCCATGTTAGTGATTTATGAATTGTATTCCAATATTTTGATTACTGATGAAGTTTATGTGGTTTTTAATCTCCAGTATTTATTATGATAAGTCAATGGAGAGTTAACGAGCTTCTAAAATGCAGTACTCTTTGCACTTTTCTGATTTGATTCATTTTTCTCATTTACTTCAATGTTGAGTTTTAATGTTTGTATTTGCACGTCTTTAGAGACAGCCAAAGTCAGACATTTGTGTTTTTGCTATTAAGTATGGTGAGACAGCCAAAGTCAGACATTTGTGTTTTTGCTATTAAGTATGGTCAGCGTGTTTCATTTATTATGATATCTGCCTTGTAAGGAGCTAATGAGGACATATTGAATGCCTACATGAAGTAGCCATATTGCACGAATTAGCCATCACCCAGTGGGGCCCTGTCAGAGTGTTTATAGAAAAAACTTCCTGGACTAAATAGTTTGAGGGGAAATCCAGCATCATTTAACTAATCCAAACAATGCCCAATTTAACAGTTAGCAGCCTACCCACCTTGTGACAGAAACACTGTGTACTGAACAGCATTTATATATACATTTAAGAAAAATAGAATCGCCTACAATAATATTTCTGACCAAGTTATTTATCTTAACTGAAAAAAGCATGTTATTTATTTTTGTCTGCTTTGGCAAAGTAAATTTATAAACTTAGGTTCATGTGTATGTATAATGGTTTTTATTCATTTTTATGTTTCACATTTTATCCTATTATTGCTAATATGAACATTTTTAGTTGTTTTTTTTGACTGGTTATAATAAACGTCTCTTGTTTAATGTTACTTCAGATGTGAATGAGTGTCGGAACAACAATGGTGGCTGTGAACATAATTGCTGCAACACGATTGGCTCATATTATTGTAAATGTCCACCAGGATTCCAACTGGCTTCTGACGGGAAAAGATGTGAAGGTTAGTAAAACAGTTCCCAATTAGGAAATGCGATTAGTTGGCAGTTACAGAAATTTCAATTTTCTGGGCCTTCTTCTACATCAGTTTTATATTGTTATGGTCTCCATTTTTGTGACGACATAGCATCCAGCATTCAGCGTCTGTAACAATTGGCCAGTGGTGACATTTTGTATGTTTATGCCTTGTCAAAATCTGTAAACTGATCAATATTATCAATAAAAATATCAAAATTGAATCATACCCTTCAAATTGATGGCAGTAAATTTGTTATCAAATTAATGTTCCCATCACTTGATCATTAAATTGACCAACATTTTCATTAGCATGACCAAATTGAATAATGTCTTTCAATATATAGCTCCAAATTCATTGTTTAGGGTTATGAACTGCACAATGTGGGGCATTAGGAAAATTGCTTCATTCGTTAACACTAATCTTGAGTATTGATTGTGATTTCTATTTTTATGTGGACATGTAGGAGTTCAATTCAGTTACCAAGTGTCCCATTTGATATCATACTGAGCCCTCATTACATTGCTTTCTTTGGAAATACCTTATTACAAGTCAAGATAACTCCCTTTGTAATTCTACATGATGAACTCCCATCATTAAAATGAATTGAAGTATATATTCATCTATTGATACCAATGACAGTTCAGTATTACTTTATTTTGATTGACTTCAGTGGTACTGTAAAACCAATCAGATTGAACACCTGCCTGTATGGAATAAATTTCTACATAGAAAAGTTTTCAAAGGAACCTTACATGTAATGAACCCTCACTGTAAAAACACCTGATTTCAAGTAAAAATGTTGGCTAATATTGAGAGTGTTCAATAATCACAGGATTTACTGTGATAAAAAGGGTAATTCTTATAGATTATTGCTTTCTAGCACATTTACATAGTTACATGTGTTATATGACGTACAGTTTAAATGAACAATGTTTCTTTGGGGTCATATTCAGTCAACAAAAGGAATATAAAATATGAATATTTATTTGCAGATATTGATGAGTGTGCACAGCATAATGGTGGTTGCCAACATAAGTGTGAGAACAGACATGGAGGTTTCACCTGCGTGTGTAAAGAGGGCCAGAGACTTCACGCTGATGACAGAACATGTGTCGGTAAGTTGAACCTACATTCTTACTCATTGGTCTTGCATCATATCTTCAACTCCTACTTGTCCCATCTACTTAACCATCAGCTTCGGGATGAGGGGGGTATTACAAGAGCTTGGTGCTAGATTTTATCCATCCACCTCAGGTCCATGATTAGGACTTCAAAACCAACTTGACTGGTTAGAATTGATTTATAATGCAGTTGCCATGTTTTCAAGCATTTGTCTCTGCTCTTATGTAGCATCCAAGTACCAAATAAGCTAACCCCCTTCTGGTCATTCAAAATAATAGATACAATGAGTGGAATTTCAAATCAGTTTTAGGCTCCCCTCTCATGAAAACTCAAGAAAAATGAGTGGGATCCCGTAAAAACATTCCCTCGTCCTCAAGATTTGGAAAAGAAAAAATTATTAGGATCACCTAAGATTATACCTTTTACTTCAAGATTTAGAAAGGTCATTAAAATATAGCATCCAAATCATGTCCACAAACTGACGTTTTGTATTGGGACAAATGAATGTTGTATTGGACATTATGCTGAGTATTCCTACTGACCTGCCATCTTTAAATAGCACTCAAAACTGTTTCTATTTACAATGAATGAATTGTACAAATATGATGTATTAGCAGGATATGGCAATGTCTTATCACTTATTGCCTCTTTCACTGATAACACTTTTTATAAGTATAGATAAATTTGCAAAACATTGACTTGTTCAAATATATTGAGAATAATACATCAATCAAACGATAAACTTCAAATACAGAACATTGTTAATAAGCGTGAATTGCTATGTAGGTTAACCAATCGAGATTATTTTATAACGCTATCAAATGTCAACAAAATGTTTGGTCGGTTTTTGTATAGAAAACAAACTATCGTAAAGATGTGACGAATAGAAGTAATTTGTATTTGCATGTTGGAATCCTCATTAAGCCTCCCAGGAAATTGCAATGAAATAATAAGGATGATCTGAAAAATGTTAATGACTTGTAAAATTTATTTTAACACCTATTTTGATCCTTAGTAGTTTAGTGTTTGATCCTTAACTGTTTGGTATAATACTCAGGTAGGGTTTGTCTTGATGGAAGTGTGTGCTTTCACATTCAGATAGATTACAGAGCATTTAACATAGTCTTAGTGCTTATATAGAGTGACACTTGCTATCCCTGGACACTCAAGCCATAATACATTTGAAAACATTTAGGAGTTGTTTTCTTAGAAAAGTACCTTATGATCATGTTGTTGATACTGATCTATTTAGTTAACAATTTTGACTGATTCCGATTTTTCATCTCCCCAAGTTAATTTTCTCATTAAATCAAGGTATATTATGGGTGGTTTATATATTATTTATTACTTAGACTGAAACGGTATAATTTTAGAGAACTTGGGGAGGTGTAATTTAAAGTTATAGTTCGAGGCATAATTTTTTATCAGTCTTCCTAATAAGGCATCACAATTGATCATGTGCACATTTCATTATGATAATTATCATCATTTCATTATGATAATTATCATCATATCATCACAATAGCAATCATAATAAATCTGAACGTTATTATTATCTGCTGTGTAGGTGAAAAATGGGGAAATTTTTGACAGGTTTTAAGACATCCTGTCGTCAGTTTGAAAATAACTTGTCAAAGAAGTGACAAATCACCTATGGCATTATTTAATATGCAATTAAGAATCAAAGTAAATTGGAACAGTTCACTAACTTGAACTCCAATTTTAGACTAATTTTCATTATACTAAACGTGACGTGACGTTAGATTCTATTAAGCTCGTCACATGTGTTTCAGACATTTTATAGCAGTGATTTACTGAGGTGTAAGGGTCAAGATAAACTACCTAGGAGGTGACAGGCCAACACTTTTGAGAACAATTATTTTGCAATTAATACCTTATGTTACAAAGATCAAAGGAATTACCTTTATTGTTAATTAAATGCTTTACCTGTCAGGTAGAATACTTACCTGGAGTAATATTATGGGCTTTCATGGTAATATGGAGTATATGAAGGTATATATAGTTGTCATAATAAGAAATGTTAATAACAGAATTTGAAGGAGCCCAAGCTAGCTATTATGTAATTGTTTCAAGAGGATGAAACTACTAGATTAGTATCAAATACTGAACCTTTTTGCGAAGACCTTGAAAAGGAAATCAAAGGAAAGTTGATTTGTGTCATCCCTTACTTAAACTTAGTTGATTCTCAATCTTCTTGTTTTAAAACATTTCTTAATTATTTCGCCTAGAGACATGAGAACAATTAAACAACAATGCACTTAATTAATTAGCACTTAATTAATTAATCACAAATTACATGACCATTGTACATCATATGATGTAATGCAACCTCACTGACAAGGCACATAAGGTCATTACTAAAAAAATAATTGCTTAAATTATGAACTTAAAGTAAATATGATGCTGAGCTAAAATATATTTCATTAACTTGAAGTTCTATCTGTGGTAAACATGTCTACAATTCACTCTTCCATTGAGGCAGATGAGGTAAATACCCGCAGGATTTTCAGCCAAAAAAGCTTTTACATTGATTGGGCCATCATCTTACTTCAAAAATGATATAATAGTTATTTGTCCTTAATTTATGATTCCATCCTATAACTTCTTCCAAATACTTCAAAGATTTCTCCTTTTAAGGAATTTTAGGAAGGAAGTGAGGAAAATTTCTAATTATGGGGCTAAAGGTTTATTTTACCATGCGGAAGCATATGTTTTAAAGTTTGTGTTTAATGATGCCAGTCTCTTTGAATTGTATTCAGTTTTACTTCATCCGTATTATAGATGTCTCCCAATACCAATGAAAAGTATGCTCAATATAAATGTATATTTGTATGAGATTTGCATCAATAAAAAGTTTATTGAGAATAACAGAGATTATTTTAGAAAATTGAAAAAACGTCATGGTCCGTGTGGATCTGTCTGTGCTCTCAGCAGGTATAGTACACTGTCAATAAGAGTGACAGAAACTGTCATATCAAAGCAAGGCGGTGTTTAAAAGGTGTTCCAAGCTGACATTGTACACTTAATTAACACTGCGTGAGTTGTTTGAGCCTAAAGGATTTCCTGAGATCAGAGTTGAGCCTAGGGACCAGAGATCTGGTAGAGATTTGCAACATCTTAAAGGAAAGAAAACCATCTGGGGGCCTGGGGATTAAAAGAGTATACCTTATGAACTATATAGGTACAACTCGTTTGACCACAGCTTGCAGTGGTCATTAATTGACAGCAAACCAAATGGTTATTGATATGTTCAATTGAACATAAGTTAGTGGATTGTGCTTACAACTAGTTATTAAGTAATTGTTTATCAACTGATGTGTCTAAGAGTAAGAAGTTTATATAAGTTATGGACAGAACTTTCGTGCATATAATTCCTTTTCATGAATTAATATCCGACTAAAAGGGACCTGTCATATTACTTTAAATGGGAGCTGACATTTAAATGACGCAAAGAAGGCCAGACTGTTCTTGCGACTAAACTTGATAAATCCAGGCTTAATAAAATACTTCTTATTGAGAACCAATATTTTTGAAGATTTAACTGCATCAGTTGATAAAATATTACGCAAGTATTGTACTCTTTGATACCACCGCAAGGGTGAAGGAATTTGAAAAAAGTCTTGGCTGCAGATCAATTATACATTAGGTAGTTGAGGTTACAATATAGAACTTACTGTCACGCTGAATGCAGTAGTTGCTCAAATACAACATATGGACATCACAATTGTTCAGAAGTTTCATTCAAAAAGTTTTTAAAAAAGATCATACATTTTGTTTTTGCTTTTTAAATGAAAGCAATTCAATTTAAGGAAGATCGTGAAATAATTTTCAAAGTTTACTCTGAATCAAGCCACACGCACATCTCGATCTGAAGAAACCGCAATAAACGTACATGTTACATATGAAAGGGACTCTAACTGGATCTCATTAAAGTAAACTGTATTTGTCTCCAATCGTATTGGATAGAGAGCTAATCCAACTGGAGTGTGCCATAAGAAATCAAAAGCTTTTATTTGTCTTCTTAGCACACAATAGAATCAAACCTAGAAAAACAGCACGGAAAGTTAAACATCAAAATAACTAAAGGTGGAGAATACTTATACTAAAGAGTTAGAACATAAGGAGAAGTTACAGTAAGGCTCATAATATTAAATAACTTTAGCCAGGAGCAAAACCTAAGGTAGTATAAGTTAATTTACTTACTGACACATTATAAAATTTGATTAAACTTGCCATCATTAATCACTTTCATACGCATAGTTTTAGGCTTTACAATATTTTTGCTTTCATTTATTCTACTGTAGCATTAATATCTTTTAAAATATCGAGAATTTGTTTTAAGTACTTATTAAAAGTTAATAAACATTTAAAGTTAGGCATGTTTATTTAAAAGTCTTCCGTGTTTTAGAAGTGGAGAGTTTGCTGAGCAATTGACATCAGATTAAAAGACAATTTATCGAAAATAAAAGACACTGTGTTGAAACAGTGGAGAAAATATTTGTTCGAAGATCTATTAAGTATTCTATTGGTTAAAAAGCAATTAGACAGGACATTGAAAGGTTTGACATCGTTCATTAGGCTTTTAGAATAAACTTGCAAAGTTCTACTGGGTTCACTTATAGAAGAATTGATTAGGAAGGATTCATGAGGACAACTGAACAATTCTCGATTGTTTGGCTAAGGTGTGTAAGTATTGGAGCGAACTCTTCTCCAGTTTTAGAGTGATTTCGAGGACCTCCTCAGATGTGAGGTTTGGAACTATGAGACTACAGAATGCGATAATCAAATTGTCGAAAGTTGAAATCAACCCTTGTGTTTAGACTATTGACTTCAGTCAAGATTTCTAACACCCAGGGTTCACTGGAATCGCACTACAAAGGAAACTATACACACACGTCTCTCTAAAACACAACATGGATGTAAAAAGTGACAGATAACAATTTACAAGTGACGGTGATAGAGTTATAAACCATATAGAAAAACATGCTACTAAATTAAACACACACACACACATTAAAGGAAAATGAATTTGAAACTATTACTCGTGGTGCTATTGTGCTGTTTAGCATTAGTGGAATGTGGAAGGCGAAGGAGCAGGCAAGATAGAGAGTCTAGGAGACAACAGCGAAAGGAACAGCGAAAGGAACAGAGAAAGGAATTGAGAAAGGAACGTCAAGAAAGGCGAAGGTTGGCTAAATTAAGAGCCAAGGAAGGAGTTGAGATTGGAGGTGAGATTTCAAACCAATTTTATGTTTTAATTTCCTGAGGCTAATACTGTAAATTTAGATGTGTTCCATATTTCTTCTTCAAGTACTAACGGTAGGAAAGGATTTATTGAGGAATTTTACAAAAGTGATTTGTGGGATTAATAAGTTTTGAGAAATTCAACCCAGTGAAAAGTTCTTGATTCAGAACTGAAATCATTTGTTGTGTATATTTATGTAGATTGGAGGGTGCAATTAGATATATATTTCCATATTGTTAGGTTGATCTGTATTGGTTTCCTATAATGATGATTTTTTCTTATTAGTGAGATTTTATGAGCACTTCCACAAAGAATTATGTATAGCAACTTGGCAGCACCTATCAATAAAACGATTCATTACTTCTAATAAAGTAATATCTAATATCGGAAATCCAGTTTAATCCGGTAAATAACTGATAAGACCGTCTGGGAAACATTGATTTTTTGTGATCAGATTCTGGCATTCTACGTCCAATCCACAACAAATATAAATATTCATACAGGCCAAATTAACATCTTCTACTCAAAAGCATTTCCAGAAATGTAATTGTCAAACTGATCAATAGGAATATGTCAGAACTGGGCATTGTATCATTTGAAGAATCAATTTTATTAAGTTTATCTTTGCAAACATTGTTTTCTATGAATCATTCGTGATGGGAAAACGGTCAGTTTTTAATTGCGAGGAAGATTGATTGAGTTCAAAAGTTTAAGAATAATGAGAGATGAGAAATGAGTGGTCAATAGAACAGATGCTACTATAATGTGGAAGATTCTTCGGATGCTACCATAATATGGAAGGTTCTTTGGATTTCTTAATTTTTCTTTTATGTAGTGGGTGGGTACAAACAATGTCCCATTACGTAACCTTGGTGAATATTAGTTTGGTAAATGTAAGTATAACCTCTTCAGTTTCCCGTTGTTAATCCTAATTCAAATACAAAATGATTGCAAACATCCGTTTAACGCCTAGGGTCACATTCAATAGTTTGGTTTCAATTTACTGCATTTAGATACAACTTCTCAGGATCACCCCATTCTTTGTGATTATTCTATGGCTTGTTAAGTATTGGAGAAATGGATATTGACATATGTGGCATAATTAATTTGTGTTTTATAGACGGACTTTGTGCCTTATCTTTGCTATTACTCCACCATGTAATTGATCCAATGTGATTACTCCTCTCTATTCTATCACGCTGATCATGTTTACCTTCATGATTAATCTTTTTGACAAGTTTGTGATTTTTTAAAGCTAAATGGAGCACAATTAAACACACTTGAGAGTTTATGTACTTTTTGGATTAAACACACATAGATAATCATATCATGTTTTCGCATAAATTACCCCTCCCCTTCTCTACTTCAAAGTTAACCTTTCTGAAAGGCTCCCTGTAAGGCAACCCCCAAATTAACAAGTAAGCAAATATTGAAAGATGCGGGTAGTGATATTGTACCATTTCTGGATGTTTACCATGGGGGGATGAACATGTAAACTGTTAGATTGTATACAGGATTAAGAAACCAACATTCTATTTGGAAATACCAATATGAAAATGTTGATTTGTTTATAGAAATAATATTTGAGAGCAATTAATAAAATTAAAACTCACAGGAAACCAAAGCGAAAATCTATAGATCCATTGCTCAAGGTTGTGTAACTTAAACATTATTGCACGATTTCTTTCTCTAGTTATGAACTTATATGTTGCATTCACAATCGCATATAACAACCATGCTACAATAAATTATATGGACAGTCTGTTATTGTTGGTGGTTTGTGCGGAATATTAAATAAACCCCTTTAAAGTGACTTTTTAATGGATATCCGGGCGGCAATAATTGGGTTATTTAGGATAAAATACTTATATCCAGGTTAATGAAAATCATAAAAGACCTGGAATCTTATACTTTGTACTTTAAATTGATGAAATGCGTTCTATTCTACTCCATGGAAAGATTTAAGTAGTTGTATTATGAAGTTTTAATAGATTATGGATTTGCTTATTGTATATCTAGCAAGCTAATAAAATTAGTTTTCCCATCTAATGTATTTAGCTGGGTCAAAATGAAGGTACTGGATGATATTGTTGTTATATAGACTCCTTTGTTTATACAATCAAAAACAATGTTTAATTGATTGTAAAAAACAAATTTGTATAATTCTGAGTGGTCCATTCTGTATACCATGTCAATTACTCACTGAATACATGGAGATTGTTGTGTATGAGGTTCGGGATATTGGGATTATCCCCAGGCAAATATGATATACGGTATCTACCCAAGGGCTTAAACATAGGTGCTCATTAACATCAGTCAATAAAGCAAGCCACACTTAATCAAGTTAAAACATATAACCAGTATCATATCGGAGTAGCCAACAAAGAAATGGATTTATTTACCCAAACTTTTGATATTGATTTCATTTGGGAAGAGATCAAATCTAAATTGATAGCTGCTTTGATATTACATGAATTATTACTATTTCTAAAATATTAATGTTGTTTATCTGGGGACATGTTCAATCTGGCTGAATTAGGGGAAGATTATGCTGAGGTTACTCAGGATAAGTCATCTGTCATAATAGTATACAATTTTTAAAGTTAGGCATACAGGCCCTTAGCAGGGGGGGGGGGGGGGGGTTCAGCGGGTTTGAGCCAAAAGTGTCAACTGTGAAACCCCCTGGAATTTTTTGAAAAGTGAACCCCCCTTGGCGAAAGCGGCAATAGGCTGCATGTATATGTTTTAGAACTGATGAATGTAATTCTTCATTTTCGCTATTAAAGCAAAATATTTTGTTCCATCTGCTAAAAATCATTCATGTTCACTTTGAACGATTTGGATTTGTAGATCCTGGAAATATATCAATTTGATAAACAGTTCATTTATTATACGGTCTAATTACTGTTACCTTGTAACCTTATCTAACAATCATATAATTGTTTTACTCCAAACTCACTGTCATTGCCTTATGCAATGTTACATTCAGAAATAATGTTAACAGCTGTTGGGTAACATTGGTTGCTTGTACTGTCACAGCAGTGGCGTAGCCAGGATTTGTCAGGGGGGGTTCTAATATTTTCTGCCAAATTTGCCAAATGTGCTTAAATTTTGCCAAATTTGCCTAAGTTTTGCCAAATTTGCTTAAATTTGGCCAAATTTGCTTAAATTTTGTCAAATTTGTTTCAATTTTACCAAATTTGCTTAAATCTTGCCAAATTTGCTTAAATTTTGCCAAATTTGATGAAATTTTGCCAAAATTTGCTTTAATTTTGCCAAATTTGCTGAAATTCTACCAAATTTGCTGTATGTTTGCCAATTTACCTCAATTTTGCCAAATTTGCTTAAATTTTGCAAAGTTTTCTTAATTTTGGTCTAATTTAATTAATTTTTGACAAGTTTCTAAAATTTTACTTAAATTTTGCCAATTTTACTTAAATGCCAATAATGGATAAATTTTGCCAAAGTTTCATTGTTGCCAAATTTTCATAATTTTTGCCCATTCGCTAAAATTTAAAATTTTACCAAATTTTCTCAAGTTTACCAAATCTCAAAAAATTGCAAAAGCAAAAAATAGGTAAAATATCCCAAGACCAAGTTCATTTATTTGGCCAGATTTTTTTAAATTTGGACCCAACATACCACAAATTCACAGAAATTAGCAGACATAGAACCCCCTGCCCCTCCCCCCAATTTTAAATCGCTTGTACAACGAGCTTTATAAATAAATAGGAGCCAAAAATCAGTAAACAACTCTGTGTGAGTGATCTTTATACTTGCTCTCTGATCTAACTACAGCATGAAAACATAAGAACGTTGTAAGTAAGAATTTTCTAGCGTTCACAATTTTGGTGCATCACGGCCCAGTGTCACAACAAAATTCTCTGCAGATTTATATCAAAAATTAGACCATTTTGACGTTATGTACATCAATCAGATAATTTCAACTTGGTAGGTATGCTTTGTTTGTGCATTTGAATTCATTTTGAAGATATTACTTCAGTATTTCAGGCCTAAAGTGCAAAGAGCATACCTATTATCGCCCATTATTGATTAGAAGTTTTTTGTTTTTCTGTTTTTTTAAAAATCTTTTTTACTCAAAATGAAGCTATAAATCTCACATATTTCCATCTTGACATATAACTCAATTGTCTTTGGGTAATCAAAAACGATAAATTATTGAAAGACTGCAAAAATTTTACTCAAAGTTTGGAGTTTGCATAATTGCCAGAAAGGGTGGGTTCGAATTTTTTTTAGGCAAGATTTGGGGGGGGGGTTCGCACGAGCCCTACGAACCCCCTCTCCCTACGGCCCTGCACAGTGTCACTTATAAATGAGCAATCACTTTTAATATACATTGATTTGGGTTTTTTGGTTACAATCTCTATAACAGAGATGTACTGTTCAAAGTATGTGAAGTTGTAGGGTATAATAAGCCTAGAATCTTTGGAATTTCAGTTAGCATTATATTAGAAATGACATGTTTGACTCACAGGAATTCAGATTTTTGCGTGGTGTGACCCTTTAACAATGGAATAATACGTAAAATGCTGTTGATTTTTCAAAATACTGTAGAAAAATATTCTGAAAGCAATATGAATTGATAGCATATATACATTACAGAAAACCAGTTAAAAACACTTGAGGAGTACGGATCAAACAAGTTCAAAAGTATTGAAATAATTATTTCTTTTATACACCTTTACAGCTTCCCGTAGATTTTAGTCAGAATCATAACAAGGACACCCATTGATATTTCATATACATGTATATGCAGTTGTATTCTATGTAAAAAACATATTTTGGATTTCTTTAAGTGCATTTCAGTCAACGGTTAATAAATCAATTGAAATCTTTGTATCATGAATGTAAAAACAATGAAGAGGCTGAAAAACATATAAAAAGTCATTGGAGAAAATATCTTAAAAAACATCACCCTTTGCTATCAGGGGTCAGTAGTGCTATAGCTAGGTTAATAGTGATGTGTTGGCCTAGAAACCTTACCTGGTGACATCATAATGGCTTTCACTTACCCGATCTTACCTGTCCACGACACAGGTGTGCATACTTTTAGCTCATTAAGCTTGTTAATACAGGTGACATATGGTAGTCAGTATAGACAACAATTTGAGAGAATACATTTGAAAAACGGTTTTATTCAAACAAATATTTTTTCTGAATTGTGTATTTCTGAGAATTGTTTTAGCATGTAGCTATTCATAAATTGTAACGAAAGGTCCTTTGTTGGGTAAGGACTAAGGATCATATCCGAAATCTGAGACCAATAATTGATATTTTTGGTATTTTATTTTTGAACTTGAATCTACTCTCCATTGTAAACAGTGGCACATATTTCAATAATCTCTACAATATAAAAACATAATTATACAAACTTGAAATAATAGCAAACAAAAGTAGGTACATATTTACACATCACATTTACACATATTATAAACTTAAAACACCTTCTAACAATAGAAACCATACAAGCTGAAAATACACTTCAATTTAACATAAGAATTGTATCGTATGGACAATGAAACCTAGTAGAACACCTTTGATTTGGCACCTCTATAATGTGCTTTAGTAACGAGAAATTCATTAAATGTTAGGTCATTGGTCTCAGGATTTCATGAAGTGTTCCACCAGTAGAGGTTCCACATAGTTTGTTACCAATAATGTATGAAAGTAACTTTTCCGCATATTCTTGTACGAAATAGAGTGTTTCAGAGATATCACTATTTGGAACACAAGTCTAGTTTTGGATTAGATCTATTCTTGAACAAAGAGCTGTTTATTTTACTTCTTGACAATACATATCATATTGAAGTATATTGATACCACCCTCAAAGCAAATGGAAATATGTGTTTACAAATCCTTGAAGATGCTTAGAGCTTTACTGCTCGCTGTCTGTGGGTTTGTGGTCTTTTTAAAGCACAGTCAGTATATGAAGAAGCTGACATGGTCAAATTAGCTATACATACACTGTACGTTGAATTCAGATTTCAATGACACAACAATATTTAGACTTAATATCATCTTAGCTTTCCAAAATCATAAAGATAAGCAAGTACATGTATGACTAAAGGCAGATTATTTTTTGTCCAGATAAGTTTTATCACATCAAAGTATCAGGTCAAATTAATGAAACCTTTTAAAACATATCAACAATCTATTTATCGCAACCTCAGAATATTTAGTTGAAATTGCATTGTAACTGGTAGCTTTGTTTAATGCCCCATGGGAAGCAAATCTTATGTGAGTTTTAAAAGAATCCATTAAATGCCTCTAATCTCGCGTGTGATAATAGATGTTTTTGTCAACATTATTGCAAGTTTGAATTGAAGTTGACACTATATGACCAGGTCCTCTACTATTATGCAAGATGTTGACAGAATTTTAACACGTAGGGGGCATTTTCTCTTTCAAAGATAAATTTTGATTATATTTGTAATACATTCATTAAAATAAGTTTCTAAGATTCATTTGAATATTTGGTATGGCCTTGACTCCATGGTCGAGGATGGAATAGGATACGGTTTTGTGAGATGTTATGCATTATGCTTGTGTCCAGTGAGATATTATGCTTTGTGTCCAGTGAGATATTATGCTTTGTGTTCAGTGAGAACATTATGCTTTGTGGCCAGCAGCAGAATATTATAGAATATGACTTACTGGAGCATAACCAGTACTACTAGATATTTTATTGGTAGTAATATTTTTACTGATGATAAAAGTATTGACTGTAATTTTATCCAATTTGTATATCCATGTCATTGTTATATAGTGATTGGTATTTGATTACAATGTATTACCCATAAGAATATAGAGTAATTCTTTGCCTTGAAAGATTTCCCTTAAATTTACTTACCCAGCAGTTTGATATTATATTGAACAATGTACTTTTACCTTAAAATGGATTTAGAGATTTTGTTGCATTACATGTCATTGACAGCATTCTGTACTGAGTGACCTTGTTTCACACCCACATCATTGTGAAGTAAAAAGGGTTATCATTGAAATGAACAATGAAATGAATGAAATGTTATCATTGATTCTGAACAATGATAATAGTAGTATTGCCAATATACTGGTTCGAAATTAAGTAAACTAAAACAAGGAAAAACAAAGTATTCGATTAATTATGAGTGATGTGCATGTTGCATAATAAAATATGAAAACTTTGATATGGAATTTAGAGAGTTAGCATGCATATAAAAAGTAATATACTATATTGATTTAAATCTTATTTATTCATTAAATAATAACAATTCATCGTTTCAATTCTTAATTTTGTTGTTTTATTGTTTTAGCAATTGCTGGTTGCAATGTTAACAATGGAGGATGCGAACATCAATGTGTGGAAGGATACAATGGACACTACCACTGTAGATGCAAAACTGGCTACAGACTCACCATAGATGGGAGAACATGTGAAGGTAAGAGGCAAACATCATGATGCAGGGGAAGTAGGGCCAGGGTAATGAATGCAAGGGAAGGAAATATCCACAGGGGGAGTGAGAAGGAAAAATGCAAGGGAATGAAATATGTAATTGGAAAATGACAATCATTACCTTTCCTTAGCCAGAAAGTACATATTTGCAAAAATGACCCTTAACAATTACCTTACAATGTGCTTAAATGTAGCCTAGGGGAGCCGAGGGGCATCCCCAAATCAAGTTCTGAAGATATATTACATCTGGTTTTGTATTTATTTTATCCTGATAGGGTCTCTTATTCTCAGGGAAAGTCTAAAATTAGGTTCAATTACATAAGGGAATTTTTGAGCTAAGAAGCTTTTGAAACTTGACTGTGGATTACTGTGTTTCATGAATACAGTTCTTTGTTATGGTTTTACTAAATATTTTTATTTGACCTTTTGATAATCAAAACAAAATTTATTATTCAATCAGGGAGTTAATCTTTGGAAATTGTCAGTCATTTTCATAATGTCATTTAATTGATCTGTTGGTATTTGATGGCAGATTTGTCAGAAACATTATAAGGATTATATTCACTGCCAGAGACCAAAATAAAAGAATACTGTGGTAATACCACAATACTACTGACTTTTGATCTATTTATACCATTGTATATAAACAATATTATCAAAAACTTTTGATTTTGAAAGGACTTTTAAAGTGCAGATGCTCAGTGTGACTGGAGTCTTGGGTGGTAGCCATATGTACTAACTTACCTCTGGACAAACTCTAAAAGTCAGTCAGACTTATGTGCATACTTTTGCTATATCAGAAAACCTATTAATGTGGAAAATTTTGGATGAAATATTCAAAGTTGTTGAAATAAGAAGTTACGGCTCACTATTTTGTATTTAATCTTTATTGAATTTCTGTGTTTTATGCTAATTCTTACAAAACTTACAATTGTTGAAAATTTATTATTTATTCAGTTTACAATCGGTAAGAATTCATATTGTTTTGATTTCAAAGCTGATTCTTGTGTTGAAAATCCCATGCCCCAAGACACATGTTCTTAACATATGGCTATTAGTTCTTGTTTGCCTTCCTCCTTGTATCTATGATCCCAGTGCTATTGATGTTTTAGGATTGAAATTAACATTACCTGAAAGTCATTGAAGTCATTGTAGCTATCATATAGATTCTTTATGGGCTTGTTAGATGCACATTTCAACAAGATGTCTTAAAAAGCATGTTTCGATCAGATGTTTAAATTCGTTATAGTAGATATAAGGGATAAGCTCAATATATTGATGTCTACTCACAAATATATTGAAGTACATTTTTGGAGGTGGTAAAAGTTTCAGTACAAGGCTTTATTTAAAGACAAAGTATTCACTTTTTTTTAAGATGAAGCAACTTATTTTGAAGTAATCAATATAATATTAAATGACCTTTTGGGAGAGGGAGGATAGGGGTCAATCTGATATACAAGTTATTCTAGTGTTCAGAAGAAATTTTTCAAAGAAATTCATGTATATTAATACCCTGAATTTTGGCATAGTCCCTAAGCTAAACTGTATGGCTTTGGGTATAGAGAAGTTTGTATATTTTACAGGTTATTCAAATCTAACCTTATATTTGGAGATAAACTACTTCAAAGTGGATACTTTCATTTTATGGTATTTTAACAACTGATTGTTTACCCCCAAGAGTATGCCTGAAAGATGGTTGTGAAGATAAGTCAGTTTGTTACAAATCATTTTGAAATTGTAATCACGATTCTATTGATAGCAAACACATGTTTTTAAGATCAAATAGAAAGTCATGTGTATTGAAGAAATGAAGTTTTAATGGAATCAACTCAAAATTGAAATCTTGAACTTTGAAGGCTTTGTGGAGTGAATTGTAGATGAAGTTCTCTTTTTAAACATGCAAAATCAAATTCTTGGAATAAAACTGGATTCTATGATTTACATTTGGTTCTTATACCTTGCATTACCATATTTGAACAAAATTATATGATGATAACTTTCCATGTGTTATCTTCTGAATGTGTACATATACTCTACAGTTGCCGTTTCATGAAATAAATTATTTGGGAACGATAATAGACTCAATAGATCCAGTCTACTATGTTATTTGTATTTAAATACTGATATGTCTAATATTGCATTCTTTAATCACCCTCCCCCACCTTATCTACGTTCTCAACCAGAGGGTGTTATTTCATGGGTAATGGGAATATACAAGCTTAATAAAGGTATACCACTGTAGTGACCCACTCTGTACAAATATTTGTATTTATTACAGATCTGGATCCATGTCGTCAAGACAACGGAGGATGTGAACAGAAGTGTGTCAACTACTTGGGACGTGCCCAGTGCCAGTGCTATGCAGGTTTCCAACTGACAGCCGACAGCAAATGTGAAGGTATAGTTTAAAGTTATTACATAATCAAATGTACAGTACATGCATTTTTATATTTGGGATTCATTTGAAATCATAACCATGTGTTAGATAGTGCAGTGATCTCCCCAGCATTAAAGCAAGTGGGTGCAGCACCCACCTGAGATTCTGAAAACAGGCTTGCACCCACCTGAAAATCCATTTGCACCCACTTGAAAATGAGAAAAATCATGAAAAATTGGCATATTTTGACCAATTTTGGTCTAAATTGTGAAACTGGTAATTTTGCACCCACCTGAGAAAAAATCCTTGGGAGATCTTTGCAATGTAGTTATAAAAAATTGAGCAATGCCATTGCAGTTGGATTGTACTGACCTGCATTTTGATGTGAAGAGATATGATACTTCTATAAAGGTTTTTTTAAGAAATGTAGTGAAATGGAGAAAATTATTCATGCTTAATGATTCATATATTTGTATTTTTTATTTTTTGCTGTAGTTACAGACCAAACTATAAGATATATGCATTTATTTATTTTGTTGTGTCAAATTGAATAAATGTAGCACGAAGAAATCCTGTCAATAGAAAACTGATTGTGATTGCAGATATTAATGAGTGTGAGAACAGTAATGGGGATTGTACCCAGGGTTGTGCAAACACCAGGGGCTCTTACGCATGTACTTGTACCCCTGGCTACCAGCTAGGCACAGATGGAAGGTCCTGTTACCGTAAGTTATCGTGATTCTTAAACATTAGAGTATGGACCATGATATGGGCCACATTTTAGATATACTTATACTGTTTTGGTCATCTCTTATAAGAAACCCATCTTTCCAACAAGGGAGAGATGTACATATCGCAAGCACATAATTCACTTTCCAAAAAGTGTAAAATATTTTAGCTTCTTTGTACCAATTCTCTGATATGATTTTAATACTAAGATAATATCTTCATTTGCTATTAAAGAGTGGCGTAAAAACACACTCTCATAAAACTCAATAATCTTGGTGTTTTCGGGAAAAACAGACATATTTCATTTCCGCTATCAAGAATTGTGATTAAAGTGTCTGGTGAAAGCCAGAGAAAGGTTGATCAATATTTTGCAAGATTATGTCACTTTCTACAGTGATATCTGAGATATGGATGATCCTGGTTATGTTCATGTGTTACTTAAGTGATAAAGACCAAGATTCTGTGTGGGATTTATGGTGCATTCTAATACGATTAACAAATCAAAACTCAGAATCAATTTGAAAAGCCATTTTTATTTAAAGATTATTCTTATAAGAGTCAACTTTTACCCGGGTTCAATTGTTATTTTGATATCACTAATATTACATGAGAATCCTGGGTGGTCCTTGTGATAAGGTTTAAGTTCTCTTATATTGAATAATGTGCTCCTTAACCATGGAGTGTCAAGCACATGGGCTAACAAAAATTATGTACCATAAATATATTTTGAAGCAGATACATAAGTTTTTTAATACCTCTGTATTCTGTGTGCCAGATTATGCATTTCATTGTTCCTGAGGAAATAAATGTGTTAAACGATTGATCAGATTATTTTGTATGTTTTATAGGTATTGAGATGGAAGTTGTGGATAGCTGCGCTACAAATAATGGTGGCTGCTCCCACAAGTGTGTTCATGGAACAGGTGGCGCCATCTGTTCATGTAATGAGGGTTATTCTATCCAGGCAGACAGACGGACATGCGGAGGTTAGAATTTGAAGTTTGTTTTTTAAAGAATCAGATTTGCAAGAAAATATACATTATTTTATAAAATGTTCTGGTCCTGATGTTATGATTTTGAAGTATTGGAAGGGAACGGATTACTTTTCAGATGTTACAATAGAGTTATGGTATTTATATCTAGGATTTGTGCCAATTATGAAGATTTTATGTAATGAAATAACAATGACTTGGTAATAAAGTTATATTATGATTTAACATTAGACCAAAGTCAACAAATATTCTCCACAGGGGTCTCTTGGGAAAGTCCCATATAAAAATAGTCTCCAGCATTTATTGGCATTTTACAGGGAAATATCAATACAAACATAAATAGGGAGAGACTATATTTTTATTGTCATGTAATTATTATGTTGATCAGCGCGTGAAAGTCCCGCCATAGTTTTGATTGGCACTTTCAAGCAAGAATCTTGACGA
This sequence comes from Owenia fusiformis, assembly GCA_903813345.2. Classification (NCBI taxonomy): domain Eukaryota; kingdom Metazoa; phylum Annelida; class Polychaeta; order Sabellida; family Oweniidae; genus Owenia; species Owenia fusiformis. The sequence continues at coordinate 53,738,215 of CAIIXF020000001.1, forward strand.
TCAAAACATAAATATTTATATACACCTGGAGACCCACGTCTAGCGTTATGTCAACTCAGGTTCACATCCATGCTTGAAAATGAAAATAGAATAATAGATAATAGAATTGTTTTAAATGATAATTAAATAGTATAGTGCTGCAATAAGTCCATATCAAAATTTGAATCGTGAACCATCCTATACATTTCACATTGCATGGTTTATATTTATTTATTTTTTGATTAAAATAATGTTGATATTGCTTGTCATGTGACAAGTCGACTGCTACATAATGTCTGCCTTCATTTCCAGATACTGATGAGTGTGAGCTAGGTACATCATGCTGTGACCAACTATGTACCAATACCCCTGGTAGTTTTATCTGTGGGTGCAAGCAAGGCTTCAGACTTAATAGGAATGGATGTAACTGCGATGGTAAGTACATGTGTATATGTGACTTGTACATGGAAATTGACAAAGGAAAAAATAATTTTTGATTCTACTTTGAAAATTTTGGACCACTTTATTTAAATAAGGTGTCATGGATTCTTTTATTTGTTATGATATTAAAGGTTAAACACATTTGTTGGCCAATTATAAATATTTTTGCTCCTTCAATAGAGCCAATTTTTGCAACAGGTAATCAAATTGTTGGAAATAAATTGAATATATCAATATAAAAGTAAGTTAATCGAATTGTTTATGTTTGTTTCAGATGTGGATGAATGCTTGGCTGATAATGGTGGCTGTGAACAGAGGTGTGTCAACTCTGTGGGATCATTTGAATGTGTGTGCAATGTTGGCTTCCAACTTCACGAAAATGGCAGGAGCTGTTATCGTAAGTATTTTGCGTGTTACATTTTATTTAAGCTCCATATATTCTACTGTGTTAACTAATAGTTTGTTTCATATGTATACTCAAAAAGTCTTATCTAAAATTATATTGGATTGCCTTAACATAAGGACACTATAGAATGGTTGGAATCCACAATTCCTTTATGAAAATCTCTCAACTGAAGTGTATATTTGAAATAGAAATCTGCAGAAAAAATATATTCTATTTAGTCTGTCTTGCATGTTCATTAGACAAATGATTCTGGGGGCTATTATTGTTAGCAACTTCTTGGATGTTTTACTCAGTATTGTTTACAGTGTGGAACCTAACTTCAGGCACTTAGTGTCCATGTAATTACTAATAACACAGGGTTTCTTTTCAAGAATTGGTTCCTTTGCTTTTTTGAATTAGGTTAGCACACAGCTGGTTTTCATATATTCTGTTATCTATGCATTGGATATGTCTTCCAAAGGGGAGTTTCTCAGTGGTGTTTATAACATTGACACATTTTGTCTACAAGAAAATAAGCACAGCTTTTTTAAGCTTCAATATAAGCATTTGAGGCTTTCCAGATTCTATTTTCAGTGATTTCATTAAGTTTGTGGGTGTTCACCATAGAGAGGTTTTATATGGCAGCTAATTAGACAATGATAAAATGGAGTAGGTGAAAAAGTGTCCATGTTCAAAAATAGTAAATATGTATTAGATAGGAGTCTCACAAGACACACTCTAAAGATTTAATATTTATCTTACAGTTTGATGCACAGTTCAAAACTTGATACATCCTGGTATTTCTACTATTGGGGTATTAAAACAAGATCTTGCATTCTCTTGTTTATGTGTCTCTTTTTATCTTCAAACGATTTGTACTTTCAGCTATAAGGAACGACCAGGATCAGGCTGAGGGGAATGTGTTGAACCCACAGATTCGCTACGAGTCTACGCCTCGCAAGATCATACCCATAGAAGATGACAGCTTTAACCAACAGGAGTTCCAAGAACCTGAAACTCGTATAGGTGAGTTAGACATTGCACTGTTATTCAATGGTTTTTAATTAGATGTAATTTCCTATATATTTGTATTGTTGATGTGCTTTGTTATATCCGGATATGTGTATTTATACTGCAAATCTTTGGGATTTCATCATCAAAAGCACTTGAATTCATTCTAGTAATCTACCATTTTCCCATTTAAACGATCTTACTACATAATTTATATTTCATCACAACTGACACTGAATTCAGGAAAACCAAGGAGGGATCTAGGTTTGTCATTGCATTCTCTGAATCATGTTATCACAATTTATTCTACGGTTACCATAGTTTTCTTATAAAATAAAGAAACCCCTGAAATGATTCAAATTGCCAAAATTGCAAAGAAAACACGTCTGCAACCTTTGTAATTCTGCAATTTCAATGCTTTTTATATATTATGGAATTTATGTTGATATAAAGGATTGAAAATGCACCTATTCCCCTACTGTAGTAGGTTCAAAGAAACTGTTGATTTTGTTTAAAATGTATTTTTTATCAACTCAATAAAATTTTGACTTTTAATGTTTATTTAATAAATGAAAGGATTATAATGATAATTGATTTAAAGTTATTTTGTTTGATAATGGATTGGATTTGACTTTGAAAAAATACAATATGCCTGATTTAATTTGAAGGTTTTGGTGAATAATATTTATAATTTCATTGCCTTCGTAATCTTCACGCTCAGCTTTGTACACAAACACTGCTTTCATGTATTATATTATTTGGGTCACCAGGTAAATAAATTCTTGATAAAATCATATTAAAGAAATATACAACTACCTGTGTTACATCTAATAAACACATCTACATATTCCTCAGAAAATATCAAAAATTAATTGTCCTCATTTACATAACTGTTGTAGTGATTCCAGCACACGAAAAGCTTATTTAAATATGGGACGTTAATTAGCTTTATTTTTAATCTAAACTGTCATTATTGTTGTATATCCAGAGGGATCAGGCACCGGTAAGACTATATGTAACTAACACAATGCTTTAGGATGTATTTTACTACATTCATTCATTATTCACTGGTGTTGTAAACGTGTATAATAATATAACAATAAGTATTTTACTTATACTATTAGTTATTATTGTATTAAATTACTGACACTTTGACATTATTTGTTGTGATATTCTAAATATTGACACAGTTACAGAGAGTGGGTGACACATGAATGTTGACACTTTGATGTATGACACAGGGTGGTTGACACTTTGGTATTTGACACACTGTGGGAGACACTCTGATATATGACATAGATCTTAAAACTTTGATATACGAGACATGACAGTTGATGCTGCAGTATATGACACAAGAAGGTTGACACTTTGATGAAAGACACTTTAATATTGACACCTTGATATATGAAATGATGGTTGAGGTTGAGATCTTATGATATTATTTTTCCAACTTGTAGATATCAAATATCAATACTCATCGCTTCACTCAATTGTGTTGATATTTGATATAAACTGGTAGACGAAATAATAGCACTTAATATGATGAGATATTCTGTATTTAGGTCACACTGTGGTTGAAACTCCGATATAAAGCACATTATAAATGACACTTCAGGACTCTGGGATAAGAATCACATTCATTTTTGTAAAGCACAGGAATTGGTACCCTGCGTGCAGAGTCTAGTTAAACTACACTCTGCCTAGTAGAGACCATATTACAGTTTAGTAGCCCCGCCCCCACGACGGGTACCGGTGACAGTTTGGGTAATAAATCACTTCTGACCTATGCGTTGACCTTTCTTCCACCATTCAGCGAGCTTGAACAAACATACGCCAAATGCGTTCTAATTAAATATGCGAATGTCATTGGTCAATTCCGGGCTCAACGATGTCGTCAGAAGGAATGACCATATATAGAACGTCGGTCAAATTTGGCCGACGAACACTGATTGGCGCGGTGAGTTCACAGGTTTATTTTAGTTTGAAAGAGTGAAGACGAAGCTCTCTTTTAAGAAGTGAAGTCAAACGAATGCAAAGGGTAAGGAATTGGGGCACCCACCAATAACAATATATAAGAAAAGTAAAATTTGTCCACTCACATTCATTTCATGTGCTAAAAGTGATATTTGTGGATATTATTTCAACCAAATTATATGCTATAACACATTCATGCCGCTGAATCTATTGACAAATTAAAAGTACTTATATGCTGAAAACATTGCCATAATGAATACTAAGGTTTATTGTTTTGTTTATACGCGGTGTAGGAGAAGAAGGTAACAACTATACGCCTGCGTAACATACCCCTGTGTGCAAGCTTTCCGCCAACCAAAAACCTTTAAAGTCACTAGAAAATTTTCAATTCACTTGTGTGTTCTTTTAATAGAATGTTTCGATTTTTAGATTATCTTACTAGTTTTTAGTGACTTTAAATCAATATGATACATAATTAAATGCCTCTGTACTGTATATGATATATAAAGCTTTATACTAAGATATTATATGATACATAAAGCCGCCCTTTTAGATATTACATAATGAGTGTCCCATTTTTGGACTATCCTGTATAAAGCTTTATTTATTATATGATATATAAAGCTTCACTTTTAGCTCTATGATGAATAAAGCTTTACATTTACTTAGTATATGATATGTAAAGCTTTACATATAAACTCAATATTTAAATATTATATATGATAAATTAAGCTTTGCTGGGTTAAAATCTGCTGATGCAATTTAATAAATATCAAACAATATAACAAACAATAGGGTCATTATAATTAGGGTATTTGTTTTTACTTGCTTGCTTTCATTTTTTGCTTGCGCTAGCTATTCTATTATGAGCACATACATGTGCAGAACATATTTATTCTTTACATGTTATCTTAAATGAATTTTTATTATCAACAAATACCTTGTTTAGATGACCTTACCCATGTTTCCATAATACCCCCCCCCCAGCCCCCATATTTAATACATCAGCAGATTTTTGTATCCAGTTTGTTCTGTAATTTATCTGTGTTAAACAGCTCTTGCTTTTTATTTCTCGCTGCCCAGGGATCAAAGTGTTCAAAAAAGAAGGTAGGCGCGTCTATGACCTGGTGTAGGACTTACCTAACCATAGACTACTTTAATAATAAAGGAGTATAGTACAAACACCCGAGCACATACCAATAAATTAATACACCTAACACAATTGAACTTTTTGATATCACTCACATGTATGCATGAATGATTCAAATCAGTTGTCAATTTGGAAATAATAGAACTGTCTTAATTTACAGGCAGTGAAAATTCATTCTAGAGAACCCTTGTTTCTCAAATGCATACTCAAAATAGGTCAGAGACATGTGAATGTTTATACATATATATCTCATTAGGGTGTACATTTTTGTAAGCAGTCTTTTTCTTGTCATTTGTTGATATGTGCCTCGGTTGATTACTGCCTCGGTTATTAACCCCACTTTCCTGTTAATTCTACTTGAGTTGCCATAGATATAGGATATGATATAGGTAATGGTACATTAAACCCTTTCAGGCCTGTCTTAAATCTAATGTTTGTTGGTTTTGAAAGGGTTAACATTAAGTAAGGGTGGTGGAGGGATGGGAAATAGAATACTTCATGGAATGTACTTAGAATGATGGCATTATGATACATCTATGTACATTCTTTGATGAAAGTGGAAATGTATTAATTAATTGTGCACAATTTATTAATTAATTAATAATTCTATGTACACTGTACTCATATAAGGATCACATTGTACTGTAGTGTTACTGTAAAGCACTGTACCATTTGTCTGTATTACTAAATAAGGCTTATAGTGTGTTATTACCATATATGGTGCTTTGTATACATCAGTGTTTCCACCCACTCTTGAATACCATCCTTTTCCTTATAAGGTATAATTATCTATGAACTGTGAATTAATGAGTGTTTGTAGTGTATTGTCTAGCCCCTATATATAACTGATTTTTATACACTACTCAATATGCAGTTGATTTTGTAATTAGTCAATGTTCAAATTAACCATTAATTCATGACACCACCACAGCTTAATAGTATAGGTGTTGAAATATAATAAAGCATATCCTGTTCAGCTTAGATCAGTCAACCCTTTTTGAGACACCAATGTAGTTAGGTGTTCATTACTTGTGGTAAATCATTTCGCACCATTATCTTGTTGAGAACCCATAATATGGGATGTATCCCTCTTTCATTTAATTACAGTTTTAAATAGATAAACATTGCATGAAACCTTTTGTTTACTCCAGCACAATAAAAATGTGCAGAACATAGGAATGTTTTACCTCTGCAATGTTGTATTTTGTCATTTGAAAAATTTCATCGCCAAATCCACGACCCATTTTTAAGAGTTTGGGGTTTGTTATATTTCTAGAATGTTCCCCTGGTTACTGGGGTGATGACTGTGAATTCTCCTGCCATAACTCCTGCCAGAATGGAGGCACATGTAATGAGGATGAGACTGGCTGTGATTGTGCCTCTGGGTTCCAGGGCAGTCTCTGCAATGACACGTGTTCCAAGGTGAGTAAAGACTGAATATTGTGTAGAACTCTCATTTTGTGGAGTGCCATGTGTACACCATTCTGTGCTCCACAGCCTCTGTTATCATAGGAAGAGTCTCTAACCTAGGTCTTAAGGATAAAGAGGGACTCTAATAAATTAGGATTCACATACACTGTAATTCATTGAATGATTCTAATTCAAACTCAACATTGGTACCAGATCACTAGAGTTGATTGCACAATCAAAGGATATCCTTTCCATTAGTTTCATTTCATTTCTTTAACATAGCTTCACCAACATTAGTAATCAAAAGCCTTTTGTTCCCAGCATACAGGTAGTTGCAAGTTCAAACATTGTACACCTTTTTGTTGTTGTTTCTTTGGTTTTAATATTAAAAATAAAATACACATGATGTACTTTCAGGGATTCTTTGGGCCTGGTTGCAATAGTCTTTGTACCTGTCAAAATGGTGGATCATGCAATAATGTAGATGGCACCTGTATCTGTCCCCCTGGTGTCAAGGGTGACAACTGTGAAGATGGATGTCCACCAGGTAAGATTTTTGAATATTTTATTATTTAATGTTTATTTTGTGAATTGTGATACTATCCAAATGTGGATAGAAAATAACAAAAAATTGATCAAAATTTCCCATAAACTATGGACTAGAATCTCTTCTTGATTATTATTATGGTGTTATTGTGTCAATTATTTTGCCATGTTCACTTACACAAGTTCTTCTTTTTTCTACTTTTTGAATTCTACTTTTCACATATTTGTGTTTTCAGGTTTCTATGGTCAAGCTTGTAACATGCAGTGCCCCAAGACATGCTCTAGCGGGTATTGTAATCGTAACTTTGGTTATTGCGAGTGTGCCCCAGGAATGTTTGGTTCCTCTTGTAACCTGCAGTGTGACATCAACTCCTGGGGGCCTAACTGTGTACAGCAGTGCCAGTGTAATGAGGACCAATCCACTGGATGTGACCCTAAGGTATGCAATATTTGGAAAATTTAAGATGTAAAAATGTACAAATAGCCTTGAGGAATTACAACTGTCAGTACATGGCATAAAATTTAATGTGTTTGATTTTTAGAAAAAAGGCTTTCTATCCTTTCAAAATTAAGATTTTATGAATATATATAAGGTACATGTATGTATGCTTAAATGTATGATTTGATGGCATTTTCATATTCCAGGATGGGACATGTTTGTGTAAACCAGGGTACCAGGGCAAACAATGTGACGACAAGTGCATCCCAGGGTACTTTGGTCAAGACTGTGTGTTCCAATGTGATTGTTCAGCAGAGTTGACATGTGATTACATCACAGGGGCATGCCTCAGGGATTGCGCTAAGGGATGGATGGGAGAAAGATGTGATGAACGTATGTAGCATCAAAAGTTTCTCATACAAAAAAGTCTCACAAAATAAAAAAATCCTTTTGTCAGTTCCACCTGAATTGTCCAGAAAGAGGGGCAATTATTTTAAAGCAACTAAACAACCAAGTTGAAATATTAACTGAAAATGTCAGTCTGAATGTTTTGACTACAAATTTGATACGAATAAAAAAACATGACGTGCGTTTCACTATTTTTATGCTTAGCAATATGTTTTTATTAGCTTGTCCCAAAGGCAAGTATGGCCGTAACTGTCTCCAGAAGTGCAGATGTGGAGGCAGCAGCTGTGACCCAGAATCTGGGGAATGTATCTGCCAGGCAGGCAAGATGGGCAAGAAATGTAAAGAAGGTGAGAGCATGTTATAATGACTCACAACAAATATGTTCTCCTTATTTACTTCATAGTATTTACTTTTTTTTCTATCTCATTGCAATATCACTTTGAGAATGATATACTGAATAATTTAAAACTTTTATTTTTTGTTTATTGTTCTAGGATTATGTCTATTTATTGTATCTTTAAGAATGTGTTGAGGGCCGCTGGGGTATCAACTGTGCCAATGAGTGCAGCTGTGAAAATGGTGCCAGATGTGATGCTGTGACTGGAGAATGTATCTGCCCTGCTGGTTTCTTTGGCATGAGTTGTAGGGAGGGTAAGAGAATTTAACCTAATACAAGAACAATAGTTTAAAATGTAAAATATGGTTTAGGTGAATTATCTTGATGTAATATAAATTGGTAAGTAGAGCCTAAAAGCCATCAATTCTTCAGCCAAATGCATTTTCAGTTTTATCTGCTATATTGTATACATTCTGTAAATGCAATTCATACCTTATTATTACATACATTATTTTTTCCATTTGTAGAATGTCCGGAAAACCGTTATGGCCAGCAATGTCTACTTCGTTGTGCTTGTGAAAATGATGGGAAATGTCACCCCGCAACAGGCATCTGTAACTGCTCTGTGGGATGGACAGGTCAGCTGTGTGATCGAGCCTGTCCCCCGGGGATGTATGGTCAGAACTGTGTGGAACACTGTCAGTGTAAGAACAGCGCAGAGTGTGACCCTGCTTCTGGAGAGTGTATTTGTTCCCCTGGCTGGAAGGGAGAGGGCTGTGATCTCAGTAAGTCAACTTAGTTTTTTCAGTGAAGAGTTCAATGTGTCAATTATCAAGGTACATCAGGATCTACAGCAAAAACTACATGTCCCATCATTTTGAAAAATACTTGATTGGAAAGTATTTGAGTATTTTTGTTGTGTATTGTTTATTTTTTGAAATGTCTCCAAATTTTGAGAATCCATATAATTCTTTATTGTGACATCACATGACTTCATGTTACAACAAAACAATTGTAATTTCAGAATGTGAGAATAGTACATATGGGCCTGGCTGTGGTATGCTCTGCAAGTGTGCCAATGGTGCAATGTGTGACCACGTCAGTGGGGCCTGTGTATGCACAGAAGGCTGGAGAGGCATGTTCTGTGACAAACCCTGCCCAGATGGATTCTTTGGCTTAGAGTGCCAGAGTATCTGCAACTGTGCTAATGGAGCTCGTTGCGACCCCGTAAATGGCCACTGTGCTTGCGCGGCTGGATTCGTAGGCGATGGTTGCTCTAAGTCATGTCCTCAGGGATATTACGGAGAGGAATGCACTAAGAGATGCAACTGCCACAATGGAGGAAGTTGTGACCCAGTGACTGGACAGTGTATTTGTATGTCTGGTTGGAGGCCTCCTACATGTGAAGAACCATGTGCTCCAGGTATACTATACTTAATGTATGACATCACAATTAATATGCAAATGAGATGATATGCATAATTTATTATTTGTTTATAATTATTTAAAAATGCTATATTAACACCAGATATAACTGAAATGTTCAATTTAAAATGAAAAGCTTATTTTATATTTAATCCAACAAAAGCTAACAAAGATTAAATAAATGCCATGTGTTTTTCTAGGTTTCTATGGCTCCGGTTGTAGTCAGAGGTGTATCTGTATCAATGGGGCTGGCTGTGATCACATGACAGGCGCTTGTAATTGCACCACTGGGTGGACGGGGCCTGCTTGTGAGACAGGTAAGAACATGCAGGTCTATAGAGAAAACAGATTAACAATAAATAAATATAATGTTGAGCATATTGAGCATGTATGTATTTAAAACTGCATGCTGAAAAAGCTTGGTTCCTTTATTTTGGCAGAAACATGTTAATTTTACTCTGATTAATCAACATTTCTGTTGTTTTATACAAACTGTACACCTGTACATGTAATTTTCAGATTCATAGTAAAAGATTAAATGACTCAATTTTAGGATGATGGCTTAATATACATCTATGTAACATGTTTATACTGTTTATAAACTTCATTGTAGAATGTCCCAACAATCGCTGGGGTGCTAACTGTAGGGAGAGGTGTGACTGCAAGAACAGCTTTAGTTGTGATAGGTTCACTGGACAGTGCAAATGCAAACCTGGCTACACTGGAGACCGCTGTCAAGACAGTGAGTACATGTACAACTTTCATAACACCTGATTAGAAAAACTGTTATTTGCTTTAAAAGCTGTCAATTTTGTCATTATAATTCTCAAAGGATATTTTTTCATGTGCTTTATTTGAAAAATACTGGAAAGAGTACAACTATTTAGCAATATTCTCAGAATTATCAAATTATTGTTGATACTTTTACAGAGTGTCCTAGAGGTTTCTATGGAGATAATTGTGAGGAGGCATGTTCATGTAACAACAATGGCTCCTGTAACCCTGTAGATGGCAGATGTCGCTGTAAGGAAGGTTATAGGGGGCGCACTTGTGAGAAATGTAAGTGATATTATACTCTTGAATTGAAAAAATTATACTACAAGATTATCTTTGTGTTGAAGAATGTTGGTATTGATTTTCCTACTTTTTACCACACTCTATAATGAAATTGATTCCATGCGATGTGAATGTATTTCATATTGTAATTTCTGTATTTCAGCCTGTCACTATGGTACATATGGTCAATGGTGCAAACAGAAGTGCAACTGTGTGGAGGGTACACCATGTGACCATAAAACTGGAGATTGTCGATGTCCACCTGGGTACACTGGGAAGACCTGTGTTGATGGTAATAAGCCTGCATTGTTTTTCACTGAGGATTGAACTGTTTTCTAAAACATTTGCTAAAGAGGCTATGATGGGCAGACTTTTGATTTCTGTAAATGTTGCACTCTTATCTTTAAGCTTGAAATGATTCTTTATTAAAGTAATTATAAAGTACCGAAAGGTGATTTATCGCATGACTTCGTGTGACATATATGGAAATTCACCTTCAGAACAGTATTATATTTATTTTTTCATTTATTTGCAGCGTGTCCCCCAGGAACATTTGGTCCAGAATGCAAAGGACTGTGTAGGTGTGGTCAGAACACTGTCTGTGATCATATCACAGGGCAGTGTGGTTGCAAACCTGGCCACAGAGGGAAGCACTGTAGCAAGGGTATGTTATTTAGTCTGGGATTATTTTATAACATCTTTCACATGTCCGTTTAATAGAGATTAAAGATAAGAGAAATATAGTACATTCAAGTTGTAAATGTAATGAATCCACATCAATGTAAATGTATGAATACACATAAATTGCCAGGCTATATGGTATATTATGTATCCTCCCTCACCATATATTATGTATCCTCCTCCTCTAAGTTTCCATTAAAGTAAGCCCCATGTAGTATTTACAGCAAACAAATCACATTTCTTAGTTATTTTATCCATTTGGACAAAATTATTATTTCTTGCAATGTTACATGATAGGATGTCGAGAAGGTAGCTTCGGCCCTAACTGCAAGGAGAAGTGCAATTGTGCTAATGGTGCTGAGTGTGACCAGGCAAGCGGGCGTTGTACATGCACAGCAGGGTGGGTAGGCCCCACATGCTCCCAGCCCTGCCCCTCAGGAACATATGGCTTCAACTGTACAGAGACATGCAAATGTCTGAATGGGGGAGAGTGTGACAGAGAGACTGGTGAATGTATGTGCTCACCAGGCTACAAGGGTGACAATTGTGAAGAGGGTAAGTGACAAGTACCCTATTTGTTGGGACCCTCAAACCTCATATTTTGAGAACTCAATAAACTAAGTCATTCAGGAAATGTGATCTAATACACACATACACCTACAAAACTAACGCTGGCAGGTCTAATAATCGTCAATTTTGTCTTGTTTTTTTTTAACATTGGAAAATATTGAATAAGTTTTTCAAAAAAATGGAGCATAACTTTCTGTAGGAAAATATTTTTCCCCTCCTTGTTAATTCCAGATTCACCCCTATAATCGTATCATTTTAACATTCACTTTCAGCTTGCCTAGAGGGTCAATTTGGAGTTGGCTGTGAACAGGACTGCAAGTGTCAGAATGGAGCAAAGTGTGATCCTGGGACTGGAGTCTGTAACTGTGGTATGGGAATCACAGGGATCTACTGCGAGAATGAGTGTCCTGCAGGTCGCTACGGAGCAAACTGCAGCCAGGCTTGTAACTGTCAGAATGATGGCACATGTGATAGAGTAACAGGTTGCTGCACATGTACATCTGGGTGGTATGGACAGACTTGTGAATTGGGTAGGTTATACTAAAATTATGTTATAGTGAGATAAAACAGATATTCTTAATGAACCTAAAACTTAGCATATAATGGAAATTTAATTCTAGTTTGATGTACTGCATTTTTGTTGTTTGATTGATTGATATCTTCCATATACTGTAAGGTTTACTTTCATCACGTATCATATGCCGGTATAAAGCAATTACAAATCACAAATATTTCTTTCCAGTTTGCCCAGAAGGGTTCTATGGTAAATACTGTAGTGAGCAATGTGACTGTGTCAATGGGGCCAAATGTAACCCTGTCAATGGTCAGTGCATCTGCAAGGCAGGCTATACAGGGGAGAGATGTGAACAGACCTGCCCCACAGGGAAATATGGAGCAGGGTGCAAAGAGACCTGTGACTGTGGGGAAGGGGTAGAATGTAACCCCATCTCAGGGGCCTGTAGGTGTCCCCCAGGCAGATCAGGAACACAGTGTCGAGACAGTAAGTACAGTCTGTACACCAAGTGCATACAACATATTCACATATTCACCATGAGTAAATGATGCATGACTGGATGTCCAGCATGGAGTGTGAGCCTGGCATAGAAAAGCTACCAATATCAAAATAAACATGTTGAAATTATGTTGGCCTAAACATTTGTTTTTCCATAGTTGTTTACCATTACATGGCCGACTCACCTTTTTTCCATGTTGGGTACTCTTCACTCCGTACATTCACCCATGGTGTTTTAAGGAATACAGGGAATCTTTATAGGTTAGGATAACTTTTGCCTTGCTGCTTGTGGTATCATGAAATAAAAGTTTTGCAAATTGAGCATACTATTTTAGGCTCCCATTTTGCAATGTTTCAGTGAATGGATTGAAATGGATGAAATTATGTTGTTCAGAGAAATACTTCTGAATCTTTTGAACTAGTCTTTTGCAGTTTAGATTTTTGCATTGAATGACAACACAGTTATTAGTATATTATGCACACTTGCGGATACATTGTAGTATAGATACATCTTGTTTAAATTGAAATGAGTGTTGCATATTACTAGTGGGTTGGGTATATCCACACTACAAATGAATGTATAAACTTGTATATTGTTACATGTATAAAAAATGATGAACTTTTTGCCAGTTCATCATTCACATTATTTTAAACTGGGGTGATTATCTGTAACTGTAGATTTTCATCCTGGTTGAAACAACTCGCATGGTGATTAGTTGGGCTGGCAAAAAAATGGGAAAATAGTCCAAAAACATCCAAGGCTTGAGCTAAGGTTCTCAGAGCAGCTGGTCAAAATATGATGGCATTATTCCTACACCTAGTGAAACAATTAATCTGTTCTTTTCAAAAGCAACCAACCTGCCAATGACCATTGGACCAGCCCTTAGCTCAAACCCTGATTTTATCTTTTGAAATGAGGTTTAATAATATCTCACCCATATAGTGCCAGCCCTAGTGATTGGTGACGTATTCTAAGGTGGCATTGCCGTATATTTCAGCATGTAAACGTGGTAGATATGGCCCCAGTTGTAAGTATGTGTGTGCTTGCGACAATGGGGGCTTTTGTGACGAGGTCTCGGGGGTGTGTCAATGTGTTCAGAACTGGATTGGAGCAACATGTCAGAATGGAAAAGGTATATTTGCTTTTAGATTTCTAGGTTGGTGGATAGTTAGAGATTATCTATACAAAAATAGTTAATGTGAAGAAATGAAACTCCTTGTGTTGTCTTTTTACTAATCCAAGAATACAAGTTCACTTCTCATTCCAATCTGGAGATTGTAGGAAAATTTAGTGTTAGACTATGTGCAAAGGTGGCCAAAGTCAAGATATGCTTCGATTCAACTACAAATTGCCTACATAATGTCCTTTGGAAATATGGAAATGATAAATTATTATGATTTCACAAGATTTCTTCACATTAATTCAATTTTAGATTGTTGTCTTTCAGAACTGATCAGAAAAATATTTGATCTAATCTAAAATGATGACTTTCTGAATATCTCCTTCACATTTAATTAAGACTTCACAGTGTTCCACAAATATTCAATATGTGCCGTTATCCATTCCATTTTTGTCCACATAAATAAGCTCAATCATCAAATTTCTTAGATACTCTATTTTACTCATAGATTTTCTTGCACTGTAAAACCTGACACGATATGTTCTACTCACAAACACATAATCTAATGTTATAATATCACATCATATTTTTGTACAGAACACAAAAGTGTACCTGCATAAAACTCAAATACAAGTAGATTCTGACATTTTCAGTAAAAATGATTGCAAAGGTCAGAAATTTATTTCTATAGTATCCTATAATTGACAAGAACATTGAGTTGATTTTGTTGATAACCTGCAGATTTTAGACGCGTTCTTTCTTGATTAAATTCGAATCTCAACACTTCTATAAATTCTTACAATTCTATCAGCCAAATGCTGTCACCCCTTTCTCTTTGAGCGTTGAATCTTTTCATGAAAAATAAAAAGTTAATACTGAACAAGCAAAAGCATTTTGGTGCATAATGCTCAAAGTAAGCATGTTATAAAATGTCCACGTATAAATGTATATATTGTTGCCCATATATGGTGTTGTCACTGTTGTGAAGTGAGCATGCTCTGCTATTTGAATTTTGTATGTACGGTATCTCTAAAAAAAATTCTGAAAAGTATATGATTTCAAAATCCAATCAGCAACTTTATAAATATACGAGGTTTAGTAGTTCGTGTATTTTATGTGTTTGTGTCTTATATATCAGTCCTCCATTATTAAATCTATTCATCTTATATAAGTCTGTACTATAACCTTACTATTTGCACCCTCTATTGTCTATCTATTGTCTTTGTATCCTAATTCTTCTATTCTTTTCTAAGTTCCAACAAATAGGTTAACAGAAGAGAGGCGTAGAAGATCACTACGCTGGATTGTAAGTAGTTCCGGCATCATGGAGTTCTATTGAAATTACGCTTGCCTTTGCATGAATGCTTTCATTTGATGATTCACATTACTGTAGATGCTGTTTATATATCACTAATTTCAGCCGATAGCCTCGATTTCAGCTTTCCAGCGAAGTTCAATATTTCAGTTGTGAAATAACCTGCAAGGCATTGTCTCTAACTGCATGAGGACATAAAGTTTGTTGTTTGAAAAAAGTAACCCCCCCCCCCATTTTATTTATATTTGACTGCTATTGTAGATCCCAAAATGAAGGAATGGCAACATCTTAGAAGATTTAGAACAATCTATGAACTCCCATGTTTCCCTATTCAACATGATAAAGTGTTTTAACCTTTGTCTAGTTATTGAGTTGTTATGATTTATCATGGATACATGTCTTCAATGAAAGGGGTTCTTATAAACATTAAAGATTATGACTGTTTTTTTCACAAAAATGAATGCTAACCATAAAATAGTACCGAGTACTTTTGATGTATTTTTCACAAAAATGAATGTTAAGCAGTACCAAATAGCACTGCGTACTATTGATGTATTTTTCACAAAAATGAATGCTAACCAGTACCAAAAAGTACCAAGTACTTTTGATGTATTTTTACAAAAAATGAATGCTAAACAGTACCAAATAGTACCAAGTACTTTCACAAAAATGAATGCTAAACAGTACCAAATAGCACTGCGTACTTTTGATGTATTTTTCACAAAAATGAATGCTAACCAGTACCAAATAGCACTGAGTACTTTTGAGGCATTTTTCACAAAAATGAATGCTAACCAGTACCAAATAGTACCAAGTACTTTTCTTGATGTATTTTTACAAAAAATGAATGCTAAACAGTACCAAATAGTACCGAGTACTTTCACAAAAATGAATGCTAAGCAGTACCAAATAGTACTGAGTACTTTTGATGTATTTTTCTAAAAATGAATGCTAACCAGTACCAAATAGTACTGAGTACTTCTCTTGCATGTTATTGTCACAAACAGTCACTGGCTTTGCTAAATCAGACATAAGGAAACAATGCTAGAAATCTAGGCAACATTTTGTGATTTGCCTTAGAGTACCAACCCATGTGTGTGAATAGAGATACCCATATTCCTGTTTGAACCATCGCCAAGATATGGTGATGCATCCTGACCTATCAATGTACTTTCGACATGATGTACAAGCAATTTAGGATACTGCGTTTGTTGGCCTTAGAATTCCATCTATTGGTTGGCTTACTTTGGATTCTCCATGACAGTTCAAGTGATAGCAGGCCATTCAAGGAACAGTACATATATGTTTAATCATGTATATTTAATCCATGTAATCTCCAATGATTTGCTTCTCATTGTTGTTTCTCAAAGACATTTAACTCTGCATGCACTCCCATCTAATTCTCTAACTCCTCAGTATAGGACTGGCATAAGAGTAACACATGTACATTACATAACAAAAATTCTCAAAATCTAATGCCCTCCGATCTTTAGGCTAGAAGACAAACTCTTTGGGTAATAATCAACATTTACAGACCCTTGGTATTACCCATCATACCATAATTATGGTACGTCAAATGCCAATGGTATGTCAAATGATATGTCAAATACCAGGGTTTAACAATACATTGAAGTACAGTGTAGGTTGTCTCACTGTGGCTTTCATTCAATTACACTTTGCATTCGTTCGACTTCACTTCTAAAAAGAGAGCTCTGTCTTCACACTTTCAGTTTACAATAAATCTCTGATCTCACCAGTCTGAGCCAATGAGAATTCGTCGTCGAAAAGGGATGACTTTCTATATATGGTAATTTCCTTCGACATCATCGTATAGCTAATGAGCATGCATTTAGTCAGCGTTCCTTTCATTTCGCTGATTGGTTGAGAAGAGGTCAGTGTGGTAGATTTGAAATGATTAATGACCCGGGCTGTCAAGCCACTTGTCGGAGCGGAGCTGCTAAACAGTAATTTAGTCTATACTAGGCAGAGGGTAGTTTATAACTAGACTCTGCGTGCAGGGTATCATTCCATGTGCCTTTAATCATTTTACTACCTTTAAGTTGCAGATATGAATCCAGTTTGAATGGACCATATCTTATGCCAGTCCTTATCTTTAACCTCCCATATGCATTTATCCCAAGTCCCCAGCGTATTTATGTTCCTGTATATAAGATCTTAAATTCTTCTCAGTCATCTGTGTATGTTATGTATCTCCAACATAATTAATATGACAAAAATTTAAGTCATATGCAGTATTCTACAATTAAGACAAGTACAGTAAATCTGCTAAGATAAATGTCTTTAAGACTTAAGTATTGAAGTTTTAGGATGTCTATCTTAGAGGGTGTATGTTAAGAGGATTACTGTATCGTTTTTAACTTCAGTAGGGTACATGACATCATATTATTTCGGAGAAGCAAAACTATATACAACTGCATTAGAATCTCTAGAAGCTGTCTGTTGTTAAGATGTAGTATAATATCTGTTCAGTTTAAGAAATTGGTACCGATATTTTACTTGTCCATTCTAAATTCATTTTCAATAATTTTCAGGAGTCCGCAATAAAAAGAGACACATTCGCCCTAATCGCCGACGGAACCGAAATAAGAATGGACCAGGACGACTAAAGGCAAATGGTCCACAGAGGGGGGACATCCCAATAGAGCTTGGGGGTTGAGATTTGCAGTACCATAGTCGACCATAGTGCCACCATTGTACAGTGTAAATAAACTATAGAGAGCAGCGCTGCATCACAGAGCCATCTATATATGAACTAGCGGGGTTGGACCAGGCGGTAGGAACCCCATAACTGAACAAACAAGAAAGCAATCTCCCCCAGGCTTTAGCCGGAGCTGGGGTCTCGTCATGCATTTATTAACCATGTACTGTGTCGGTGCAACGTCACAGCTTCATATACGACTGTACCTCTGAGATACAGGCCAGATTTTTTCTTATGAGTCCATATATTGATTCAGTTTTTCTAAGAAAAATACATTGTCACATTATTGTGAATTGCAATCTGTATAGAGTGCTGGTCAAAATTGTCATGCATTATTCTATTGTATTACATACCTAGCGAAGCATTTGTATGGAAGTCAATGGGAAAGTTAGCGAGCTATATCCACCGATATTGCCCGATTACCCCGATATAGCCCGCTTACCTCGTTTTGATATTAGATTTCTTTAATAACCATGATAATATCATGACGTCACGTCATTGATACAAAGTAACCATGGGAACAAAGGCATGTAATACATCAGTTATGTCACTATGACGTGAAATATGCCTTCGTTCTTGCCCAAATATAGAGCCTCCCAAGGTCGGCCTATATTTGGAGAACTCAGGCATATTTCACGTCATAGTGACATAACCTCTAAGTACAGCATATGGTTTGCAGTAACAATGAAATTGAAGGTAGCCATAGAATGAGTAATCTCACTATATAACTTACACCTACATCTAAACAAGTTCAACAGTTCACCCACCTTAACACAATATGCTGTAGTTACCTTTTAAATATATATGAGATTTAAACATGTTTTTAAACCAAAAAATCTTTGAAGAATTGACAGTTTTGGCCTGAGAAGCATAACAGTGATATTATATGTTCTTCGTGGAATTGTACATAATATGAAATAATGCAATATAATTTCAACCAAAAATACCAATGTACATGTAATTTAAATGTCGCTTATAATTCATTATAGTTGTGAATATGTATTTTAAATGATAGAAAAATATGTGAACTAGCCTTATATATTGTTCTTATAAGGCCTTACACATATGTCCAAATATGGCTTTGTTCATATGATTTTATGTGCATATACATGTACAGCCAAAGACATATATATTCAGTATGGTCTTATGGTTAGTTCTCCAATTCCCTCATTGATTAGATTAGAAAAAATACAATTTAAATGTTAGAGTCTTGCCTTGAGAGACAGAAGTTTAAATGAAATCAATCAATCTAAATGAAGAATTAAATATGAATTATGGGGGTATCCCTTGATTTAGATGTAGGTCTTAGATTGTGTATTTCTATGTAGTGTAATTAGTATGTCTCAATACCCCCCCCCCCTCCCCCTCCCCATTGGATTCTATTCTAGTGAATAAAGCATTAGTTAAGAGATGTGATTGTATTTAGGAAAAATGATTTGTGAATGATCTCCATAATCATCATTATTTTGTGAATATGTCATGTATTTACAAGTACTGTTCATGTAATTTTAAAAAGTTGAATTTCAAAAGAAAATTCATTATGTAATCTATAGAGTACATGTAGTCATATGGTTTTTGTGCTAACAAGGCATGGATTGAGCAGCTGATGAATTTACTAGAGGTAGTATTGTCCAAATTAAATTTGAAAGCATTTTTAGATTCTCAAGGACTATTTAACACAGTTGAAAAAGGCATGAACCCAAAACTGAGTAAAAACATATTCTACAACTGTTTGACAACTGTTGATCTCTTTAATCCAGGTTATTTTACATATTATACCACACATCCTTTGATTTCATATTTGATGGTAAATAAATGTTTTTCCCAAAACATTTCTTTGAACATTTAGAAGTTAGTTATCAATGTAATAAACACTATTTTGTTGAAACTAATATAACTCCCTGCTTGAAATTCCAAGTCATTTATTTCTTGACATAATACATGTATGTGATGTCCTATTTTTGAAAAACGACAATTGGCTATAAAGAAATGATAATAATTAATAGGGTACTTTGCCAAAATGCTGGTTGCCATGGTGTTTTGTGTAAAATACATTTAGGCAATATCAGAAAGATTGTACATTTTAAACCTCAGTTTGTATAATGTGTGTGCATAATAACATAATAGATTTGAGTATAGATACAAATTAGGAATAATAACCAAGTTTTTACTAACACATGAGTAAGTGTACAAAGATATAAAAAAGCATAAAAAATGTTTCATTGAACTTCATGTAAAAATATAGATAAATTCTTTAAAAGTTGGTTATGGAACAAAAAAGGGGGTTAAGATCCAATTAGATTCATCTTAAAATTCCATCATGTACATACAGTAAATAAATTCCACCTAATTTGTACATAATACTATTCGACCATGAAATTGTCTTTTAGAGGACACTTAGCCTCCTTATTTGGTCTATGGATCCACTGTAATATCTACTATAAAACCACTGTATTAGACTCTATTGCTAGATATATTGTGTACATATACATGTATAGAAATTGTTTATACTTATTTATTTATATATTATGTTGTCATGCTACATTGTATCAGAATAAAGGAAAAGTTTTTGATAAAAAAATAAAGTAAGAAAAAACACCTAAAAGAGTTGTTCTGTAATAATGAGTACTTTAAAATTTAATTCCAGTCCTTGTATAGTTAAGATCAAGTGTATAGTCAAGAATCCATGGTTCAGTGCATGTACAGCTTACCCATACCATATACAGGAAAACCTGTCTAATCTGAAACACCACCGGGGCCCTGGACAAAGTTGTTGAGATTAGCAGGTGTTTTCATTTCAAAGTTTTTAACATGGGATTAAGAGGTGTTCAGATTTGAAAAGTGTTCAAATATACAGGTTTTACTGTACTCATTCACAACTCAATTTCACCAATCTTTCAGTATAAGTTTCTGATACTTGTTTCAACATCATTATTGGCAAGGTGGGGTTGTTGTGAGATCATTCTATTACTCCAGATGTTTGTTCTTTATAAGAGGCCATCAGCTTACATAGAAATCAGTATGTTGAAACTTGAGAACCTGAAAATAATTGAAAGTATTGATTACTTTAGAATCACGGTGCCCATGTCAAGCTGCGCGCCTACTTAGGCAAGCAGTTTGTTTCGATCACAAACTGCGTGCCTAAGAACATTGGATCATTTAAGTTGGAGTCTGTATTTTGAAACGTTATTTAAAGACATTTATCCTGCATTGTTTTCTTGTTCAATGCGTTCATTCTGTGGCGAATATACGAATCTTGCAAATACTAGCAAAAACTGTGTGCAAATGAATCTTAGTTTTAAAACATAAGCAGATTAATGGTATTTTCGTCGCTGATTTAATGGGAATTTATACGTAAATCGATCTAGCACTTTAAACATAAATGACAAATACTTTAGACTCGTTTTATATTTAATTCCTTACACATTTATCATGTTTAATTCAAAATATTTCGAAATAAAACAGATAATCAGGAGATTAAAAAGGAATAAACCACAAACTGCGCGCCTATTTTAGCCAGAAATTACAATCTGTGCGCATACACTATTAAAACTACATATTATCATTGGAATTTCTACAGAGGTACGTGTAGGTGTTTTCGATGTAGCTTTGGAAATGTTGCCTTATCGTCAGATTTTATGAGATTTTCATATTGAAAGTCAAAATCTATAATAGAAGTGACAATTAAGTTGGGAACGAAAAAAACATTTATTTTCAGATCACCATCTTGGTGGATGGACTCTCATAGTGTTTCAATTATGGGGTTCTACTATTAGACACATATGTGCCTTGTATGGCGCTTATGTTTTCTAATAATACAAAACAAGCTTGGATAAGCAAGCAGTTTTGAAATATTAGGCACGCAGTTTGGGAAATACATGTGAATATAGGCGTGAAGTTTGACAAGAAAAATGTTTAAATCACGTTTATGGCGTATTATCGTTTTGTACACACAAACTTTGCTGTTTTAATCAGATGGAGTGATCCTATATATTCTTGCATACACAGACACAATGGCTGAATAAACGGCAAATTACGATAAAAAGACATAGATATAACATTACACTGTAAATTTTGAACACAGAAGTTACTTAAGACCCTTATATTGAGATAACTAGGTTTACATCGGGAAAAACATTGAGTACTATGAGTAAATTAAGTTCATCTTCACAGAATGGTACTATCTTTAGAACGAGACTAACCTTGTATTTTTCGTATTTTGGCTCTTATTGGGAGTCGTGTCCTCCCCGTCTCACATTTTGAAATATGCGCGCAGTTTGTCAGAGTTTCAAACTGCGTGCCTAGTAGGCACGCTGCTTGACATGGGCATCGTGAGAATAATAATCTGAGAGAATCATGATCAGACTTAACTATTCAAAATAATGAAAAATGGAATACGCTAGTAAGGTGATTATCCTAGTTCCTATAATCCTCTAACAATTTTCAAGAAAGGGAAATAAAACCTGGTGGGACCTTGAGGCCATTGCAAAATGATACTGTTCACAATTAGATCTCATGTCTTCTGAAAATCGACATTTAAATGTATGAACACTAACTAATTCCATACTATCTGTAGTGTACTATTCATCAACATATGTAGCTTTTGCTGAGGTTCATCAGCTTTTGGAAAAAATAAATTAATACACAGATTGCTGGCAGTCATGGCACTAATTAAATCTCAATAAGTGTCTTATTGCATCTTATACTTTACACTTTAATATATCTCTTCTGTACCTCATTTCCCCAAGATGTCCATCCTGGGATTAAGTTCCTAGCAAACATCTCTAGATACGGCCCTCCATCAGGTAATACACTCTCCAGGACATCTGCAAGAGGCAATCAGAATTCAAAGTCTAACATTTGAATTACACTGTACAAAAATTGATATGACATACACATTGACCAAATAAACATTTCTTGAAATTCATACCAAAACGAATGTTCAACAAAACATTGAGTGAACAATTCTGTACACAAAAATGTTCAAAAATTATTTGCAATACTTTTTTACTTCTTGAAAATGTATTTTTTGTGTCACTAGAAAAGTTAAGTCTTGCATCTAATCTCATCATTACCTATTGTATTTCCCTGACAAAGTGTGAATTAAAGCATAGGGGCCAGGATAAAGATTTTAGACTTTGCCATGCTAATGTCTTGGAACATATTTTAAAACAGTAACTGGCCTCTGAGCTCTTACATGTAACTTGAAGGGAGATTACACAGGGACTTAACGCTATAGACTTAACAAAACCATTTTGTTCCTAATAAAAGTACTAAATCATGATAGCATTACTCACTATTTAATGGTGGTTTCCGAGAGTGTATACTACAAGGCACAGACACTAGGACTCTGTCCCTGGGCAAGCTAGGGGCTGGCTGCTTTGTACCAATGACCAGGGTCTCATAGGGTTTCTTGTGGATGGAGTCAAAGTCATATATGAATTCACCATGCACTGTTATCTGAAAAAATCATATCCTTCATTATTCACATTTATACATTAACATAATTATAAATACTTAAATCATGCAAATACTTAGTAAATATTTAAATCATTTAAAACGGAAGCACTGGACATTCAATTCTTAAAAGAGGTAATACTTTCATCATTTCATCCAAAATCACTGTCAATTATTATAGATCCATGTGCATTTACTTGTTTATGTTACTATAGATACTGGAGAATAAGGAGGACCAACTTATCTTTAAAAGACTGTCCAGTATCTAAACATACACATAGCAAATAAATCCATGTAAAACAAGCCAACGGCATGCAAAATGTCACCTCTTGCCATTTGTTACAAACACATGAAAAGAATGTTGACAAAGTAATAATAAATTCTTTAAATGTAAAAATAAATCTACTAACTTTGATCCAGTACCAACTGGTGTGGTATGTGACTCCCCACTGCGGGAACAGTTGCTCGGTAACAAACTGAATCTGACTGAGTTTGTTAGTGACCCATACTAAAACTACACCCCTATGGGAGATCAGTTGCTTTATTGGAACCTGGTAGAAGTCATATTCTGACAACATCTTATACCTAAAAGCAAGTAAAATACTGTTTTTAGGGTCAAAATTACAAATGTGAAAAAAAGATTTTTGCTTAAATCCCATAATCGTGAACCTACCCACGTTTTCTCCGAACTGCTTTGTTGAACCAGGGAGGATCCAAGACAATTACATTGTATTTTACTCCTTCTGAAAAAAAGCAGGATATTTTATGCTTAAAAATGTAGGTACATTTACATGTGTATACATCCTGAATATGGCAAAACTAGGTTAACATGACATATAAATAAAATCAGTCAAAAATATTAGGAGACACAAAATCTTAATAGTATGTAAATGTATATGCAATGTCAGACTTATGTTTTTACAAATCTGCTTCAGAAAGATGTACCAATAAATCGGCATTAGCTGTTAGTCTATGTAGAGTATAATAACTCGGAGAGCTCTTACTTTTAGTTATTAAGATCATACCTCTCAATAAGGCATCCAGATTTGAGATGTCAGACATCAGGAATTTAGTTTTAGACGGAATAACGTATTTGTCTCCACCGAGAGACCAAATGTGTGGCGACTCACAGTTGTGGTGGACCACTCTGTTGAATATGCTGCTCACCCTTCCTAAATCATTCTCAAGGAAACCTGTAATATACAAAATAAATATGAGTGACTCAGATTTAGCCATCTTTACCCAATAAAGATACAGCCATCATATAATATCACAAGATGCAAGATGAAATCATATTTACAACATCACTTGTTTATATACAACAATGACATGGCAACTATGAATAATTGCCACTTAGCTACAAAATGTTTGTGTTGGTTTATCGGTTGCCATGGTAGCAAATATTACCAAAAATATCGCCAAAAGTCTCAAAAAATGCAGGCTAAAACAACATGTTATCAATTCAAGGTGGTGACAAAAATAAGACACTGTAAGAAAATTAGTCACATGTCACATACTGTACCTTTGTAACCATAAGGTATTTCTTGGTTGATCAGTGTGGAAATCTGAACCAATGTATCTGATGGGCCATGTTGTTTAGCAGTTACCCTAGCAACCCTATTGTTGTCATGTTGACAGCTACTAGAGACATCTTTGATAAACTGTTTCTGTCTTCCTAGAGTAACTAATTGCTCCCTTGCCCGCAATAATATATCTTTTATCTGCAATAGTTCACAAATACTAATTTTTTTTTTTTTTCAAACTACTTCCAATTTAATTTACCTGAATAAGAACCATATTAAGGAAAAACAGAAATAAAAACAACATGAGGTGGAGTGACTTTTTCACATTGGCCCTTAGCGTAGGACTTAATCCTGTGTTTCAAAGAAAGCAAAATAGAAAGAAAACATAGAAAGTAGAATTAAAAGGCCAAAACAATATGTTACCATTTCTTGCTGTATATAGGACCTTATAGGTACTGCAGTATAGGACCTTTTAATTACCTCATCGTGGTATTCCATAAGTGACAGTTCACCTGCATTTGGTTCTGCTTTCCTCTTTCTTTTCTGAAAAAAGAAGAATATTTTACTTTGGGCATGCAACAATCACCTGAAAATATACAAAATTGATAAAAATTGAAGTCAGAATCTAGCATAAACAAGGTTATAATTTACAATTAACCAATTAATGTTTTTTATCTCTAACATTGATCTACTATATCTATTAAATAAAAATGCATGATAGTACCATCATATTAGAACAGTTATTGTTAGATTTATGATCTCAAAGATTTTCAGAAACATACAGATATTGTAACAGTGACCCAACTATATTCTGGGGAATATGAAATATCATATACAGTACCAACAATAAGGTGTGTATGGCAATTTGAACACTGCCTGATCTGTCATTCTTAATGTATGTGGCACAGGTTGGACCAACCAATATTTACCCTTCTTTTGCTTGGTATATCCTCTTCGATTGCCTGTGATTTCTTTTCATATTCAGAGTCCATTCTGAATGTCTCATGGATCTCAAATAGACCCGGATTACATTGCATCTGCCCTACATTGTTGCTGGTTTGGCAATTGTTTGATGCTTGGTTGATGCTCAATTGATGATCTACCAACCAACCTAGATCAGTTTCACAGATTATTGCCATTTGTTAAATGTTCACCTTTCAAAGCAGCTATTTCATACATCTGCAGTTGGGTGGCAACACATCAGTGGATGGATAATTGATGTATGGAATACACTGTACATGTACATGCCTAAAGCAGGGATTGGAGCTGACTTCTGTTTAATAAATGCTGTTCAACTAAATTTTCACATCCTGAAAATCATGAAACATGTATATTGTGAGAAACTCAGTGATGATTCTCCCTTCACTGACCATTGAACATATGACTGAATAATAAACAAGAGACAGTGGTAGCGGTCACTACCGACTATGATTCTTGTTTTGAGAAGGTCTGGAGAGACGGTCTGATAGCGAAGCTCTATAACAACGGACTGAGGGGCAAACTTCTTTGCTACTGTACATCTCAGAGTATCTACATAATCGTCAGTACTCTCTAACTGTAAATAAAACACACATCCGAGCTTAGAACATCAAGTGTAGGTATACCTCAGGGGGCCGTAATTCCCCCATCCCTCTGCAATACCTATACAGCTGATACCCTTGCAGAAGTGAAGGCAAGCCACAGAGAATATGCAGACGACAAAGTATTGTGGCAGTGTGGAACAGATCACACAACCATAGAAAATTCCCTAATGAGGACATCAAAACATTATCCTAATGGTGTGAATGTTGGAACATGAGCATTTCTCTAAGTAAATGCAAAGTTATTGTGTTTAGCCCAACAAAAAAGTCAGGCCTACTGTGGAAATTAAATTAGAGTATGAATCCCTAAATGTTGTAGAGTCAACCAAGCTACTTGGCATAACACTAGATCAGGAACTGAGTAAGGAGTTTTGATCAACATATTTTAGAAAGCCTGCACTACTGGTAAAGAGGGGTGATGTCAACGCGGTAGCCCGACAGTCGCCCCAGGGTATTTCAACATAGTTGTAAACCATAGATCTATTTTTAAATGTTAAGGTTTTAAATTATATTCTATTCAAATTCTATCACTGTTAAATTATGTATCTGCTTTATATGGGCTTCTTTTGCAGATTATTGACATACAGTGGGGGGCATAAAGAATTACAAAACCTATGGAAATTACATGTTGTCGCATATGTAATAAATTCTTACCTCAGTGTATTCAGTGCTCTATTTTCTCCGTCATAGTAGGTCCAGATATAGTGGAATTTGTGTCCATAATGACAAATAAGAACTTAAAAATTTGATGTGGAATTCACATGTTAATGCCGACTCTTCAAATGTTGAGGTGATTTTGGAGCCAGATTACGCCGCAATGTGGGTTGGCTCCCAGAATGCAACATGACACGTGTCAGCTTTCAAAATGCCATTCCGCCGTTTTGAAATACGTCACGAATAAATAAGGTTACTTGATGTTGCATTCTGGGAGTCAATCCTCCTTGGATCACAAACATGGCGATTCATGAAAACATTAGTCCGATTTGGTAGGGATTTATCCATCATTTGCAGGTATGAGGCTTTGGATTCATTTATTGTGCTACTTAAAGTGGATGGGAATTATTTTTCTACCACTTGGGAGAGTTTGAGACATGAAACTTAGAATTTAGCTCATTGTGACAACTTTTGAGGGTTGAGATTTATTTTTGTCCCCCACTTTAGACATAGACATAGAAAGACAAAAGAAAGGTTTTCGTGCACTAGACTATAACAAATCTCAAACTTCACAAACACTAATTCAGGATGCTCACAATCGTTATCCCGAGTTGAATCTCGACAGCCTCCAAATCACCAAGATGTGGCGTAAATAAACGTAAATAAAGAATCTGGAACCAAGAACCTCTCTGGTTTTAAAATTGTATTTCCTACCAACAGCTAATGACCTCTAAATCGATATAGCGAAAAATGTTTTAAAAGTAAACTGCCCTCTCGCTATAACAAACAATTATCGCTATAGCGAGTTTGCATTCTGTAGGCCTAATACAGTAAAACTTGTCTTTAGTGAACACCTATCTCTAGTGGACACTCTTTCTGTGTGTTCTACTGATTACTGTATAAACTACCCACTGAACCTTTTTATCTGCAAAAATGTTCAATATAGACAGGTTTTATTGAATTCATGTACGGCACGTAGGCTACTATTAGTGTAAAAGTGAAAAATAAAAAAGTACTTCCGATAAAAAGAACAGTTTTTCAGATGATGTGCGTGCTGAAAGACAATCGATTTAGAACCCCAATGAGACTCAGTGACAATTAATGTACAAACCTCTCTCAAAACTACTATACTGTCGACAAGGCGCGTGCGTTCATTCGAAGCATTTGTGGCGAAAAACTGAATAATCTTCAAAATTATAGAAATAAAACATATCATTGCTAGAAATCGTGTAATTGGATCCAGAGTTGACAAATTCTGAGACAGGTTGTTTCAAACTTTCATAGATGTCTATGTTGAAATGAAAAAACTTTAATTTCTTTTCATGCTAAATACGGTCGTATTTTCAAACAAACTCACTTTTGCCTTTATTTCTCACTTTGTTCAAGATCGACTTCTTAATTTCTATGTTAAAATGAAACATTTGTTTAGTCCATTTTCCTCACTATGTTGGACATAAGTCTAACGATGTAGAGTTAAGATATTTTTGAAATAAATAATGATTTGTCCCTACATCCCTAGAAGTTCACCCAAAAGAAAGAATTAAAGCCAAAATCTTATCCAAGGCCTAGTAATATAGTAAAACGGGGAATCTGAACGTAGGGACAGGGCATTCACATTGATATTGTAGTTGACAAGTTTTCCAATACTAAAAGCCGAAAGAGTATATTTTCTGTACTTTTACAGATTTGTTATAAAATCCAATTTTTAAATAACGCATTTATTTATCATTATAGTAAACAAGAAAGAGTTTCGACGCACATATTATCTGACAGCACACAAATATCCCTGACGTTATCTCTCCATGTCATATTCAGTCTTCTTGATAGAGAACTTATTAGAGTCACAGAACTTTCACGAAAACGTGAACTTTTACATTATGAGACAAATATAAGGAAAAACGTTCAAGAGACACTCGTGAAACTTCACGTTTACGTGATCAATATATTGGAAAGTTGGTACGTTGATAAAAGCCATATCTGAGTTTCCAGACACCACAAGCATTAACCTCAAAAGTGTCTCAATATTACATATTTTATTGCACAGCTCTCGTATGGGACTACTTAGACTCGAGTGTCATGTGTTTGTACTAATGTACGTTATCGTTTGACAACGGGTTTAGGAGATACGAGGTATTTTCCTTTCTTATCCTTATTTACACCTGTAAATACAAGCTCTTGACAATATAAATATTACTTCCTTTGGATTGCCGAATTAGTGTGCATTGGATTTTAATTGGATTACTTCTCGGATTCTGTTTGAGTTATAGAAGGATCAGGCCGAAGAAGTAGGACAGTACGCAAATAATTATCACCGTGATAATAATCCTTCATTCTGGTAATCTTATTTCATCAATTTTAGTCATTAGTCTTGTAATTGATTTTGCTACAAAGGGGGTTCCGTTTTATATAAAAGATTTCTGCAAGTGTATGGTTACAAAACTGAAAATTATAATAAAGCTTAGGGTTTGTCATAATAAGAATCTCTTACTTAATCAGTTACTTAATGAATTACTTATTCATGTATTCATTTTTCCAAAGGAATGGGTTTCTAGGGCTGTATATTACTATTTCTTGGTTTGGATTTGCGCAGAGTCGAGGAATATAATGTCTTGGACCGGGAACACCTCTTTGATGCAACTCATCCTTCTAAGTTCTGCGCTTCTCACAGGTAAAGCATCGGACAGTCCATTTTAGTCTCATCCACTTTTGCAATGGACGGACTTTCTGTAGCAGTACCTTTAAAATTATTTGAATGCATTTGTTTTTTATCTCTTTTATGTCAGTACTGGTCATGCTGCTATGGCAATGGCAGTGCAAGTATCGATCTAAACAAACCAATTTTTCACAATTAATCACTTAATGTCTAAAATTTAATCATCATCATTTTCCACTGAAAGAAAGTTAGGACAACCATGGCCCATGGGATAACGGGAACCATAAATGTGAATCATTTGATTTATTCTAATAGCAATTCATTATTTTGTTAATTTAAGCCTATGGAGCCAGGGTACATAGTGTGACCCCACGGGAGATCGGATCCGGGGGTGCCGCCATAACCATCCATGGTCAAGGTATCAAATAATTACGACTTCTGTATCACTAGCTTACATTAGAATGAATTATATTTTTATTTTTAACACTGCTGATGGTGTAAAAATCGTGTACAACATTTTTGCCGGAGATTAAAATGAATACATTTGTGAATAGCATGTAATTATCACAACTCCAACAATTTAATACATTAGAATGTTCTATACCGGATAGGATTCAGTGCCGACCAATTCAGTTACTTTGAACCCTGGAAGGGCAACATCGTGCGTCTGGTCAGTGATACAGAGAGCAAAGAATGTGGTGTGTATAGTTACTATAGTAACAAGCAGAAGATAATATGCGACGCTGGGTAAGATGTTCATCAAATATATACAACTTATAAGGATGTATAAGGATGATTTATATACAAGTATATACAGGGTGGGCCACAAAAACGCAACTTTTTTCCCTCATAACCTACTAAGTATAGGATAAATCAGTTATTAAATGCTCGATTTTAGATACAGGATATATCCCTAGGTAAATACAATATATATTGTATTTCCCTCAGATATACTGTATCAAAATCTCCCATTAAATAACCTCTATACACGTATTATATACACACTGGTATACACACTGGTAGGAAATTGAATGATGTACAAAAAGTGTAAGATATCAGGGAGTTGTTCTTTAAAATGACAAAGATATGAGGAAAATGGTAGTAGGGTTTCCATTTTTTGACCACCCTGTACATGTAATAATGCTACGAATGCAATTGGGAAGCGTTTCGAACAGCATTTTGCTATTTTTAAAATTGGTCATTACTTACAAGGTGTTGACATTCTGTCATTTTAATGCTTTGTTCATAATTTGAAACTGTTTTTGTTTTTCAAGTTTTACATTACAATACCATTACAGGCCTTCCGATGTTAAGGAGGCAAGATATAAGGTTGAGGTCTATGTTGATGGGGAAGGACCTGTCCCCAGTGGTCAAACACAATATATTCAGGTAAGATAATACGTTGTTCACTCAGTTAACCAAATTATGATGACCATAATTTCACTTTGCAGTTTTTACATCTGTGATTTTCCTGAGAGTTCAACCATGTTCCATTTATGCAGCTACTGTATAATACATGCACGTGTTTTGAAAATTTAAAGTGATCCGGCTGTGGACATTAAAATGATTCATCTACTTTATTTTCTTTAGTACAAGGATAAATTGACACCTATGGTAAACAAGATTGATAAAAAATCCGGACCCCCAGGGACATTGGTGACTATATCTGCTCGACTTTTTACGG
The DNA here is from genome assembly GCA_903813345.2 of Owenia fusiformis. Classification (NCBI taxonomy): domain Eukaryota; kingdom Metazoa; phylum Annelida; class Polychaeta; order Sabellida; family Oweniidae; genus Owenia; species Owenia fusiformis. The sequence continues at coordinate 53,769,745 of CAIIXF020000001.1, forward strand.
ATGAGTATAAAGTGAAATCAGAGGAATCTAGAGGTCTTGAAATACAAAGGTATTAAAATCCATTCTAGCAGAGACATTATAAAACATGTTTTAGGCCTATATGTCTCTGATTCTAATAATTTTATCTGATTCAATCGGGGTTGGCAACCCATTATTTTAATTCGCTATAGCGAATAATTGTTGAGAACGGTCAGCAGTGCTGCTTGTAAAAATAAAGTTTGAAAATGTAAGTTTTTAACTTTTCTTTGCTTTTTTGTTACGTTCTACTTTTTTGAGAATATTATTGCATTTATTTATTGCATGAATTGTTGTTTATCACGTACTTTGTGTCTCACAATCAAAAATCATGAAACTTTTGGGAGTTTCGGCCCTCTTGGGCAGCAGAGATTCAGTCATTTTCAATAAAATCCTCATGCACATCCACCTCGTATATCTGGGGCTTATAGTCTTTTGCAGATTATTGACATAGATATAGGCATCTACTGACATTCCGTGTATGCTGAATAAGTATGAAGGCGTGTGTGTATTTCCTTGCTTTTTTCAGGAAAGTATGATTACACTCTTTTAGTAAACCCGCTGGAAAAGGGTCAATGGTAGCACATGTGTTTTCTGGAAACTTTGAGAGAAAATCTGGAAAAATAGAAAGTGTGAAATATCAGAATTTCCTGGAGTTCCCATTGAACCCCTACCAGATATTCTAAAAGAAGACAATGTAACGATGATACTTTCCTGAAAAAAGCAAGGAAATTGACACATGCCTTCATATTTTTATTTTGTACCAGAAAATTACATATGCAGGTATAGCAATTTTTACCAAAATGTTACTTTCCAGCTGAACCTTAAAGGCAGAATCAGATCTATGGGGGGTGACAAACCAATCCATTCCAATCTATTCCTTACAATCTCAAATACAATCACTGTACATGTATCTCCCAAAAGATTCACAATATGTTATAAATTGGTGAAGTTGGGGATTCAAAGTGCAAAAATGGGTGAATGTTTAAATTCTCCCAAATAATAAGAATGGTAACCATTCAGATAGAAAAATAATATTTTATTGTAAAAAGGTTTCCTGTGCACTTTTGGGATTTAAATTCAGATAATTCCTAAGCATTAATTTTTTTTTGTCTTCTTATAGAGTGTATCTAGATGGACAGAAATGTGACCTTATAGATGAATCTACTAATGAAGTGTAAGTATAAAATGATTTATCATAGAAGTTAATCTTGGGTTAATCTTATTTATGGGTGGCGGATCTTACAAATAATTATAGTGCTGACAGTAAATGATAAAGGGTGGATTTTCAAACTAAAAAGAGTGCTCCTACCAAAATGGATTTGCCTATATTCATGTACCCCTGGGGCCTGAGACTCTTATCTGATAGATAGAATGCACAAATAAAACAAAAGTTCTGCTATTGTAGGTAAAAAGTTCTCTTAAATTTCGAAGTGATTTTACCTGTTAATTCTGTCATTGGTCCGCCATTTTTGCGGAAGTTATACTGAAACACAAACTCCATGAAATGAAATGAAATCACGAGAAAAAACATGGCATACACCGTGCGCATTCGCACTAAAGTTTAAACCAATCAGCTTATTTGATTATTGTGCGCACATGAATTATTTGCTTCTGAGCACATCCCATTAAAAGCTAACCACAATAAACAAACCTGGCTGAGAATACCCTTACTTCATTTTAGCGAAATTTCAGCTCAAACTCATGACAAATGCATTATGCATATGCTTTTCTGGAGTTTGGGGGAGTTTGGGACATTAAATGTTAAAATTCAAGAAAATATGCCAACTATACGACTTATCAATTATTTTGTATCAGCATTGTACAAATATTGTAGGTATCATAAACCTATTTGGTATATGCTAATATTATGTACATGAAATCACTGGTCAATAGAAATGGTTGATCAGTTTCCACCTGATCCTGATCCATAAATCCTGTAAAACAAATGCCTGTTTTTTTGTAATTTGTGACATAACGATTTGATCCCCAGAACCATATTTCAATGTAATATGACAACTGATGCTGTGTCAAATATCAAGCCATATTTTTTAGGATGGTTAGTGGAATATATCATGCTATTCATGTGTAGCTTTGGGCTATAACAGGGACTAAAAACTGATTTCAAGTCTGAACTAAATCAAGATTATTTTATGAGAATCCAGATATCAATATGGGGAACATTAGAAATAAATTATCGAGTGGGGTACATATAAACAAGTTGACAAGGACAAACCGGAGCACCCTGACAATGGAAAAGTCAGATACTGTTGTCACAAATGGCAGCCACAGGTTCGTATTCAATTCAATTTTCATGAACTGCATGTTGAATGATCACCTAGATTAAATTCCTTTGGTACAACAATCAATCAAAGTGTCTATGTACTCCTTATATCGTTAAATTTGTTCTACCATAAAGCCTTTGATTTTTACCAATCAAAATATGACAAGGAACAACGGATACTGTAAAATATGAATAATCAGAGTTATCATTTCTCGTCATTGACGATACAAAAGACCGTACATTGTGGCGATTGAAGGCCACATTTGATGGAAATTGGGATTTCATATGATACACCATCACAAGAGCTAATACATGCACAAAATCGGCGAATATAAGGTCCCGTGAAATGAGAACCAAGTGATTAAAGAGTTGAAGTGGGATTTAAGTCTGCCTTTTGTGACAATGATATCTGACTTTACCCTTGTCAGGGTGTCCTGGTGTGTGAATGATAGAAGAAAACAGAGATTTCTTCCATTAATGTGAATACATGTGCATATTCTTTTTTGCAGATATGGATTGCAGCTTACAAACAATGATAATGGTTATTTAAAGTGTAAACCAAGTGGCACATTTATAGGTGGGTACTCAGTCATCCTCCGATGACAGGGCTTCAAAATCCAGAATATATTCTTTCTTTTTATCCCCTGCGATAAGCAGTTAGCATTTCCCCGATTAAGAACTCGCAATCTGATTGGCTGTCGCAACACTGCGACAGAAATCATGTATAAGTCATTGCGCATAATTAGATCATGTGATTCAGTTAAATCAGGCGCTTCCAAATTGGTTATAGCAGGGGGAAGAAGGAGTACTGATTCTGGACACCTGCTTAGGAGGATGTTACTCAGTTGAATTACATTTTGTTGTGATGGAATTACATTTTGTTGTAATATAAGGGAGTGTAAATAATCAGTTTAGAATTCTCTTTGAGATGACATTGTATCATTGTGACTTCTTTTTACTGGGATTTGGTAGTTCGCCAGTGAAAACCTAACACCCTCCTGCCTGTGAACATTATCTTTTGAATTTCACAAAAACAGTTTTTCATAATCATTTTAAAAAGACTCATTGGTACCATTAGCATCACCACAATATATCTATCATTATATACTTTTGTATTTGCAATAAATCATAGAATCAAGGTCTTTGTTATGATTCTAAAATGTCTACTTGATAAGCCATTTCTTCATTTATCAGGAGTAAAAGATATTTCATTATTCATAATATCTCAAATGTAATCCTTCTTTTAATTTTATTCCAGGATCACAACATATTCAGTTTCTGGTGTCAGGTAAACATGGCAGGTGAGTTTTCGTAGATTTTGTAGTATTTTTGGTGTCATGTAAATATCACATGAACTTAGCCCCCCCATACTATACAGATGCCTCTGCTCATAACAACTAGAGATGGCATGTTTTGGGTAATAATTGCAGGAAAACTTATCAGTTGAGTCGAGATGTCATATAAATTTCTGGCCTAATTGTTTCTGGTAAAGAAAGTATTTCTACATCGGTGTCAGTTAAATATGGCAGAAGAGTCTTAGGATGTCAAGCCTTCTGATAACTGCAGCTACCTTCCCTACATTTTCCTTTGTCTAATTCCATCTTGGAATACTTAACAATGCCTATTGGAGTGATCATATGCAATCATATATGAGTGAATATAACTTGTATAATTCTGTTTTCCCATTTGTTGAATGTTCTATTAATGTTTTCTGCTTCAATTTTAGTATTTTGAGTCATATTCTCAAATTTTTCATATAGTCATATGAAAACTTTGATAACATCATAAAATCAGGTGATTTGTTTAAGATGTTTGAAGAGTATGTTTACAGTCATTCTTTGGCATTATCAAAGAAAACAAGATGAGAAATATTGATTTAAGATTCACTGTTGTCATGAGAACAATGCAATGAACAATGCTTTGATTAAAGTTGATAGTTTATGTTAGTAAATTTGGGCATGTTTAGTGATATTGTGCTTCATATATTACTTGATTTCTTTTACAAAATGATATGGACCATACCGCCATCACCTAGGTTACCATAGCAACCGTGAAATGTTAAGTGATAGTCCTACATACATGAAAACTTGGCAGTATAAAGGAATAATATTGGGCTGCTACCTACCAAATATGAACAAGATTGATTCATTATTGTCATAATGATATAATTGTGCAAAACATTTTGAACAATCCTTGTACAGGGTGACCCAAAAAAAATGCAACCCTCCATTTCTTCAATATTTTTCTTAAATGGAAGTAAATTGCTCTGAGATTTGGCACACAAGGACTTCATTCAATGTGGAAGCATCTGGCAAAGTTTTAACAATCGTAGTCTTATATTGATAGAGTTATGGTTGTTTCAAAATATGCTCCAGATATCGTCAATTTCGCTGAAAACAAACTTGCAATGTTCAAGGAAAACTGTTCATAACACGGATGCATTTTTCCAATGGGTATGGTTCAAATTTTTGCAGTCATTGCTTGTTGGAGTTCTGCAATTGCAGTAGGGTTATTTTCACACACATTATCCTTTAAATAACCCCATATATAGAAGTCAGGGGCATTGAGATCAAGACGTTGGGATGACCATGGGTTCTCCATCCTAGGAGAGATAATCTTCTCATAGAAATGACTAGTGAGCCAGGCGATGCTATCATAAGAAGTGTGAGGAGTAGCTCCATACTTCTAGAACCACTGTTCTTGTCTATTGAAGCCTGTATGTCATTCTAGAACTGCCTAGAACTTCCTGGGAACGCCAATATTGCGCTGTGTGTTAACAGTAAGGGGCGGGGTCAAAATATCAATGTTCATATGGAGACGAAAGTAATTTCGTTTGGACAACAACCCCCCACCCCCCTCTAGACGAAAGCTTAGGTCACTTAAAAAAACATTGATTTTCAGTGACTGTCAAATGATTTGGAACCCGTGATTACATTGATGAACATGTTACCTTTATACACCGATTATTATTATTATTATTATTATTACCTGATAGAAAAGTCAAATGAGAGGCATAATCGTATCCTATTTGCCGGGTTATTATTATGGTGAATTAACACACGTTCGCAATTTAACTGCATTGAACTCTTCAAAAGGAGGAGGGAAAAGTACGAAATTTATTTGAAAAATGATCGAATTATCGTCTTTATCTACCGATATTTTGGACCTATCACACAAAAAAGCTCACGAACTATTGAAAACAAGCCTTTTTATCAGAACATAGCGCCAGAAAAAGTGGGTAAGACCAGGTACACTGTATATCAGATCCGAATTATCGATGTTTTTTTGGTCAACGAAAGTGCCCAAAAACCCCCTCCCCCTCGCGAAAGTACTTTCGTCTCCATATGAACATCGATATTTTGACCCCGCCCCTAACAGTGTTGCCATTATCAACCTCAAACCATAAGGGGCTGATGATTTCATGTTTGGAAATTGGCAACCCAAGCTGTGCATTTAACAGAATGAAGGGGCCTTTGAAGCACTTCATCTGGAATTTGTGATCCCAGAACGCATTATTTCTTGAGTTTACATGTTCAGAAAGAAGGGAATGTGATTCATCCGAAAACCTAACATTGTAAATGGACGACATTTGGAGCATATTTTGGAACGGCCATAACTCTATCAATATAAGACTATGATTATTGGAACTTTGCCAGAGGATCCCACATTGAATGAAGTCTTTGTGTGCCAAATTCCAGAGCAATTAACCTCCATTCAAGAAAAATATTGAAAAAATGGAGGGTTGCATTTTTTTTGGGTCACCCTGTACATACATGTTTACATACAGGTAGCCACAAAAAATGTTAAATACACTGAGTGGAGCTGATCATTTATAAGTAAAATTGTCAGTGAAATATTTTTCTAAAATATTAAGAGATTTTCTAGACAGTACAGATAAAGTATAGTTTCAGAAATTTTTTGGACTTAAATTGATTAATTTTTCAGATCACTCACCAACCCTGCTGCATTGAGTCTTAGCGCCCAAGATGAGTTGTATCTCTTCCAAACTCACCCCCTGATCACTTCCCTTACCCCCTCTAGTGGAAGTACAGAGGGGGGTACCCTTGTGAAAATTGAAGGGGTGGGGTTTGACCCACATTCAAACAACACAGAGGTGCTAGTTGGGGGTTTACCATGCATTAACAGCAAGGTTACAACTACAGGGATTCAATGTCGCACCCCTAAACTAGAGAATGTGCACTCATTTTATCCAGGTAACATTTTGTCGTTGTTATAATGAAATACTTAGCCATTATGTCCCTATTATTGAATATACGCCTGAGGTCTGTTATCAATATAGCCTGAGCTCATGATCGAGGCATGTTATTACAACAGACCAAAGCATATATTCAATGATACGGACATCATTGTTATATTACATACCTTTATTTCCATGGCTATGTTATATCAATGACGTCACATGTCTGTGTGCGAGTGAAATTTGGAGGAAATGAGATATTATGTCATAAGGTTGTCATGGTAAAAAGTTTGGCGGCTATACAGGCATATATAGCTGACCTTCGGCTCCATTGACCTCAATACAAATGCTGCTTTGCTAGATATGTTATACAACACATAAGATATATTGGTTAGAAATTCTAATTTCATCTTCTTATTGCTGAAACTCGCTTTAATTTTTTATAATTTCAGTATGAAATTAATAAACATTTGACATGAGAAATACAAAACAGAGCGATTATATCTACATAACACTCATAATTTAAAAACTTATGATAGAAATGTTCATGCTTATACAGGTGCACGTGGTCTGTCACATGAAGTTTGGAAGAATGCCCTTACTGATACCCTTGATCAGATCCATGCTTTGGATGATGATGCAGAGGATTATGAGCTTAACATCATACCTAATTCTTATGTCACAAAGACCATGGTGAAAGACCTGTCAAAGTATGGATTTACAATATTTTTCTTCTTCTGAGAAATACATTAAGTCAAAAATATATTACTCTCAAACATTGTTATATTCAGTCTTTCGAATATCAGCAGATCATATCAATGTAGGTAGAAATTAAGGTAGATTTTAGGTGACCTAATTTTGTACCATCAACCAAAATATTTGTTAAGAAAATAGATTGAGAATTCTCTTTCTGTGTGTCAAGTTGACCTACTTTTTCAACTTCACCCTTTTTCAATATAAGTACATGTATAATGAATCATCATGTGAGACCACTAAATGTTATGTGCCACTTTTAGATATAGCAGTGCTCTGCGAGGGTTCTTGAAGGTGCCTCACACAGGGGAATACACATTTCATCTGACAGCTGGAGGAGATGCTTCAATGTACTTGACACTCAATGATTCTCTATTGACAAAGGTACACATTAAAAAGTACCAATAAAGATACATAATTTACTTGATACTCAACAATTCTCTATTGACAAAGGTTCACTTTAAAAAGTACCAATAAAGATACATAATTTACTTGACACTCAATGATTCTCTATTGACAAAGGTACACTTTAAAAAGTACCAATAAAGATACATGATTTACTTGAAACTCAATGATTCTCTATTGACAAAAGTACACTTTAAAAAGTACCAATAAAGATACATAATTTACTTGATACTCAATGATTCTCTATTGACAAAGGTACACTTTAAAAAATACCAATAAAGATACATGATTTACTTGAAACTCAATGATTCTCTATTGACAAAGGTACACTTTTAAAAGTACCAGTAAAGATACATAATTTACTTGATACTCAATGATTCTCTATTGACAAAGGTACACTTTAAAAAGTACCAATAAAGATACATAATTTACTTGAAACTCAATGATTCTCTATTGACAAAGGTACACTTTTAAAAGTACCAGTAAAGATACATAATTTACTTGATACTCAATGATTCTCTATTGACAAAGGTACACTTTAAAAAGTACCAATAAAGATACATAATTTACTTGATACTCAATGATTCTATTCTTGATCTTTCTTGATTCTCCCCTATATTTTAAAAAACTCACATAAACTCACAAAAAATCCTGTTTTGAAAAATAAAAACGACCATATGCATTCTTTCCAACTTTGTTAAGAAGTAAACGTTTAATGTAAATGTAACAACAAATCTAAAATTTCTTAGGAGGAATTGACTTCATCTCAGAATGGGAAATCAAGTCACTCCCAAAAAGTAAGCCTCCAGGTGGGACAGCAGTATTTTGTTGAGGTGTTACACAGGCAAAGGGCTCCAACAGGGGCCAGTGTTAAGCTGGGACTCTATATGCATCAGACTCGATTCAACAGCAAGGATATATGGATGGCAAGAGATGAACAACAAGAGATCAAATTTTCTGCAATATCAAGGCCTGAAATACAGGTTTGTTTACCATGTTAATTAGTTAAAAGTCGCAATCATTTAAATTAGAAAATGTTTGAAAATTTGGAGTTTGCATACTTTTCATGGGACTTAAATATTAATGGGTCAAATCTTTTTATTTTTCAGCATTATATGTACTACTCAAAATGAAAACATTGAACACATGTACCAAAATTTTGTAATCTGCTTTAGAAATTGACCATAAGTGATTGGGTGACTGGGGAGGTTCCAGAAATTCAGGAAATATTTGTATCAGCTTGTACAGAGCCACAAACACTCAGCACAATAGTACCCAAGAGTACACAATCATCTAGTGCTACTGTGCCTGGTGGTGAGGTCCTTACAACTATGAGTGGACTTGATAACACTAATGGCATGACAGAAAGTGAGACTGAAGTGAACACTGCAACTACAAATGAAGTAAATTCTCAAGCAGACAACAATGTCTATAGTGCTGACAATAATACAATAGTTGCTAGCACACAGACCACACCTGCTACTGAAATAAAAGATAATGTCACCACTGCAGTAAATGTCAACTCAACTGATGTTAATGAGCCTACTACAGAGTCAAATGTTATATGTGCCAATCCCACCTCTATGTTTACTCTTAGGTATGGCAAAGAAGGCACCTACAGAGCATTGAGCAGTAAGTAGAATATATATTTTTATCTCTTGTTATCTCACTCTCCTACAACATTCCTGCCCTGTAGCCAGCTTTTGTCAAAAGATTCCAGGGGGGGATCCAAATTTGAAAACTGTGGTCCAAAATCACTCAAAAAGTGCTCAGAATGGTGAAAAACTGCATGTTTTTGAAAGAATTTTTGGTCAAGGGGGTTCAGTTGCAATTTTCTTTACATTTTTTATTCTAGTATTATATTATATATAGATTCACAAATTTATCCATGTAATTGTATTTCATGTTTTACACATTTTTAGAGCCCATTGCCCTGAATGCAACAGTTGATGATATAGCAGCAGCTGTCAGTGCCATCTATACTTTAAAAAGGGTAGCTTCTGTTAAAGTTGTCAACAAAACCTTGACTCTGGAGGGCCTGAAATTCCGCGTTGTTTTTCTGCCACACCAAGGTAATTAAATCTATTGTTGATTTGTATGTAACAATCCACAAGTTACACCATTCTTGCAGAATCTTTGCTTTCCCTCATTCTTGTCTTGTGTTTTGTTTAAAAACTATTTTTAAGTAAAGAAACGAACAAAGCTTTTTGCATTATCGAATGGTGGTTGTTTGATATCGGGTGTTATGTTATGACCAAAAAGAGATGAAAAATTGTTACATCTAAATGTACAATTTGCTTTGTCCATTGTTCCATGTCGTAATTTGGCATTGGTACATATATTAAATGGTTGGTGTAGGTTACAAATTATCACACTTTTTATGTCCCCAGCACACAGTGTGGGGCCATATTGTTGGCCTAGGTTTGTCTGTCTATCTGTCCGTCCATCTGTCCATCCATTTTCAGGGCTGGATCTTAGTATGAAAATCTAGAACTGATTAGTTTTTCGGCATTATGGGTAAATGTTAAGGCAGCCATTTTGGATTTTCCGTTCTAAAATCTTGTGTCTAAAGTCTTGTCTATGCATTTTCAGGTTAACCGTTTGAGGGATCAATTTCAAATTTTCAGGGATGATTGTTAGTATGAAAATGTTGGAACTGATTGGAACTGATTTACCACATTCTGAGTAAATTTTAAGGTGGCCATTTTGGATTTTCCATCCTAAAAACTTCTCTATAAAGCCTTGTCTACATGTTTCCTGGCGAACCAGTTGACAGATCATTTTCAAATATTCAGGAATGATTCTTTGTATGAAAATCTCAAACTATTTAGTTTTTGGGCAGTCTGGGTAAATTTTAAGGTGGCCACATTGGATTTTTCTCTTAAAATCTTGTCTTCAACTGATTAGTGTTCAGCATTCAAGATGAAAAATGTGCAGTATATAGGATCACCTATTGGTGAGGACATGTTGTACACATTTGTGTTCTTGTCTAATCATTTTCAATCACTTTTGGTTGATGATATTTTTTCTTATTTTATATTTTTTTGCTTGTTGTATTTGTGGTGATTTCTGATGACAGGAACACAGTCCATAGACCTACTGGAAAGTGGTTCTAGTATGCCTTATAATGGGACAATCACTGTTAGCAGAGTACAAGCCTTTGTGCCTCCGCAGGACACATTCACTATCAGTTATGGTGGCAGGAATACATCACCTATACAGATAGGGTCATCAGCCGTACAGGTAAGGCTAATTGCATCACCTGTACAGATAGGGTCATCGGCCATACAGGTAAGGCTAATTACATCACCTGTACAGATAGGGTCATCGGCCATACAGGTAAGACTAATTACATCACCTGTACAGATAGGGTCATCAGCCGTACAGGTAAGGCTAATTACATCACCTGCACAGATAGGGTCATCGGCCATACAGGTAAGGCTAATTACATCACCTGTACAGATAGGGTCATCAGCCGTACAGGTAAGGCTAATTACATCACCTGTACAGATAGCTTAAGCATATTTAAATCAAGCCTTAAAAGAAATATTTTTAACGAAACTGTCATTAACTCATCAGAACTGTCCATCTCAAGAAACCAAGAAATTATATTTAACAGAGTACGATGTGATTTCATTTTCAAGGCTCACCTTTACTCGCATAACTTTACCAATGTAAATTCCCCCATCTGCTCATGTGGTATTAACAGTGAAACAACCAGCCATGTGATTTTTCGATGTAACTTGAGATTAACATTCTGGACTGAATTAGAAAACCAACTAAAAAATATGAATATACAATACTCCCGTAAATATAAGACACAAGGTGATAAACTTTCTCTGATCCTCAATAGTGATAAAACATTAAGTAGAGCTGAGAATCTGATTGTTTTAAAGTGCAGTGCCATTTTCTTCGAGCGATGTGTAAATGTCTGAAATCCTCCACAAAACAACCTTTATCTTATTGTATCTCATTTATTTTAATCAAATATTATTGATTGAATACATTGTATATTGTAATTGTAGAACGTGGCTAATAATGCTAAAAGCACAGCCACTTACACTGTATTATTGTATGTATTCTTTGTACAAATGATTAATTTAATAAAAAAAAAAAAATAGGGTCATCAGCCGTACAGGTAAGACTAATTACATCACCTGTACAGATAGGGTCATCAGCCTTACAGGTAAGGCTAATTACATCACCTGTACAGATAGGGTCATCGGCCATACAGGTAAGGCTAATTACATCACCTGTACAGATAGGGTCATCGGCCATACAGGTAAGGCTAATTACATCACCTGTACAGATAGGGTCATCGGCCATACAGGTAAGGCTAATTACATCACCTGTACAGTGAGGGTCATCAGCCGTACAGGTAAGGCTAATTACATCACCTGTACAGATAGGGTCATCGGCCATACAGGTAAGGCTAATTAAATCACCTGTACAGATAGGGTCATCAGCCGTACAGGTAAGGCTAATTACATCACCTGTACAGATAGGGTCATCGGCCATACAGGTAAGGCTAATTACATCACCTGTTCAGATAGGGTCATCAGCCGTACAGGTAAGGCTAATTACATCACCTGTACAGATAGGGTCATCGGCCATACAGGTAAGGCTAATTAAATCACCTGTACAGATAGGGTCATCAGCCGTACAGGTAAGGCTAATTACATCACCTGTACAGATAGGGTCATCGGCCATACAGGTAAGGCTAATTACATCACCTGTTCAGATAGGGTCATCAGCCGTACAGGTAAGGCTAATTACATCACCTGTACAGATAGGGTCATCGGCCATACAGGTAAGGCTAATTACATCACCTGTACAGTGAGGGTCATCAGCCGTACAGGTAAGGCTAATTACATCACCTGTACAGATAGGGTCACCGGCCATACAGGTAAGGCTAATTACATCACCTGTACAGATAGGGTCATCAGTTGTACAGGTAAGGCTAATTACATCACCTGTACAGTGAGGGTCATCAGCCGTACAGGTAAGGCTAATTACATCACCTGTACAGATAGGGTCATCAGCCGTACAGGTAAGGCTAATTATATCACCTGTACAGATAGGGTCGTTGGCCATACAGGTAAGGCTAATTACATCACCTGTACAGATAGGGTCATCAGCCGTACAGGTAAGGCTAATTACATCACCTGTACAGATAGGGTCATCAGCCTTACAGGTAAGGCTAATTACATCACCTGTACAGATAGGGTCATCGGCCATACAGGTAAGGCTAGTTACATCACCTGTACAGATGGGGTCATTGGCCATACAGGTAAGGCTAATTACATCATCTGTACAGATAGGGTCATCAGCCATACAGGTAAGGCTAATTACATCACCTGTACAGATAGGGTATCAGTTGTACAGGTAAGGCTAATTACATCACCTGTACAGATATGGTCATCAGCCATACAGGTAAGGCTAATTACTTCACCTGTACAGACAGGGTCATCAGCCATACAGGTAAGGCTAATTACATCACCTGTACAGATAGGGTATCAGTTGTACAGGTAAGGCTAATTACATCACCTGTACAGATAGGGTATCAGTTGTACAGGTAAGGCTAATTAAATCACCTGTACAGATAGGGTCATCAGCCGTACAGGTAAGGCTAATTACATCACCTGCACAGATAGGGTCATCGGCCATACAGGTAAGGCTAATTACATCACCTGTACAGATATGGTCATCAGCCATACAGGTAAGGCTAAATACATCACCTGTACAGATAGGGTCATCAGCCATACAGGTAAGGCTAATTACATCACCTGTACAGATAGGGTCATCAGCCATACAGGTAAGGCTAAATATATCACCTGTTCAGATAGGGTCATCAGCCATACAGGTAAGGCTAAATATATCACCTGTACAGATAGGGTCATCAGCCATACAGGTAAGGCTAAATACATCACCTGTACAGATATGGTCATCAGCCATACAGGTAAGGCTAAATATATCACCTGTTCAGATAGGGTCATCAGCCATACAGGTAAGGCTAATTACATCACCTGTACAGATAGGGTATCAGTTGTACAGGTAAGGCTAATTACATCACCTGTACAGATAGGGTCATCGGCCATACAGGTAAGGCTAAATATATCACCTGTACAGATAGGGTATCAGTTGTACAGGTAAGGCTAATTACATCACCTGTACAGATATGGTCATCGGCCATACAGGTAAGGCTAAATATATCACCTGTACAGATAGGGTCATCAGCCATACAGGTAAGGCTAATTACATCACCTGTACAGATATGGTCATCAGCCATACAGGTAAGGCTAATTACATCACCTGTACAGATAGGGTCATCAGCCATACAGGTAAGGCTAAATATATCACCTGTTCAGATAGGGTCATCAGCCATACAGGTAAGGCTAATTACATCACCTGTACAGATAGGGTCATTGGCCATACAGGTAAGGCTAATTACATCACCTGTACAGATATGGTCATCAGCCATACAGGTAAGGCTAAATATATCACCTGTTCAGATAGGGTCATCAGCCATACAGGTAAGGCTAATTACATCACCTGCACAGATAGGGTCATCGGCCATACAGGTAAGGCTAATTACATCACCTGTACAGATATGGTCATCAGCCATACAGGTAAGGCTAATTACATCACCTGTACAGATAGGGTCATCAGCCATACAGGTAAGGCTAATTACATCACCTGTTCAGATAGGGTCATCAGCCGTACAGGTAAGGCTAATTACATCACCTGTACAGATATGGTCATCAGCCATACAGGTAAGGCTAAATATATCACCTGTTCAGATAGGGTCATCAGCCATACAGGTAAGGCTAAATATATCACCTGTTCAGATAGGGTCATCAGCCATACAGGTAAGGCTAAATATATCACCTGTTCAGATAGGGTCATCAGCCATACAGGTAAGGCTAATTGCATCACCTGTACAGATATGGTCATCAGCCATACAGGTAAGACTAATTACATCACCTGTACAGATATGGTCATCAGCCATACAGGTAAGGCTAAATATATCACCTGTTCAGATAGGGTCATCAGCCATACAGGTAAGGCTAAATATATCACCTGTTCAGATAGGGTCATCAGCCATACAGGTAAGGCTAATTGCATCACCTGTACAGATAGGGTCATTGGCCATACAGGTAAGGCTAATTACATCACCTGTACAGATAGGGTCATCGGCCATACAGGTAAGGCTAATTACATCACCTGTACAGATAGGGTATCAGTTGTACAGGTAAGGCTAATTACATCACCTGTACAGATAGGGTCATCGGCCATACAGGTAAGGCTAAATATATCACCTGTTCAGATAGGGTCATCAGCCATACAGGTAAGGCTAATTACATCACCTGTACAGATATGGTCATCAGCCATACAGGTAAGGCTAAATATATCACCTGTACAGATAGGGTCATCAGCCATACAGGTAAGGCTAAATACATCACCTGTACAGATATGGTCATCAGCCATACAGGTAAGGCTAAATACATCACCTGTACAGATATGGTCATCAGCCATACAGGTAAGGCTAATTACATCACCTGTTCAGATAGGGTCATCAGCCATACATGTAAGACTTCTTATATCAACTGTACTATTGCTAATTACATTACCTGTGCATGTAAAGAAAGGCCATTAGCCAGAAAGGTAAGGCTAATTACATCATCTGAAAGGAAAGAGTTATTAGTTAGACATGACACATCGATTCAACATCAGTTTCGGAGGCATAAACAATCACCCAGACAGACTGAGTCACAAAATTTATTAAAACGAACCAAAAATAACGTTAACGTTGGAATTCAGGTTTTGGTATAAATATAAATAAACATAAATGACAAGGGGCAAAAATTTTTCCCTCTAATGAACAGTGTCCATAATATGTTTCTGATCCTCTTTCTCACACATTTCAGGTAGAACATAAACTACAAGACATCTTCAAAACCCAGTGTTTAACAAGTGAGAAAGTGTTCAAGCATTATCTCCATACATTTGAGGAGACTTTCCATGATTCTCCCCTAGGTACAAAGACTTGGGATATTGACCCCTACTGTGGTCAGGTGTCCTCTAGAAACCCCAAATTGCTCTACTCTACCCAGTTCATCAAAGCTAAAACCACCTCTGGGAAAATATTTCGAGCTGGTGATATCAATGTGGGGCGGTACCCTTATGTAAGTCATTTAATATCTCAATTTATAATTATCATCAATGTAAAACATCTTAACACTTAATTCATAAGTATTATTTTGGTGCATAAAGCAGAAGAGTGTAATGTAAAACTAAATTGCCTCCTTTTCACCAATATCTAACGCTTTATCACTTCAGTGACAAGATATTATGTTAGTTTGAGGAAGGACTTTATGCTCTTGTGTTTTTGGAAAGTAACCTACTGTAACATAAGAATGATATATGAATTTTGGACTAGTATAATACGACTAACACTTAACTCATTGCTGGCCAAAGCTATTTTTGAGGTTTTCTGCAGGTGACAGGCCATTCTGATAAAAATTGATCAAAATGCCATGTTTTCATATCAGCATTTTAATGGACTGTATCAACACCCTCTTTGCTATGTTTAATACCATTGTGAACAGCAATGACAATATGATGACAATATATTCCATTGCACCCAAAAGTATTCCCCATGTAACCCCTACAATATTTCGGAACATTGTTGGTACAAATTGTGTGACAATTATTGTACAGCACCCCGAGATATCTCGGGGTACGATTATGACGTCATAGACAAGATATCTCAGGGTTGGTCATCAGCAATGAGTTAAAATCTATTTTATTGATGTAGTTGTGTTTTGCTGTCTTTGGGGATCATAGTCGTATGTTGGAAGTGACTGGTTATGTCCAAGGCAGGAATGAAGATATGGGAATAGATGAAGATTACAACTTTAAGGTGGAGAAAAACATAGATACAATCCAACTCAATTCAAATAGGTAAAATTCATTGATATTTTGGCAACATGATTAATGTGTTTATCAAAATACATTTGAAGTTTTTTTTCACACCTATATATTTCATCTCCAAGACAGTTTTCCTGAAAGCATCCGATCTTTTCATTCCCTAGATATGAACCCTTCTGGATATGAACCCATTGAAATCCCACCCTTAGACATTCTGCCATTAGACCAGCTTTACAATGAGAGGAATTTAATGCATAGTAAGAAACACATTGGTTGATCTATTGAAAAGATTGTTTGCAATTTGTTCATTGACAATCACAGATTTTACCTTTAAATGTTCAAGGTGGCAACATGTATGTGTGAATATATATGAGGAGATGATACAGAACAATGGGAGGATTCCATTCAAGGGCCAACTTCCTAGTAGCAAGCATAGGATACAGACTATTGCCCTAAAGAAACAACTCCAGACATCTGTCTTCTATGTGGATGAGATCACAATATCAAAGTCTGCATTTACAGGTAATAAACACCAACCTCCAAGCAGAGTCTGCATTTACAGGTAATAAACACCAACCTCCAAGCAGAGTCTGCATTTACAGGTAATAAACACCAACCTCCAAGCAGAGTCTGCATTTACAGGTAATAAACACCAACCTCCAAGCAGAGTCTGCATTTACAGGTAATAAACACCAACCTCCAAGCAGAGATCTTTACAGCATTGGAGCAAGTAGGGCTGCACCAATATGGAATTTAATGAAAATAGACTTTCAAGCTTCCACTTGATACCATATATGCACTTACTTGGGAATGCATAAATAAAAGATTTCCATGTTTCTTTGGCAGAAGTGTAAAATATTAAGGGCACAATGAGTACTGTGTATATATATATACAGTATATATAATCATAAGTCATTATACAGCATACAGTGAGATAGCACAATGGGCAACATTTAGATAAGCTAAAAAAAATCAATTTTTACTTGTGAATGTTGGATTGAATGTAATGGAGATAGAATATCAGCAGCATATCAATAACGTAAATGCGAGTAGGTAGTTACCAGTTTCACCACCAGGTGGCTCGCTCGGGTCAGATAGCATGGCGGGTATAGTAGAAAGTTCCCTTTAACTTAAATTACATCTGTTTTAGTGGTTCAATTTTCATATAGCCCTTATGTATCGAATAGTTATGCAAATTAAAGTATGTCCAGTAAAAGAAAATGTTATATGTTCAATACAAGAAAAGATATTTCACTTTTTGTGATTTTTAATCTGGAGTCTATGGGGAATCAACCCGAACTAGAAGTCACATTTTCAAAAACCATTAAGTTTTCAAAGTTTATAAACAATTTTTGAAACCATAATGTTAGATGTATTTTTACATGTAGATTTCAAATATGACATCACTTTGACTGAATTTTGAATATTTAATGACGTAAATCAAGATCATTTCTACTAGCATCTAGTCTATTATTATTGCCTAGATAGATTTTATTTTCAGACTTTTCTGTTTTATTTTAGTTGTACAGCTGATGCCTGGTGTAAAGCCAAATGGTGTCACAGTAAAAGACATTAAAGTGTCAAAAGATAAAGATAGCTATATGGTTGAGATGTCACCAATAAACTGTGGCAATAACCTCCCCTTGCTGGCTATTCACAATGCATCAATGTACAATTCAACAATGCACAATGAGTCAGGTGTGGAACAAGTAATCTACAAGGTACGAATTTTTTTTTAGGCAGTTATGAGACTATTTCAGGGATTTTCTCTGGTTGATCTGGCTCTACCTGGTGGACAAAAAGAATCTGCCCTTTATCCCGTTCAACTCTTCATCTGTCTGTCAACAATAAACAGACAAATTAAAACTTACTTATCTGAACCAATGGTAGATTCATTTTATGGGGATCTGAGATGCTAATCACACCATTATCGCCCTAGCTCCCAGGTCTGCCACTTTTTTAGAGTCAGCTTCGAGTCTGTATACAACTCTTTAACAATTCAATTTTTCTACTTTTTTCAAAGAAGAATTTCAATCAAAATCTTGCATCTTTCTGTATGTAAATATTGAAAAGATGTAACATATTATTTTTTCAGTCATCTCAATGGCCTAGTAACAACCACATAAGCATATCCCGAATACAAGCAGCTTCTTTGCCAATTGGAGGATCATTTGACCTCACAGTTGATAAACAAACTATCTCAGGTACGTTAAACCAATTGTACCCTTAGCAAGAGCCAGAGTTCATCTTTCCTTTCAAGATTCAAAATCAGAAAATCACTTCACCAAATTTTACACATATAAGCAGTTGATATTTATTTCAAGTTAAGTGTAACAGGGTGTCACTGTTGCTGTAGTTGTAGTTGTATTCCACTTTGGCTTAAACGTGCAATGTATGAAAAACTTAGGCAGTATGTACTGATAAAGTGGCAAGATCATTTTCTTGTTTTCAAGGTATTCCTGCATTAATCGCTGATGTAGACCTCAAACATCTCCTGGAGACTAATTTCAACTGGCAAGGAGTTGACGTTGAGAGACAGGGTACATGTACAGCATTTCAATTTAAAATCAAATGGTCAAAAACTGGAGGAGATATAGCTCAGCTTTTGATTGGTTCCTCAATGTTGACTGCTAGTTCATCAGTTACCGTGGATACTCGTACGATCCAAGATGGTGGATTATTTATGCCGACCATTCCAGGTGATTTTTTCCAAGTGGCTCATAGAAAACCACAGGTAAGGAATTAATTAAAAGTAGAATATTGTTTCTTTTGTGAGGAGAGAGGGTAATGCGCTATGTAACTAGAGTGTAAACTCAGTGTGTTTATGCTATACTGTTTCCTGATTGGCCAGAATAAACGCTTGCCTATTTATGTTAAACCCATCATATGGTTCAGCGCATTTTGGGCTATGGATTTAAAATGGGAATGAGTTGTGTAACTAGTTTTAACCTGTTCTGATTTTGACCTTTGACAATGGGTTCCCTGGATTGAAGGAAAGAACATTCTGCTTGATTGTATTGTGAGATGAAATCATGTAGGGTGTGTTTTTGAACTACCCGTGGGCAAGTGCATTGCATGATACAGGGTGGTCAAAAAACTGGAAACTGAATTTTTAATAACGTAAATCAAGATTATTTCTACTCACATCTAGTCTGTTAAGCAAATTTGGCAAAATTTAAGCAAATTTGGCAAAATTTAAGTAAATTAGGCAGAGATTAAGCAAATTTCACCAAATTCACCATAAGGTGGGTCCTAAAAAATTTGCGCCGAAAATATTCGAACCCCCTCCTGTCAAATCCTGGCTACGCCACTGCAATTGTGTTTTAAGTTGATCCAAATGGAATAACTTGTTAAATCAAGAAATTAAGCGACTCTTGCTATTAAGTTGCCATGTTATTTAGCCCTACCAATACCCATGATGCCATCTATTTTTCCATTTATATGGAAAAGGGTCAATTCAGAAAGATTATTATTTTTCAGGTGACTGTTTCTGTTAATGGACTGCAAGCAGCCTGTGTGGGTGAAGGATTTCCCTTTCAATTCACTTCTTCTAGAACTCCAACCTTGACAGGCATAAACCCAATATCAGGTAAATTGTAATCTTATACCCCCCATGCATTTATTCCTGATATTCCTGAGTCTTTGATAATTTGGCTGGAAATTAAAAAATAAGGCCCAACTAGGCCCAGTAATGCGCAAAAAGGCCCCCTAATTGTGGCCATAAAAAATTTAGGCCCAGGCCTCTGATCCCCCCTGAACAACCAGTGAATTGCACCAAGAATACAACCATCTTTCAAAATAGGGATATCACTCAAATGTTTTCAGTAGCAAATGTTACAAAAGGAAATTGGTCTGGAAATATAATATGCTACATACGGCAGTGTCAGTTGCCACAGCATTTGGGAACTTATTAGCTAAGTATCTAGGATAAGTTATAGCCTGGTATTGTGCAGTTAGTACCACTTGCAATGATTAAAAAGACTTTAAGATATTGAATAAAAATAGTGTGGGCATTAAGGAGGTTTGGCTCCCATAGTTCCAACATGATATTTTAATTTTGATCTCCAAGCAATATGTTCAGTGCTGATCATGCCTGCTTATTTATATGGCTGCAAGGAACTAATATGTCGTTAATGTCTAACATTATAAATGTATTGCTATAAATTCATTATAGCAATCCAAAAGATTTGAATTAATATTTGACCACTTTGCTTATGTTTTAAATTTTTTGTCCACTAATAAGACCATAACTCAAATTCTGAAGTGAAAAAAAATGGCGGCTGTTTAATAATTTGAATTTTGTAATTAAGACATGGCTCCAAATATGGCAGAATATTGAGATGGGATGCTGGGAGCGAATCCTCTTTGGTGGGTATGGTGATTAATATAGAATATAGCAGGTGTTAAGATCTCACAATACAATGATATTTTATTCTTTTTAATCAAACTAGACAATAGCGAGTTTAAGCTAGCGATATTTTTCACAACATTACCGTGAATGCAAAGCCAGTGAATCATTACAGTAATATACTCGTATATATTTATTTATTTATTTATTTAGCCTCCAATACTGAAGAATAGTTTGACAATTAAAACAATCTTACACTATACCTTATGCTAATTAGACAATTACAATATCATGAATTATACATGTATACATGAGCAAAATTTAGACCCAAAATAACAATGGATACATTGGGAAATCAGCTAAAAAATCTTCTTTGGTACATAATTGAGACATTCTTACATGAATTAATCAAAACATTATCCCAATTTTTCATTGGAAACTCCATGCCTAAAATAATGTTATATAAAACCTCGCATGAAAGTTTCTTAAATGTAGGATTTTCCTTAATCAGATTTTCAATCATAATCTCTCTGATATCAACATAATTATCACAACCCATAATAAAATGATAAAGATCCTCTAATGAGTTATTATTGCATCTCTTACATTCCCTATTTTCTCTAGGTAAACCATGGTTGTTGATTTCTAAATTATGTATACCACATAGCAACTTAATCATCATATTACATTTTTGCTTAAGTTCGGGATGTTTGAGTCCTAAGTAATACCAGATAGAAGGAATGTCAATATGCAACTGTACAGTTCTAAAATCTTGAAATTGAATACTCATTGATAAAGATTGTCTCCAACTATTACATTCAAAATCTCTGACATTGTTCTTACATATTTTTTTCCATAGAAACTTTGACATATTTATACAACCATTGTACATGAAGCTCACAACATTGTCCAACAATTTATATTTATTTAAAATAGTAATATACTCTTTAGTAATACCACCTGCTTGATGATTCACTAAACATTCAAACACTCTAAATATAAAAATGTTTCTATAAATATTACTGGCACCCAAGGACAATATGTTGAAACAGAACATTAGCTTACATAGCTCAATATTATATAATATTCCTCTCCACCCCAATAATGCCAAACATGCATCATTTGGTGTTTTCTGAGGTAAATTCTGAATAGATTTACACATGTGTTTATGAGTTTTTTCATAGAGTTCAACCTCCTGCTTATTAAAAGATCTAACTTCTGCTCCATAAAGCATTTTAGGTATCATTACAGATTGGTAAACCTTAGAAAGTATTAAGGGGTTTAAACCATCATTCCTCATTCTGGCTCCTACACATGCATAAAAATTACATCTTGCATCACTTATTGTAGCATTAACATTCCTCAACTTATCAGAATTATTATTTGCATAAACATTAACACCAAGATGCTTATATATGAATTCTCCTCATTAATTACAAGGTTTTCAATTGTAATGTTGGTACCTTCAGAGTGTTGTCTTTTCTTTTTCTGACTTTTTGTCTCTCCAAAAACCATAATTGCGCTCTTAGAAGCATTAAATTGAAATCGACACTTATTGGCATAATTATTAGCAAGTTTTAATTCAATTAATTTACTCTTGTGTATAGCTAGAATTGCTAGATCATCAGCATAACACACACAACTCACATTTAATGATCCAACTTTACATGAGTTATTATTTGCAAGCAAGTTAATAAGCGGATTTATAAATAAAAGGTACAAATACATGGAGATCTTTCCACCTTGTTTTAAACCCTGTCTATTATACAAACCATTCAGAATTTGCACCATGTATAAAAACAGAGTCCATAGAGTTTATATAAGATTGACGCAAAATTCTCCAAAGTTTCCCTTTAATACCAGCGTCATATATTTGAGCAAATAGCCCATCAATCCACACCGTGTCGTATGCCTTCTTTGTGTCTAAAAATGCAGCAACAATCTTACTTCCATTTTCAACATTATGAGCTATAGCCTCTTGAAGAAGAAGGGATGAGTGAAGAGAACTACATTTAATCTTATTAGCACCCTGTAACTCTGATATTGTCTGATAAATATGACCATACTTCAATTCCATCTGAAGTAAAATCTCATCATATAGTTTACACAATGATGATTGAAGTGTTATACGTCTGTAACTATCCTTATCAAGTTTCTTCTTTTTTCCTCCTTTATATACTGGAATTATAACACCCTGTTTAAAGTTCTTAGGTGAATATTCTTCATTTAAATCAACATATTAAATAGAAATGCTATAGTTTTAAAAGTGTGATCACCAGCATACAGAAATTGTTCATATGGTATGCCATCATAACCTGGTGCCTTGGCCTTAGGTAACTTATAACAGGATTCCCTGACTTCATCTACAGTTATAACATACTGAAATTTTGGAGAATGATGACCAGTTTCATCCTCTATACACTTTATTCTCTGTTCAATTGCACATTTAAAGGTATCATCATATATATTGTTCATTTGGTCAGGTGAAGCTAACTTCTCAAAATACTGTTTCCATGACTCCCTAACCTCTTCAGCATCAGTCAATAAAATTCCTTCTTCATCAAGTATAACATCAGGTAATCTTGACATTTTCTTGCCTTTGTTTAATAAATACCACAGGTCTTTTTGTGAAACACTAGCATCTTCAATTGTGATATCAATTTGTTTGTTATATTCATACTCAGCTTGCCTTAAAGCTTTCCTTAAAGCTTTAAGGCAATCTTTTTATCCTTTGTTATCTGGGGTAATAATGGGTTACATTTCCAGTAGGGTTTACCATTATTTTTCCTGAACCGTATTTTAGGTATAGATAAATTGGCAGCTGAATTAAAATTTTTAGTTATACTTTCCATAAACTCCTCTATTTCACTTGGTGAGAATTTTCTTTTATCAAATGTGTTGTCATTATCTATAGATTTCTCTTCATTCAGCCTCTTGAATAAAGATTTTATAGTGCAACTTTTTGCAACAGGTTTATGTTTTGATTTTATACGCATTGCTTAATTTAGTCTCAAATATCAATTCCAAGGCATAACAAATCTCATTTAACATCTTGTAAGCATCTGATATGCCTTCAACTAACTTAATTTTCTCAAAATGACCCAAAATATAATGTGTCCTGCTTGAACATACTTACATAAAATGTTGACAATATTGTCTCCTACATTGCTGCATCTTTCAAATGTATACAATAACATATACTATATACTACTGGCAGACATAGTTTTTATGTGTGTGGGGGTGTGGGGGGGGGGGCTTATAGGTGGTCCTGAACTATCCCCTATATTTTTTGACTCTCACCCAGTAACTATGTGATTGACTAGGTGTCCGTTCATTGGTCTGTCCATTGGTCGGTCCATCCATTCATTGACGGATGGACCGTCGTCAACATTTGACAAATATAGGACTATCATTTTCAGGGAACTTTCTCATATATAAAGTCAATGGCATGTCAACATTTGCTGCACAAATTAAAACTGCTATTCGTATTAAGTCATATCCACAATCATTTTATGTATATCAATAGTGCCTATTTGACCTGTCATCATTTCCAAAGTTCACCCAATATCTGAGAAATTGTTGATTTTGACCCCTGGGGGTTCACTGTATGTAAAACTTCTGGTATGAGAATGTCCCTGAAATTAGTTTTTTTCTGTGTGGTATGGCATTGGTCCCATATTTGGAAATTTAGTATGGCATTGGTCTTACAGTATATTTAGACATTTGATATGGGTTTGGGGGCTATTTTGGTTGGTATGGGAACACATTGAAATTTGACAGATTAGTATGAGACATATTGATATCTGAGGGTTCAGCCTAGGACCCGCTGTGGCAACCTTGTTGGCTGCTCATACGCCAGTTTGTTGCTAGTGCACCAAAGGAATTCAATCGCAATTAACCATGAGAATTATGTGAGTGTTGGTGCGCTTGAATGAACTTTTTTGTTGAAAACGCTTGAGGATATAATGAGCACTTCAGGCTTATTGTTCTTTTAAGTGATGCACTAGCAATGCGGGCATACAAAAATACAGTGTAAGTTCCAGTAACTAAATGACTAAGTAACTAACTCATGTAATTTGGTCAGAGTGTATGATATTAATCCTTTCCAAATGTGGTTACAATTCACTCTGTGAGCACTGGGTCACAGGTCCTTTATTCATTATGACATTGAATCCAACTTTCTCTGTGACTCACACCATTATCACGTGAAGCACTGAAGCTGTAGCGTTTATTGGGAAATTAATACTTATTTTAAATTTAATATGCGTCTACACAGTCACAGATCCACAATGAAACAGCCAGCAGGAAAGGTAAGACTATTTTATTACATAAATTACATGTCTTATAATTTAGTCAACTGAAGGTATGGCATTAAATCAAAAAATATATTATAATTCATAATTATTATTATTTTAAATTGCATTGCTATCTCTATTATTTTAAATTGCATTGCTATCTCTATTGCATACGGAAGAATTCCATTCATTATTTTATAATTAATATTTTTAATCAACAACAATATTTAACAAAATAGTATGACATTCAAAAGTTAACAGCAATGTTCAGGGCAGAAATGCAACATTTTCAGTTTTAAAAATTTAGATCATACAGAATTTGCTCAATTTATGCAGGTACTGTAGTTATTAACACTGAGATTTTTTTCTGAAGACAAATAAGTGACTACTTGTTTTCTTAATATTAATTAATACATATATTAATCTTTGGTTGGGAACTGAAAAATATAATTAACAAATATTAAACGGTGTCTAATGATGATATTCAATATATTACACAATATATTGTAAAATGCTACTGCAGAGTGTTGATAGATGTTTTAAGAATAAAAACATGGGACTTATTTAAAGCTACATGTACTCCAATGAGATCGGCAAGAAAAATGTGCAAAAGGAAGGGGCATTGTTAGGCATATACCCCCAAGGTTATAATAATTTTATTAGGTGTAAAATGAAAACTACAGTGTTGAATAATACTTTGGAAAATATTTATGTGTTTGGACACACATAGGCTTAGGTCGGGGCCATTAAGGGCAGCAAAGGTGTATTGCCTCAATATGGGGATATTCTTCATACCTATTTCGACTTAACATGTTGGTTTCATCATATCCCAATAGGGAGCATTGGTTTCCTTTATAAAAAATATGCCATGACCAGAACAGAGAAATTTAAACTTTTTTTGTCACGGAGTAAAGGTTCTTTTCAATAAAAAGATAACAGATATACATTTTAATGTAAGATAATTAATTTTGTATTCTATTGAGAATTAAAAATATATTAAAAATCACAAGGTGAAGGAATAAATGGTAAAATAAATCTTGATAAAAACACATAAGTGGTTATATAACACCACAACTACAGTCCTGGAACCTAAAGACGGTATTATATCCATTAAGTCAGACACATATAGTTTAATCCATAAAAGGAAATAAATGCCTTGTACACAAATCCAGTCACAAACGAAGTAAATGTTACACATAGATTTCTTCGGTTATCCATAACACAAAACTTGTATTACGTCACAAGCTTTAAAGTACTCCCATGGAGCTACACGGCTTCACAAGTATGGCAGGAATCCTCATCCTACGCAATACCTAACACAAACACAGTGATCCACTATTCCGTCAGTGGAAAACTAAGGGTGCGTGTATCCCAAGCTAAGTACAAACACAAATGCAGGATGTTCGAATCGCTCTCCATATGCACTAATACACAGATGACAGTCTTAGCATACGACATAAATATATACGTGGCACGACATCAAAAGGTTATTCCAGATAACTGATATGTTCATAGTGTTCCATTCTACACATGAAGATGTATATATGTCATTCATATTTGCAAAATCCACAGTTCCCCTAAACTTGTTGAAATAGTTCTTCCTTTACTTTCACATCTCACTCAGTCTGTTCTCTTGATTTCATAACTCAGCTAGGTCACTATATTACTCTATACTCTACTCAGTGTAACAACATGAGTTTATGTCAAAGGATTAAGGTACAATAAAACTAATCAACCGTAAATTTCTACATAAAGGACTATGGACAATTTAGATTTACTCAAAGGAAAATGTAAAGTGCACATGGGGAGTTAGTAATAGAATCTGCACCTGGTCCTTTGGATTTTTGGGGTACACATGGTGATCGAGAAGTAACGTCAAGATATTGCCATTTCAATACTTCTGGACCATTGTTTTTGAAAATTGATACAGATATTTCCCAAACATTGTTGAGTTTAATGTATACATCAAATATAAAGCTTCTGCTATTTGATTGGTCCATTTCCTGGTTATTATGGTTACTCAAGGTCACCAGAGGCAAATCATTTGTTTTAGCAGAAAATGGAACGAACAATTGAAAAATACAATATCTCCCTCTGCAAGAAAAATTATATTATTCCTTACCTAGATATCGTAGAACTATTTTAAAGAAATTGCTCGTTCTGCACATCCCAAATCAGATTTCTATGAGAGATCCTTTTTATTTTGCAGATTTAAAAAAGTGTGCAATCCATTACCGGATGACATTGTGATGACATCACATTGATGTTCAGGTGACACCACCTTCATGAATTGCTGAATGACCTTGTGTGATGATGCTCAATTGTACATATGATTCTCCCCAATGACAACAGATTGACACTCAAGTGACACTGCCTTCATGAATTTCTGGATGACCTCGTGTGATGATGCTCAATTGTACATATGATTCTCCCCAATGACAACAGATTGACGCTCAAGTGACACTGCCTTCATGAATTTCTGGATGACCTCGTGTGATGATGCTCAATTGTACATATGATTCTCCCCAATGACAACAGATTGACACTCAAGTGACACTGCCTTCATGAATTGCTAGATGACCTTGTGTGATGATGCTCAATTATACATATGATTCTCCCCAATGACAACAGATTGACGCTGAAGTGACACTGCCTTCATGAATTGGTGAATGAACTTGTGTGATGATGCTCAATTACACATATGATTCTCCCCAATGACAACAGATTGATGCTCAAGTGACACTGCCTTCATGAATTGCTGAATGAACTTGTGTGATGATGCTCAATTATACATATGATTTTCCCCAATGACAACAGATTGATGGTCAAATGACACTGCCTTCATGAATTGCTGAATGAACTTGTGTGATGATGCTCAATTACACATATGATTTCTCAATGACAACAGATTAACGCTCAAGTGACACTGCCTTCATGAATTGCTGAATGAACTTGTGTGATGATGCTCAATTACACATATGATTCTCCCCAATGACAACAGATTGACACTCAAGTGACACTGCCTTCATGACTTGCTGAATGAACTTGTGTGATGATGCTCAATTACACATATGATTCTCCCCAATGACAACAGATTGATGGTCAAGTGACACTGCCTTCATGAATTGCTGAATGAACTTGTGTGATGATGCTCAATTACACATATGATTCTCCCCAATGACAACAGATTGATGCTCAAGTGACACTGCCTTCATGAATTGCTGAATGAACTTGTGTGATGATGCTCAATTACACATATGATTCTCCCCAATGACAACAGATTGATGCTCAAGTGACACTGCCTTCATGACTTGCTGAATGAACTTGTGTGATGATGCTCAATTACACATATGATTTCTCAATGACAACAGATTAACGCTCAAGTGACACTGCCTTCATGAATTGCTGGATGACCTTGTGTGGTGATGCTCAATTGTACATATGATTCTCCCCAATGACAACAGATTGACGCTCAAGTGACATTGCCTTCATGAATTGCTGGATGACCTTGATGATGGCCAATTTCACCTGGAATAACAATTCCCTCCAATGACAATTTAGTTCAGAACCAAAATGATATCCAATGAGACATGTCCAGAGATCAGAGAGATCAGCCCTGTTGCACTTGTCATTCACTCAACAGTTGCTGCCAGTATAGCTTTTGCCGCAGCAGTTAGCAATGGCATCATGCTTATCATATTGTGTAAGAATTTTAGAAAATTGTCATCAACATCAATTTTGGTATTCAGTTTAACTATTGCTGATTTTATAACAGGTTTAATCTGTATTCCACTTATGATTTTCATTCGTTTACTTGTACCCCTTTATGCTCAAAAGGGAGAACAACTGCTTGATCCGGGAGCACAAAGCATGGTTTGTTGTGCTACATTCTTTAGTGGACTTGTCACTTACATTGTGTCATTCTGCATAATGGCAGCTGTAGCTGTAGAAAGATTTCTTGGCATGCTGTTTTATAGGACACTGCATCAGCGTGTGGCTAAACGCAATGCAAAGTTGGTTGCAGTGGCCCTTTGGATCTATATTACAACTTGGGTTGCAGGTGCACTACCCCAAAACTTCAACTTTAACCCAGAACTTGGCTGTCATTTGTCATTAAGTTTCAAACCATTGTTTGTCCTTGTTGTGCAGTCACATTATGGATTATGTTTAGCATTATGTGTTATATTCTATATATTCATATTTGTTACTATTAAAAAGCATAGAAATCGTATCAATGTCCAAATACAAACAAATCCTGTTATTGCCATTGCGCATCTCAATCAGCAAAAATGGACTGTTACAATATTCCTTGTAGTAGCAGTATTTATAGCTACTTGGTTTCCCTTTTTCATCACTGTAAACATCATCAAAGAGGTGAACTGTATCTTGCCTTGGAAAAAGAATGTTCTGTTCTCTGTGACAGAATTAGCATATTTGAGTTCTTTGGCTAATCCTTGGATATATACATACAGGCACAGATGTTATAGGAATGCTTTGATAAAACTGTTGCAGCCAAACAAAATTCAACCACTTTAAAAATAACATCATGGTTATTGGTAGTCTGCACAATTGAGTTTAAAATGAGATCAGCCTTGAGATGAGACTAAAGGGCAATAATTGCTCGACATTAAGAAAACAGATATTGTTTTCATTCTCAAGTTTCTCAGAGGTGCATGTCATTATCTGCTTCTGTCACCGCAAATTGCCATGGGGTGACATTTTGCATGTCAATGCCTTGTGTTAGTTCCACTACAAGAATATTATTTATTGGAAAATGATTTGTTGTTCTGAAATTTCTGTACTTGTTATTTATTATAGATAAGGTAGATGTTTAATGTAGTGAAGTGAAATGCTGTTACAGTTGATTTTGCACTTGGAAGTGTAATTATAGATCACATTGTTGTATAACTAGAAACTTTCAATTGCCCATAATCTTGAATATATAAGTAAAATAAATGTATGCAACGTGTACCACCTTTTTTGCTCTGAGGTCATTTAAAGTCACTTGTACATCTGATAACTTTGTAATTGGCATTCGTTCAATACAAGTATTGCTGTATATGTTATTGATAACTAGAGATCCATGTTTTGTATTTGCTCAGTAATTGGTAACTGGAGGCCCATGTCTTGTGTATAATTATTAGTAACAAGAGATCATTTTAGAGCATGCTATTGTCAATAGTATTATTATACAGGGAATGTAGAATTGATTACAGGATGTTTGAACTTATCAATAATTGTACATTCTGCAACTCCCAGTTTGTTGGGTCATACTTTAGAAATAGTGAGGAGTCTTTTAATAATAATACTACTACAATTCTAGAAACATGTTCATCTTTTAAATCTTATTTATTTACTATAATTATCCTGTATTACATTTACACAGGGTTGGCACTAGATGCCCATAGGAGGGGATATCAGTGCACAATCCTAGAATGCAAATATACCATAAAAAGGTACAATATATAATAGTTGAGTAAAGCAAGAAATACAATTTATAAATAACATGCTAATTCGTGCTATAAATATGAAAATATACAAAAATGCCTGCACATGGGTAAGTCAAAAATAAAATGTGAAATTAAAAACTTTATGTGGAACTTATGTGGAAAAATACAGAACATGCTTACATGGCTCAATAACAGTTTAATGATGATACGTGCTTCCCTTTTGTAACAGTAGACAGAAAAAATTCATTTACTCCTCAATTACCTTAACACTTCACAATCAAACTTATCGAAATCAAAAGATGGATGGAATGTCTTCAATTGGTGAAATTGCTTATTTGAAGATATTACAAAGGCACTGACCTGCTCAGTTTGTAGAGAACTAAAATACCTGTCACTTTAAAGTGAGTTTCAAAAAGTTGACAACTTTCCTATTTTTTCACATTTTAGAGAATGCAAACAAAGAAAGATAGCTACATGTACTCGAAGTATGCTTAGGTTTACATTCAGGTTTAGAGAAAAATGATATTTTGAAGAACATAAATAATGAATTCCTGAAGAGAGACTGAATGGTCTAATTTGTATGAATACTAGTATCTACAGTATAACCATTTTTGATATTTTGGGTGTTGGGTATTAATTTTGAATTTATTTTTCACCATGTATAAAATGACTTCAGTATGAATGAAATGTCCCTTGTAGTTATGTAGACAAGAGGAGGGAAAACCCCAGAGCTTAGAGATGAGAGATATGATAATTATGTCCCTTGCATATCACCTTCATTTGTCAGAATTCTCACAGGCTACCTCTGAATACACAACATTGTTGTGATGTTTAAAGTGATGTTAGTATATTCCATACATCTTTCTTTATCCTGATGTGAAATAACAAGCTATGATATTATTTAACAAGCCAAAAATTAATATAATATTATTTGGAGTATTTTTAGAAAATTTTGAAACAGCCATTAAATGATGTCATTATTTTGTCTGTCAATTTGACCAATTAATGACGATCGATGTCTTCTCAATCCGAACTTACATAAAAGGCACATGTCTTCTTTGAAACATGGGGTTTCCACTCCTCTTTATTGGTTTTATGGTCTCCGATTAGTGTTATACTGGTATTTAAAATGGTGGGGGTAGGAGGAATTAGGCTTCTTTTCACATATTGGATTGTGATTGGATTGTGTCACTAATTGTACATTTGATGATACGTTATGTTTAAGATTGTGATATTTTAAGATTATTACTGAAATTACATACTGTTTCATATTCATATCTATTTATTGTGTGATCGTCATACAGACTCAGCAAATTGAAGATATATTAAATGACTTTGAGCTTACATGTTTACATACCATTTTGTCTATGAAATTAAGGTTAATTCTTCATTAAAGAGGCTCTATGCCATAGAATAGCACAATCAAGACACCTCTGGACTTTTTTGCATATTGAGTTTCACCACATATATAGCCATCTACTTACGAAAGAAGAAGTCCCAAATCCCCCTCTTTCAGTGTTAATTTTGCTATTGTGCTGGCCGATCTAATCATTTTCGAAGAAATTAATTCAATCTGAAGTGAAAGTCCTCCTGTTATCTGATTGGTCGTTGAATTTGTTATCATAAACCTGATTGGCTGCCTGGTTCAAGGCGCTTGTGGGCGCGTGTGTGACTCAATGGGGATTCCCCTCGCTAGCTGAGGAATCAATTGTGTTTAATTCTGGAGTTTGGTTGTTCTGTTGATCATTTCTGATATTTCCGCAATAATATACCCAAAAGTTATTCTCAAGATATATCCATGGTATGTGAGATATTATATGAGCAATAACAATAGGACATCATTGATTGTCTGGGGGAGAAATCTATGGCATAATGCATCTTTAAGAACTTTAGATTTTAAGCTCTCCTGGTTTCACAGGCATTTTTATGATGATTTGAAATTGTAAATACATGTAATGCATATAAAACATATAGTGTCACATTTGGTCCAGCAATTTGTATCTGTAGGGACTTAATTTGTTGTTTTTGCTATCATATTTTTATCTACATGTATATATCTATCATGATCCCTGGATCATGGATATCAGGTGTTACGATACTAGCCTGAGGTAGTCAGGAGGATGTCCTTAATGGAACAACAACATTTTCCTGATTGTGATTGTCATTCACATCACATAATTACTGTGTGTTTGTCCATTTGATATTATTGCCCATTATTAATAATCAAGCTAAGGCTTGTACTCAGGTGGCAATATGGGAGAGATTGATTTTAACTTTCTGCCATTGTTGCTATCTTTTTTCTTTAGTCCAGAACTTAGCATAAGAGACAAACATCTTGGCCATCATTGATTTGTATCAATTTGGAGAACAGTCATTGTATAAATCTATTAGTATCTTTGTCAGTAGCAAAAATCAGTAAAAGTTTTTGGAGTAGCCTAAAATATGTTGCTGGTCTTTGAACATAAATGTATTCAGATAAAGCTTATCTTACGATGAAAAATAAATAAGATAATAAGTTTCTTCTCAAAGATATATATTCAGATATTTTATTTGACTGACATCCAATATATTGACAATATTTTATGACAAAACTAACTATGAACAGTTATTTGATTGAATAACAATGTAAACACAATGCATGTGACAAGTAGAACACAAACTACCAGACAACGGTCCATAACCATAGCAACCAACATCCATTCACTTTTTTGACGCTCAGTTTTAATTCTTTTCATATTTCTTTCATGTTTTTCCTTGTACATTTTATTAGTCAGTTCCATATGTTGACAGCTTTGACAACCATCCTGTTTGTTTTCAGTTAAATCAAAACCAAGGGTACCCATATCACTATGTTTCTTAATGATAATGCCAAATACCTTTCCAAGTGCTCTAGCAACATAGGCAGTCCTTTTTCCATAGTGGCCATTGAAATGTATATTCAGGCTGCCAACTGTGAAGATGACATTCATGCCCATAGCAAACATAATGAACATTGTGAATTGGCTAATCAGGGGTATGTTGTGTGAATCTACTGGTATGTATGCTGAGATGCTCATGTTTAGGACAACCATGGATAATAAAACCATTATTGACAATGGTGCCCTGGAACCAGAAGCTATTGGCATTAGTAAACCCATAGTGCTGATTAGTAGCAGGAAAATACATGGTATGATCAGATTGAAAATGTAGTATAATGGTTTGCGCTGTATTATTATGGTAGATACCACTTCACTAAATGGCAAAACAACAGTCCCTGGAGAACTCGAGTAGTTCATTTCAGTGTTATATGTATAAAAGTCTAAAATATTCCATTCACCATTTAGTTGAAAATGTTTCATATCTCCTTTCCTTTGTTTGGTATATATGTATATTTCAGAGACGTCACTTACCCATGGTGCAATGATCATATTGCATTTCTGTGTATCAAATGGAAATATTTTCAAAAACATTGTACATGATACTCGGAGAACAGCAGGAAAATTCCAGCGAACATATCCTGTGTGTTCAACAATATTCGGTATGCCTTCACTGTAAAATTTTAGTGAGGTTTGTTTATTATAGTCCGCACTATTGTATAATGTTATATCTGGGATCCAAATCTCATCATTGGCAAAGTGTTGTATTGTAATGTTCCCATAATCCTTTGGGTTCCACTGCAGACGGCTATCGTTCCAAAAGAATCGCATGAATGTTGCTACTTCAATGACTTTACTCCTTTCATGAACATTGAGGATTTGGAACAATGCAATGTCTACCATAACCTGTGTTGACTGCAACAACAAATTGTTATTTTGGTAATTAGCGCCTCATTTACAAACTTGTGTCTTATTTAAAGGCACACTGTAACATACAGCCGACAAAATGGTTAAAAAAACATTTTCTCAGGCTTTAGAGTCGATTTCATGGTTTAAAACCTTCTCTTGTGATTCTATTTTCGAACTATGCTTGAAATTCAATTCAAAGTCTATTGAGTCTTAAAAAGCGATACTTAGACTGAGGATTGAAATGTGTTCACGACAACTTTCATCTCATCTTTATTATGACAGACCGGAAGTGAATTTTCGAGTCGAGTAAATGGTGATAATGATCTTTTTTATGAAGCAGGGAAATCAAAACATTACTAATAGAAATCATAGTAAGCATTAGAAGATCATTTAGAAGCATTTAAAATCGAATCCATGGCAAAATCTGAATAATTGAAATATTCACGCACGGACGGATTTTTATAATCGATGATTTTATCAATCAAAAAATGTTTTTATGAATTTATGAAATTTTATGAAAATAATACTCAGAATATCAACCTCAGAATTTCCGTCATACTACAAGGTTGCAAATATATCATATATCAATACCTGCCTCAGAAAAAAACGAAATGGCTAATGAGATTTCTGACAGAAGATCGTAGATATTGTATCATGACACATTTCAGATTCATGAATTTGTCTCTTTGGATTTTCTACTCTGTGAATTTTCTAGTCTGTCTTAAAAGATTTCTATTTTATGCCATATTTATCTTTAAGGATTTATAGTTAGTAGTATAAGATAAGCTGGGGGTCATTAACAGAACTTTCGCAAAGTTACGAATTTGTAATTCGTAACTTTATGAAATTCGTAAATATATAAAAAGTTACGAATCGGCCATTAACACAACACTTTCGTAATTGTCATTCATAAGTTTTATCGTTCGTAAACGAATTTCAAATTGTGACGTCATCTTATATCATTATTTATCACAAATAAAAATATGATGTCATTTGATATCATTGCGCGCTGTGATTAAACCTGTCTCCGCGATTTCAAAGATTCCCAGCTCAGGAACATATTTGCTTATCATGTAAGAATAGGTAGATATTTTAGCTTGAAACTTAGCATGCATATAAAGAACAATTTCTTTTTGCCAACCTGTATACCTTACATAAAAACTGGATGAGAAATATGCCATTCGCAAAGTTATAAAAGGTTCTGAGGTGCTATTAAAGTTACGAACGAACGCATATGTGACGTCATTTTTTTGTAACTTTGCGAATCGTTCGTAACTTTACGAAAGTTCTGTTAATGCATATTTACCAAATTCGTAAAATTAACAATTGACTTGCGAATTCGTAACTTTGAGAAAGTTCTGTTATTGACCCCCTGGCTATTTTCTAGTCGTTTTTATTGGTTCAAACCTGTTCAATTTACAAAAGCAGTATCCAATGATCAGTGAAACAAATTTACTTACATCCTTAGTTGGGGGCCTAGCTCTCTTTCTGTAATACTTGAGTAAATGTCTGGTCAGGTTGAACTCAAAGGTCTGTCCTAGCGGCTGTATCATGAATTCATCCATGCATAATATTATCACATAAAGGTAGGAGACGACTTGTCTTGTCATATTGTATACTTGAAATTTCAGGAATGCCAACTCAATAAACAATGGCACTTCTCAAAATAAGCACCCAATGATGTATAATTGTTGTTTTCCATTGTCGTTATGATGACTAATCTAAACACATATGATCCATTTAGCACTTTGTGATTTAATCTATGGAGACATAAAAGGGATCCATTATAGTTCCATCAATTTTGGTGTTTTGGTTTTCCAAATAAAAGGTAACATTTATGTGTTCTTCACATGCCATATATACAAAAACTATTTGATAGTAAAATATATATGTGTACATTTTTATATGAGCAAAGTGTAACCTTATTATTAGTAAAACATTTGTGAGTAAAATTTCTATCTGAGTAAAACTTTTGTAATGAAAAACTTCTGTGTGTGTAAAATCGCCGTGTGAGTAAAATCCATAATATGAGTGATATATTTAGTATTTATGATAATGAAAGCTTATATGCCTTTAAAACCTCTATTTCTAGGAGCCAAAGGCACAGAGGCTACAATTACTGGAAGTGGGTTCAGTCTCAAGCCAAGTGACAATGTTATAGATATAGGGGGCTCTCCCTGTACACCTATCACAGTGACTGATTCAGAAATAACTTGTACAATACAGAGTGGACCTGCCCTGATCTCTTTAGTTGAACTGATGGTGGAGAATAAAGGGAGGGCATCGTATCCCAGAGGGAATGTTACCTTTACTAAAGTACTGACGATTGGGAGTGTATCTCCTGATAAAGTCAGCAGTGCAGGTAATTGTAATAATCATGAACAACATCCATTTAGATTAAGATCAAATTATATGTTATATCTCCATTCTGTTATTTTGATCTGTTATTGCTTGTGTTTCTACTCTGACAGGGAACCATTAATGCTAATGGAAGTACTCATTGCACTGGGTGGGCAAAAAGAGTGGGACACTTTGTACTGTATCATTCTTAAAAATATTTAAGATCACATACGTGTACCATGTGTTTTATACCAAAATGGAATGTAGTGGGTTTTAAAAAAGGTCGCAATATTTATAAAATGCTGGTTTGAATACATGTTTACTGAAGTTACTGAACACTGTTTTGGCAACATATAAAAATAACATTTACAATTTCATTAGCTGTTTTGAGTGGACATGCGCCACATGACATGTGTCAAGCGAAAAATAATGAAAACGTATTATTTTACTGAGAATACTGATTAATTGTCATGACATTTGACAGTCATATAGACTATAGGGTTTCAGTAGAATATGTGAATGTTCCACTTGTATTTGTTCATCCAATACAGAAAAATGCAAATTCTGCGTGGAAATTCTGCATGAAAAAGTCAAATTCTGCGCCAAATTCTGCATGAAATCCTGAATTCCGCATGAAATCCTGAATTCCGCAATAAATTCTGCAAGCAATGGCTTCATCTGAAGTATCATGAAATTGCAGGGAGTTTAAATTCCTTGACATACTAGATGTTTGTCTTCTAATATACCGTCCATATGAATGTAATATATTTTTTACATTGCATTAAAATGTTAATTACATTACCATAGACTTAAGTAATAATGGGATGAAAATGTGAATTACATGACAATAGACCTAAGTAATAATGGGATGATAATGTGAATTACATTACAATATGGGATGAAAATGTGAATTACATTACAATAGACCTATAAGTAATCATGGGATGAAAATGTGAACTACATTACAATAGACCTATAACCTACTAAGTAATGATGGGATGAATGATATCTAAAGAATAGTACTACGAGGGGTGATCCAAAAGTCTTGGACGCCCTGGTCTAATTTTGTTGGTTTTTGATAAAATTACTTTAAACTTTCCAATAATAAAGACCAACAACCTAACTACTTTGTGTGTTAATTTCATGGAGAAATTATTTATTTGATATAGTTTTCTAGGTAGTTTTTAAGATAGGGACCCTGCCACCCGGAACGGTATTCGCACATGACAACTTTCAGCCTTAAATGTTACCGCCATTTCACTTGTTTCGCAAGTCTTGACCACTATCTTTCTTTGAATTTTGAATGTTAAACCATGTTAGTTTACTTTCTTTGTTATCAGGCAATCAATTAAGTGTGCTTTAATTATCATGTCATATATGACAATGGTTGTATATGTTTAATTCTAAGAAAATGACATCAGTCAAGGAACCCTCATTCTGGTATCACTTTTGCTCAAAGATGACTGCTGAAATGGAGAACATGAAAGAAATCAAAGTGGAACAAAGTATACTACGATATATTCTCACTATTATTGACCTTGAGCAGCTACCATATGCACAATACAGTCTTATGGCTCTGTGTGATTGTCCTCCTTTTCTCAAAGTTGAAAGAAGAAAGGTTGAAAGAAAATGTTTTTTGCTCATAGATGAGGTTTATAGTGGCACTCCAGCAGCATTTGTATCACATAAGCAATGGCGGTTTCATAAATGTCTTCCATTCATTGGTAAAGCGGTATGAAAAATGTGTTCAAATTCTTGGAAAATTCGTTGAAAAGTAGGTCTTGATATGTGAAGATGATGATGGCAGATGACACTCAGATTGAAAATCAGAAATTTCTCATATCATGACTGGTGTTAGGTTCTGCACCTGCACCTAAAGTATTTGCCACATTATAACAGTTGTGACGTGATTTGCTATATTCAAATACCGTTCCGGGTGGCAGGGACCCGCTATTAAAAACTATCTAGAAAAGTAGCTAAAATATATTATTTTCTGTTAAAACTTATACACAAAGTTGTTAAGATGTTGATCTTTATTATCTGAAAGTTTCATGTAATTATATTAGAAAATAGCAAAGTTAGAGCAGGGCGTCCAAGACTTTTGGATCACCCCTCGTATTTATAAAATTTACAGAAGTTTTACAACTTTAACTTTATATTGTGGTCTCACCAATCACCATACAATTCCCAAAACATTGAATCACATCGCATGAATCTCTATTCTCTGATTGCAGGTGGTACTCTAGTTACTGTATGTGGTGATGGGTTCCCTAACAATACCACAACATGTAAAGAGACAGTCCAACTGAAGATAAGTGGTGGTGACTGTTCCATTCTGACATGTAATGGTAGCTGTCTCACATGTGTGTCACCTAGCCAGGTACGTGTTTTTTGCCATTTTCATGATTTTGAGGGAATCGCCAAAGCTCACCCCCAACCATTTTTGGCCACATAATATGAACAGCATTAGCAATGGCGTAGCGTCATATACGCATAAAACGCCATGGCGTTGAATTGAATTGCCTCACACTTTAAAAATGGATAAAATTACCAATAAATTAAATGTCATTAGTCCATTTCGTCGGAATTTCGTATTTTAAAACGCCCCAGAACGCTTCAACTGCAATCTCATTTTCAAATTTTCTCGGGGGAGTACCGAGATCACATCTCAAGGTTAATATCAAAGACTTGTGTGGGGTAGTATCAAATCAAAGGACATGCTTTTATTCCACTCCAGGCTTCAAGACATAGACGAGATGCACTGGAGGGGAGTGTAACAGTATCCGTAGGGGGTAAAACTACAATCTCCAAGCAGAGACTGGGATTTGATACCATGGCAACACCAATGGTGACCTCTGTGCAGCCATCAAAGGTATCAGTTAGAGGTGAGTACATGACATGTACATGAGGGTTGTGTGCTAGGAGGTTTTGGATACAGGGTTTAACCCAAGAGAAATATGTGTATCAGATATTGATATCGACTCGTGTATAGAAATGATAATACTCATAATCATAGGATATCTATAGTATTTTTTATATACAAATCTTTTTTTTTCTCTGTTAAGATCAAATATCATCCATTTTGGAATTTCTTTTTAAAATGAATACCAATTTACCAAGTCATCTTATAAGTTCAAACAAAAATGCGCCTGAAAATAGTTGAATATATCTCTAGATTATTTCATCTGAATCAGCAACTCAGTAGATTTTCAACCAAAGATCAGTGCTGAATTAATTTTTCACCATCCAACTAAATATTCCTTTTGTCATACAATCAACAAATCACCACCTTTAACCTAAGCGTCAGAACCTTCCAGTTTGTATATTGATAAACATATATCGCAGCAACTACTTTAAAAGTATCAAATTGTATCAAAAAATTGTTCCCTTTAATCAAAAATGCCTCTAAAAAAAATACAATTCAACCACTGATATTCACTTTCATCTTCTTACACTCATATCCCATTGTCCACAGGTGAGCACAATGAAAAATACTTTTTCAAAAGACTTAAATCATTTCAACATTTGTTTTATCATGAGTAAAAGGTATTTCAGCATGCCATGCCATCATCTATTAATATTGTACATTATACCAGAACGTGATACAAAACCATGTTAAGTACAAAATGTCATGTTAACTTCCATTAATTAAAATATTATTTACACATGTTTTAAAGCATGTATTATATATACATCTCAAATATGCGATGAATATGTGATGAATTAAATCGTAACTAGATTTAAGCATTCTCTACAAATTGCTCACTATATGTCAGCATAACATTTTCAACGTTTTTGAGATATTTGACTTCAAAAAACGGTAAAAATAGGTCATTTTTCAACTCGCTTCAAATTGACCAAATTTTTTTTAAAAAGCATCTACAAGTTCTCAGGAGTTCAAATCCGACCTTAATTTTGACCTTTGACCTTTGGTTGACCTTCAGTGACCTTCAAAAGGTAAAAAAAGTTAACCAACAATAGTAGAGGGTTAGCCAAAAAAGGTATCCCAAACAAATTAACAACTCAGTCATTCAGAATGGGGTTTAAGTCATATTTGGCACAACTGAACCATTTTAAAGAAAGTTTAATTGAACTATTCCAAATGGTCAATATTTTATTTTATGACAATTTTACAAAAAATGCTCAAAATTCCAGCCTTGTCTTTGGGTTACCTTTTTTGGCTCACTTTGTATCAAGCCATTAAATGTACATAGAAATATGAAAACACAGTGAACCTGACAATCCACAATTTATGTTTTTCTCCCATTTTTGTAGGCATATATTATAAAATGAGAGAGGTGTTCCAAAGTCTAAACAAGAAATCTTATAAAAATCCATGTCAAAATGAAAGAGAGGCTTTTAAATCTTTAAGAACAGAAGTCACTGCTAAACATATAGCTAATTTGTGAGGGCCTTATTAATGACATTCGTAATAATCATGAAATGAAACATACAATGTTAATTCTTAATTGACATTTAAGCCCCCACATGTCCAACCACCGTGGCAAATCTAACTGAATCGAAGCAATAACTTGGATGTGGGTCTTAATGAATTAATCAGTGAGAAATATGTACGCTTTTTTGTACAATAAAAACAGCATTCTTTGGGAACAATTTAAACTTTTTCATTACGAAAACTTTCTAATTATCGCGACTGCAGAAATGAAAAAAAACTGTGTTATAATTTTCACAGCCACCCTCCAGTTTATGAAAACTGAGATACACTGACTAGTAACAAGTGGTCACATATTGTTACGTTTTCCATCTTTTTTGTGACAGTGTCCAGCATTTGGCATATGTAACAAATGGCAGGTTGTGACATTTTACATGTTAATGCATTGTCTATTGTTGCTTTAAGTATTTCTTTGCAACACTAGCTATCATAATATAATATAGTAGTACCAGATGACATCCAATTAACATACCTGCAATCACATATACCTGTGTGATGCATCCGCAATGATCAACTCCAGGCATGTTCATATATTTGAATGCTTTGTCAATGAAACTCCTCACTTATATTAATAAATGATTTGAATATATTAACATTATGAATGTATTTTCAGGATGATTTTTATCTATTTTCATATTGCTGGTGATGTTCTCAAACAGTATTTTCTGAGCAATTAATCGTAAAATGAATTTCACCGCCAACAACATTATATCATCAGATGTTCAGGTTTTGTCAACCTAGTTTGATTTGCAATTTATGAGCTTTTAATCTCGGTGGGCTTAAGCATCACCTGTTATTCATTATAACAGGAATGCATAGAAATGACAAGTATCCCTGATACTCTATTAAGTGTTTATCTAACATGTCTAAGAAGTGTACAGCTATTGCGATCATTATAAAAAACTAGTCATAAAAATTAAGAATACGACGGCAGTGATCACAAATTATTTAGAATCAATTAAGAATGGTAGAAGTGCTTATGCATTCATATATGAGGTCAACATTATCGAGCAATGAAATATACACACAAACAGAAAACAATGGCATGATATTAAATCGAAAATTAATTAATTAATGGAAATAATAATCAATGGGAAAATGTAAAGGTTCCAACTGGGGACTTCACATAACAAAAATCTCAAGAAAAGAATTTAATTTGCTCAGAGGGTGTAATAATTGACCCTGTATTATCCATTTTGGAAAATTTCATTGAAAGCTTCCTGGGGAAAGCTTATTGTTAACTGTGCACATACCACACCAACTTTACACCGAAAATGTGAAAGCTACATGATGTTAAAATCACCAACAATATAATCATTCTGTCTTATATTAAAGTTATATTGCAATTTATAGAGGATAAAATGGTTTAGAATAACACTTTTCTGGCTATACAGGGTGTTCCAAAAGTAACAGGACTGGTGCTGGCCTTTTTTCAGTTCTTTAATACACTTGTGATTTGTCTTTGACCTATGACTGCTGACCTATCGATTACTAGAGTGCTGCTAACTCGATAAAAGGC
The DNA here is from genome assembly GCA_903813345.2 of Owenia fusiformis. Lineage (NCBI taxonomy): Eukaryota > Metazoa > Annelida > Polychaeta > Sabellida > Oweniidae > Owenia > Owenia fusiformis. Next base: position 53,812,500 of record CAIIXF020000001.1, read on the forward strand.
TAGCGCTGGCTAGAATTGTCTATGGTTCTAGCCAGGATAAAGATACCAGTTCTTCAACTCGACAATGGGAAGAACTGCTCTACCTTAGTGACTAATATGTCATGATATGACATCTAAAGAGTCAACAAAAGATATATAATATGAGCTGATTGTTATCCCACTGAATTAAGTTCGAGGGGGATATAGAAAAGCCGTTCGTCTGTCCGTCCGTTCGCCCGTTCGTCCGTCCATTCGTGTGTCCGGGCAATAACTCAAATACGAGTTGACGGATTTCACTCAAATTTTTAAGGCTTATGCCTTATGGGTGTAGGACCACCGCTCGAGAAGGAATTTTCAATATGGCCACTAAATTCAAGATGGCGGCTATTTTTCAGAAAAAATATAATCTTTGATAATTCAAATACTAGTGGATGGATTTGGTTCAAATTTTATATGCTGTTGTCTGGGTACAAAAGAGCCTTGCCCAAGAAGACATTTTCAAGATAACCACCATATTTTTCAAAATGGCGGCCATTTTTTGTAAAAAAACGTTATCTTTGATAACTCAAATACCATTCAATGGATTTGGTTAAAATGTTACATGCTGATGCCTTGGGACATAGGAGCTCTGCTCGAGAAGGGATTTTCAAGATGGTAGCTAAATTTAAAATGGCCGCCATTTTTCATAAAAGAACGTAACCTTCGATAACTCAAATACCAGTTGATGGATTTGGTTCATATTCTATATGCTGATGCCTAAAAACAAAAAAGTTCTGCTCAAGAAGACATTTTCAAGATGGCCACTGAATTTCAAAATGGCCGCCATATTTCATGATAACTCAAATACCAGTGGATGGATTTGGTTCCAACTTAAAATGCTGATGTTTAGGGAAAAGGAGATCTGCTTTAGAAGAAATTTCAAAGGCGTCAGCTGAATTTCAAAATGGCTGCCATTTTTCATAAAAAAGGTAATCTTTGATAACGCAAATACCATTGGACGGATTTACTTCAAATTTTATATACTGATGCCTAGAGATAAAAGAGTTCTGCTTGAGAAGAAATTTTCAAGTTGGCTGCTATTTATCGAAATCTCCGCCATTTTTCATTAAACATGTAATCTAAATAAATCAAGTACCAGTAGACTGATTTTGATTAAATTCTATATGCTGATGCCTTGGGAAATAGGAGCTCTGCTTAAGAAGAAATCAAAAGATGACAGCTGAATTTCAAAATGGCAACCATGTTTCATAAAAACATAATCTTTAATAATTCAAATACCAGAGGATGGATTTGGCTCAATTTTTATATTGCCGCTATTTATCAAAACATGTTTTGTTTGGTGGGATTTGCTACTCCGTGGAGTTGCTGTTTTTCTAGTTAAATTATAAAATAGGTAGGATAAAGAATATGTCAAAGTCGTTTGATCTCATCCCAGAAGCCTCATTTCCATCGCCTAGAATTCCTTTAAGGAACATTATGGTCTCAAACAGACTATTTACTAAAATTATTCAGAATTAAGATTTATTACGTTATTTTTGTGTGTTATGTAAGAAGCTTTAAAGTTTATTTTTCTTCACCATTAATTTTTATCATTACCTTTTTATTAATCGTATCATTACTGTACTTGGCATTTATGACATTGGACTTAATGATAGCTTTTATGAAGAGTTGTTTATGTGTTTGCTTGCGTCTGGTTGAATTGTCATTTACATTTATGCAATTGTTGAAATAAATATTTTATAGAGCCGGGTTTTATTAAACTGTTGATGATACAGATGGCAATGTCAACATGTTCTCTTTTTTATTACTTATTTGTTTGCCAATATATAGTATGCACTGTGTATACCTGAACTTGTCTCTAATCTAATCACTTTCCAGTTTCACATTTTTATTCTCCCATAGACTTCAATGTTTAACAAAGCTTGATATGTAAACACAATTCAAACACTTTTAACTGGTCTCAGTAGTGTTCTGACTAGAAGTTTAATGAGCAATGATTTTCATTCAGGCTAATATGAGATAGAGATCTTCTAAATTCTGAACATCTATGCCTTATTTTCTTTTGTCCAGCTTTTTACTAATTACTCTTTTAGTTCCTTAATATTATATTCACTGGCGGATCCAGAAGCTAACAAGGGGGGACATTTCAAGTTGGCACGAAAAAGCCCTAAAACCAAAAATTGGGCCCAAATATTTTGAAAATTTAAGACCCATATGTTAATAATTTGGCCTAAAAAGGCCCATTTTTGAGGCCCTACAAAATATTTGGAGCCATAAAAATTTTTGGGGTCTACCCTACCGCCCTTGGATCTGCCAGTGATACTCTTATAATATAGTACACATTTATGACAAAACATGGATTGTTACCTCTCCAATTTAAGATTTTAATGCCAGAGCATTTTGCAATGGTATTCTTCAAATTGACATTGCAAATAAAAAAGCGAATTTTACATGACACATAACAGTGTCATGTAAAAGCATGTCAGATTGGACATAATTTATGAACCATTGTTTTCAAAAGATTCTTGAATGTAGATGTTGGAATTTGGGTATATTTATCAGAAAGTTCATTGGAACTATTACTATTCTGCCAAAAGATATGATGTAATCCTCGCCACTTTGAAAGGCTTTGGAAATGAGCATTAGCCGCACTCCAGTAATTTGGGTAAAACTCAATTAGACCAGCATGCTTTGGTAGGAAAAGGACATGTGTGAGGCCAGCGCCATGCATGCCAACCAGGATATCACTGTTGCTCACATATTGTAACTGTTGCTTCATAGGAAGTAAATCTATCTGACTTTCTTGTATGGTGTAACTGGGATACATCTCATTAGCAATTTGCACCAATTCTTTTTCATTCTTTATTTTTCTGGTGACAAATCCTGTGGGATTTCTGGGATGAGCAAGATAGTCTCGTCGCCATATTAATGAAATAGTGAGATTTTCACATTTTAGATGTTCCTCGTTATTAATGCTATAACGTTTGAGAAAGAAATTACTGAAGTCTTCAATATATGGAATGTCCACTCTATCATGTGATTCCATAGGGCTAGAATAGCCTAGAATACCCCATGTAAGATCTGTATACATCACCACTTTAGGTATATTAGCTACATACTCTGATGAATTAAACAGCGTTTTCCAAACTGGGTCTAAAGCTCCAATGGGGTGGCCATCAATGAAGAGAATATTTGTGTCTCTTGGGGAATGGTTAAAGAATCTCATTAATAGGAAAGCATTGTAGAAGTCTGTCATAGTATGATAAAAGTTAGCATATTCATATCGTGTTATTGCAATAGTAAACTCTGAGATTGTTTGATTAGTTCTTGGGAACATTGGGACTAATTCTAAAGCATGCAACCACTGTGATAAGTGATTTATCTCAGAGAATGTATAATTTGGTACTTCTTCATCACATTTTAGTTGAAAAAATCCTGGCAGTAATGTATAATATTCTTTACTTTCTTTTTGGTTCATTACATCTTTGATTTCCTCACCTCCTCTTTTTCCCGATGCTTTGGACATGTCAATTAATCCATTTGAAATGTGAACAAAATTGTGGTTGAAAAGTTGTAGCTGGTCATTACAGTATGTTTCTCTCTTAGAGTACCAGTTGTTCATCTCTTTGTTATCCATCCAAGGCATAAAGTGTTCCACACGGTTAATAATATCTTTGATAGTAAGGATTGTTTGAGAGACTTTCAGCTTGATACCATCCATTGATTTTGCTGTTAAGAAATTTTCCTGTTTAGGTTTGTTCATATCCATTATATTAAGATAAACATATTTTTCATGGTTATGTATATATATCAGAAGAGAGAAACTCCAGAGCACTACGACTAGCAGAGGAACTGCCATAAATATTGGTTTACGTAATAATTGTGTCAATATTTTACTCAACATTGGCGCTGTCATATTGCAACTGTATGCTGTATCCTATCAGTATAACTTCACAAGTTTAATTTTCCCTGCTTGTCAGACAGCATATACATTTTATGATTCCTGTATTTGTTAAAGTTCAGCTTCTATAAATCAGAAAGTAACAATTGTGATAATTTTTATTACAGAAATAAAACATATTTTAGTATTTTAAGCTATAAATATAATGGAATTGGAACACCATAGATCAGCAAATCCTCAAAATGGTCACCATTATTTGCAAAAATGTTATCACTAAATATAAGATGTTTGATTTGGTTCAAATCTTATAGGTTTATTCCTAAGGGAATAGGACCATTTCTCAAAAATGGTTACACTTTTAAGACAGAAAATACATTTTTTGACTGAAACCGTTTTACCCATTTTGTTCATGATTTATATATTCATGCTTAACAAATTTGTACCCTGATGAAGAGGTAATATACAAAATGGCCTCTTAATTCAAAATGGTTCCCATTTTTGCAAAAAGAATGCAAGCAATTCTTTAAAAGGAGATACTTCTTCTTTGTTATTTCTGTCACAAAATTTAAGTTCAAAATGAGGAGTGTGATAAATATGTTTTGTTCAGTGGGATTTGCTGTCTTTATTAGGCATCATCTGCAATATATGAATTTAATTCAATACCCAACGTGAATTAGTTCATAATATAGTATCATGAATTCAAATTCAAAAATCACTGTTGGTTATGCTATCTGTACAGTGTATTTTCTGCATGGTCAGCATGGTCTGCATAGGGTGTAATAGGCCCGGGGGGTTCACTGTGTACAAAATTTGGTGGGGTCCTAGGTTAAACCCTCAGATATCAATATATGTTCCCATACCAATTTCGATGAGTTCCCATATCAACCAATATAACATCCAAAGGCCATACCAAATATAAGACCAATGCCATACCAAATGTTACCAAATGTTTAAAAATAGGACCAATGCCATACCAATGCTATGATTGGTCAAAAGTGAAATATCTTCCAGGAAAAAAGCTAATATTTAAACTGAAGAAGGCCCCGACAAGAAGGTGATCCTTGAGGAAAACGTTCCAACACGGCCTCAATTTAAGGATATGTGTAACTACTAGACCAATGCTATACCACAAGTGTGAGATAACATATTTTCCATGACCATTCTCATACCAGAAACTTGGGGGCATTCTCAATTCCCATACCAGATTTCGGTCCATTGCCATACCAAATGTCAAAAAAGATACCCCATGTGCGCAGAGGATCCCCGTCGAGGCTTATATACAGTGGACCCCCTGGGGTTATAGGCTGTCCTAATACATGTATTCAAATTTTATGTTGAATATTATAGACAGTTCTCTGATTTTATTGATAGTGGATTTTTTCTGATTTTTTAATAAATTTGTTTTGTATTCTTAGATCAGACTTATTAGTGACATTATATTATTATCAAATAATGTTTTCTTTATCTGACTTATATAGATACATATTGTTTATTCTGCATATGTTGAAAAATTGAACTATATCAGATAAATAAAGGATCGACACCGAGCTGAATTTACCGCAGAGCTTACAAATACATTTAGCCCCATGCCTGAGGCATGCTGTCTCGAGTAAGCTCACAGTATCATGAGCATGAGGTCTGAAAAATTAGTGACATGTGAAAAATGTTTTGACATTTTGCAATATAGTAATGACATTTGCTCTGTACTGTTAAGACTAGAACCTAGGTTGGTAAAAATTTGAAGTAGATTATTTAACAAAATACATACAATTAAAAACCTTACCTTAATATTTTCACATCTGCTACACATCATTAAATTCTTTAGTTCTCTATCTCTCTTCACATTCGCATATCATTGGCTTAGTGTCCACTGTCACCATAACTTTTTTTATCAAATAATTTATAATAGTTTATGAAATGGTAATTATTGAATGATTATTTTGATTTTGAAACATTTGCTTAAATGATATTAGCATTTATTGCTCTCATATATTAAAGTCACCTGAAGCCTTGAGATTCTGAGATTTATATCATTGAATACTCTTAAATTTAACAACACACAGCCTATTTCTTGTCAGAAAACAACAATCAAAACTGTCAATTTTAAATTTATTCTACAAACAAGTAGCATTTAATAAACCAAGGCTATAAGAAGTGGCTTGTTTGTTTTGTGTCTTGGTATAATCCTAATGCTACAAGGATACAATTCAAAATTCTGCAATAAAAAGAGAAATTCTGCAAGGGGAAAAATTCTGCATAATTTTTTCCAAAAAAATTCTGCAATTTTTTAAAATGACAATTCAATCAATTTTCTTCACGAATCTGTCTATTTTTGACTGTTGTTTAAAATTTAAAACTGCATAATGAAACCGGCAGCAGAAATCCTAACTAATTTCCAAGAAAAAACTGTAAATCGCTTTAGCAAACTGATAGTGATAGAACGGGGATGGAATTTCATGGTAAAATTGTACTTGTACTCAATAATGATTGATTTCTGGCCATAATAAGACCCTCTACAAATGCCTCTCAATTGTAGGAGTTTGTAAAAACATATAAATCTGGTAATTCCAATTGATTTCCATGAAAATCAGGGATTTTGCAAAATATGGAAGTTTTGACAAATTTCACCCATGGCATGGAATTATGGAAAACTGGTAGCTATGACAGACTACAGTATCCCATGCAGGTACTTCCAGTACTTCCGTCTCACCATTGAACACAAACTAACCAATCTGAATTTCTATATTCACTTTATTATTACCTGCAAAATTTAGGTATTTTTTGTAGGGAACGTTCTTATTTACTGTGATTTGTGTCACATAACTATCTTCTTTCTTCAATCTTTATTTTATTTAAATTCAACAATGATAATTTCAATTATTTTTATTAAATTGTACATACAAGGGGGCATAAAACAAGAATTTACTTGTAATGGCCCATAGAATGTGAAAAATATTGATTTTGGATTAACAACTTCAAATACAGAAAAGCTTGTTTTGCTAGTTTTATATGTTGGCTGTAAAATTGGTTTACCCATGCAAAGAATAAAATATGGAGAAAACTAGATTAATGCAATTATTTGGTTTTCAATAGCAATTGCATTCTATTGTGTTATTCAACAGAAAGAAGTAATAGATGAGCGGGAGAATGTCCGCTTTAAGAACTTGGTCAAATATCAAATGTTCTGTCTGTCTTGCTACATTTGAATTCTAGTAAAGATGCAGTATACCATAGGTTTCTTTCCCGGACAGTCAATTATTATCCCATGGAACGAAGTTCGGAAGGATATAGGGAACGCCTCCGTCCGTCCGTCCTTCCGTCCGTCCGTCCGTCCGTCCGTCCGTCCGTCCGTCCATCTGTCTGTCTGTCCGTCCAGGCGATAACTCAAATACCGTTGGCCCGATTTTGTTCATATTTTGTACACATATACCCTATGGGGGTAGAAGTTCTGCTCGAAAGCTGATTTACAAAATGGCCGCTCAATTCAAAATGGCGGCCATCTTTGTGCCGATTTTACAGTAATTTAGGTGCAATATGTAAAACTGTAATAGCAATATGTTTTAAATGTAAAAAAATTATGAAGGACATTAATAAAGCTATAAATGTAGACATTAAAGAAGCACATGGCAGCCATCTTGAAAAATGGCGGCCTTTACTCGTTATTTTACGATTTTTGCTATAACTCGAAAAGTAGTGGAGCGATTTGTTCATATTTGGTATGTGAATACTATAAGCATTGCACACTGCCTAAAGACACTTTTGGTAGAAGGCGGCCATTTTTCAAAATGGCCGCCATTTTAACGTATATTACTATAACTCGAAAAGTAGTGGAGCGATTTTGTTCATATTTGGTATGTGAATACTATAAGCATGGCACACTGTCCTATGACACTTTTGGTAGAATGGGGCCATTTTGAAAAAAATTTTGTAAAATGGCCGCCATTTTAACGTATTTCACTATAACTCGAAAAGTAGTGAAGCGATTTTGTTCATATTTTGTATGTTTCATATTTCATATGTGAATACATGGCATGGCACACTGTCTAATGACACTTTGGGTAGTAGGTGGCCATTTTGAAAAATGGTCACCATTTTTATGTTTTTTACTATAACTTGAAAAGTAGTGAAGCGATTTGGTCATATTTGATATGTGAATACTCATGAGCCTTGCACACTGTCTCATGACACTTCAGATAGTAGGCAGCCATTTTATAAAAATGGCTGTCATTTTTACATTTTTTACCATAACTCGAAAAGTAGTGGAGCAATTTTGTTCATATTTGATATGTGAATACTTTAAGCATGGCACATTGTCTAATAAAACTTTGGGGAGTAGTCAGCCATTTTTAAAAATGGCCACCATTTTTATGTGTGTTATTTTACAAGTACATGTATGCGATTTTTCAAAGATTTTATTGGTGGCTACTTAAAAGCATATTATTTCTTCTGATGACAACTTGGCTAGTGAGCAACCATTTTGAAAATGGTGGCCTTTCTGGTGTGTTGTTTTATGATGTTTGCTATATATTTCGTTTGTAAAAATGCCAGCCATTTCTGTTCGATGGGATTCGCTACGCTTTGGCGTTGCCGTTGTTTTGGTTATGATTTCGGGGCAAGTGATTCGGGGTGGTCTTCATGGATTTTTTAGTCTCTGACCCCCACCCCTACCAGGCAGGGAGGGGGTACAGTACATTATAAAAAATAAATGAAAATGGTTTTAAAGTATATTTCTTTAAATGACTTCATTTGGTGATTGCTTTGAGCCTTGAAATTGGAGACAAACCCATTATAGAAGTGGTGTTTAGTGAGGAAAATACATTTTAAACCAATTATCTAGCGAGAATTAATCTTTTAAAGGGTCAAATATGGGACATCAAGTACTGTATTTCAAGAATGTGATGTCTGATCATCCTGGAAAAATTCATACTTATAGGGGTATAGGTGTTTATCACAAATTTAAAATATGGTTTGGATAGCTCATGTATTTTTGAGATAAAAATTATCAAAATTTGAATTGCTAAGCCCTTGCTGCTTAGGGGTAACCTAATTTTACCTTAATAATTTTTAAGATATGCAATGTTTGGGTCTCATATGAGCTCAAAATGGTGCATTAAGTCTTGTTTTGTCATATTATTCCTAATAAGATTGAAAAAATGATTGGAAATTTAAAAAAAATTAAATTTTCATTTTTGCTTCTAAACGGCCAGGGGTAACCATATTTTACCTTAATAACTTTCAAGATTTGTAATATGTGCATCTCAAATTAGCTCAAGATGGTGCATATAGTTTTGCTCTATCATATTACCTCCAATAAAATATAGAAAAATGATTGGACATTTCTAAAAAATCAAAATTTTCATCATACTCAACTGCCTGATTGAAATTATGAAATTGATGAGCATAATTAATTTAATTTAATTTAAAAATAGACATCCACTCTGTTGTAATTTTTAGAATCAGGTTATTTGAAATACTGTGTTTTGATTGGCTTACTTTAGAGAATTCAACGAATTTGATATATACACTGTACAGGTAAAGCTTACTGTCAGTCAGTTCATCCTTCATTCCATCTGGAGAATAACTCAGGTATTAGTTGACAGGTATATTCATATTCATTAGAAAGATAGATATTGGTGAATAGTTTTACTAAAAACATTTTTTTCAAGATGGCCTCCACTTTGAATGGCGGGAATTTTTTTAAAAAAAGTGATGAGAATTGCTGTTTAAAATTTTGGTTGTGCATTAATGAAATATATCAATTTCAGATATGATCCATGATTCTTGGCTTGACCCCTCTGGGCTGTGTAGGGGGAGTAGAGAAAACAGGAATTATTGTTAAAATTGCAAAATTGTATTGGTTTTCAGATTCTTGCCTCATGAAACCAAAAATGGTCCCCTGATATAGGTTTTTTCTTGAAAAATCTATTTTTTCATTTCCAGCCAAAGTTATTGCAAAGTAGATTGCAAATCAAAGTCTCAGAAAATCCATTTCTATAGTTTGACCAAATAGTTGTGCAAATTGAGGTTTACTTGTAAATATTATTTCATGACACATATCAGTTTCATGAATAATTTATTGTTGGGATTTGCTACTCCATAGAGTTGCCGTTTTTTAGTTTGCTATTTTTTCCTATACATTCCTCTAATCTTTAAACCTAAGAAGAATGCCTTAGACAAATTCAGCAGTCTTATTAATGACAACATCTTCATCAGTATTCTATCTACTATTGTCAGGTGCATTTGTTAAATCCATATCAGATCACATATACATATATCTAGATTTTCTAGAAAATTGTGAAACCACCCATGACGAACAAAACAGTCAGATTTATTAAAATCAATAAATATTATGTAGCATAGTAAAGATGATTGAGTGATGTAATAAATGGATCACAAGATGAATCAAGTTTATTCATTTTTTAATTTCATTAAATTATCAACTTGATTTATGATAACTTTAACAACAGAGCAAATTAGGTTATGAGAAAATATCATGGGTGTCAGAAAGGGGGGTGCACCCCCCTCTGTAACTGCGAAAACTTTTTTTTGATACGATTCCTCGGTGAAACTTCAAAAAAAACTATTCTTCAGGGTATTATGGTATCATGGTTCAACTCACAAATGGTAAAAAGTTACAGGCATTTCAAAACTTAGTGTTTGGTCAAAAATATACTTCATTTCAGTATCTTGACAACAGCCCTGACCTGAATAACCTGAATGAATTCTTGTAAACGAGTATTCTTGTTCAAAAATAGGGAGGTATAATTTAATTTGTTAGTCTGTGGACGTTTTTCCGTATTTCCTTAACTGGCAATACACTCATCATGTGGAGCCTTTCGTCCAATTTTTCCAGAAATCATTTGAAAGAAATATTTTCCGAGAAATCTACGTACAAGCCTTCTTTTTAAATTGTTATGCTTTTTAAAGGAATATGTTAGCGAAATATTATAAACAAAGAATGACATTATTATGCTTATGTCAGAGTTCAAGTAAATGAGTCATGTTTTAGTACTTGTTACTATTTGATATGTTTTCTCATAACCATTTCTGCATCAGATTTTCAATACTATAAAAAACACAGCTTTTCACAGCTTAGTAAGTTTTCGCTATTTTTGGAGAGAGCATTTTACTTCTTTATACTTAAAAGAACAGAAAAGAAGACAGCAGTAGTCAGGTAGATCTAAAATTTGATTGCACGGTGACCAAAATATTTTCCTACCTTCATGTGGATGCACCCCTGAGAGTATATATCATTACATGTATTTAGAACTTATTAGGAAACCAATACTTCTATTTGGTATTTATTTTCACAAAAACACAAAGGGCAGCATTAAAACTAACACAACTCATTTAAACCATTGGTGTTTTTCAGGTGGAGATATATTACAGTTAAAGGGCTCAGGATTCACATCTTCTTCGGGTAATGTCACACTTTCAAGTTACTCTACAGATATTGATTGTGACATCATCACTTGGTCTGACATCACCATAGAATGTCAGCTGCCATCATCGCGGCAAGGTAGTTATGACATCAGAGTGAATGTTCCTGCAGTTGGTTTTGCCGATCTAAGGTATGTGTAAATCTTTTATATGTGTGATTTTGTGTAACCACAAAAAAAGGTGACATATTGTTACTGATTCTTTGTTAACAGCATTAATCTGCATCAGCATTAATGGTTAAAATTTGTGACATATTGTTACACTTTTGTCATGTGAATGCCTGTTGTGGTACTGCTATTTCAGTTGCTTTTTATTCCATTTATATGAAGTTCCAGAAGCAGGGGTGACTGCCATTTAGCATTTCACATCGTCAGTAGACATCTGTAACAACTTGCAATAACTCACCAGATGGTGACATATTGTCAAGTTATGTCTATTCTTGATTTTCAGTCATGTTAATGCCAAGTTAACTTATGCACTAAAGGTCTATGGGATATCTCCTGTGCAGGGTTCTCTTAATGGAGGCACCCTGGTGTCAATACGGGGTGAGGGATTTGGGACAAATACCAGTGGAATTGATGTCTACCTTGGTAAGCCATGTGACATTAAGACAATCACGGATACTCTTATCACATGTACAACTGGAAGTGGAAAAGCTGTGAAGGTTATTGAAAATTCTGGAAGACATCCAGGTGAGTATTGTATTTATTCACTAAGAGGGATATATATTATCTATATGTTTTTTTTATTCATTTGCCAATACCTGCAACATCTTTATATATTGGGTAGCATTTTTTGGCCCATCCTTTTTATGGAAAACTCTTTGTATCTGCTTTATAGAATATGGTCTTGGCTATGAGTGGAACCCTAAAGTGTTGGAGGTGCAGGTTGGTGATACGGTTGAATGGAGATGGGGCACAACCACATTGGTGGAGGGTCTTGGCTACAGAGTGTATGGTACAGATAATGCAACTACAGACACATACAATGAAATGGGGATGCACAGTGGAAGGAAATCATTGAATGGTAAAATTCCCATTTTTATTCCAGTAAATCTTTTTGTTCTCCACATCATATACATTAAAAGATGTTCAAGGTCAGAATCAGGGTCAAATCATGTATTTATACATTTTTTACAATTTTGTTATCAAAGTTGTATTACTAAGAAAATAGCCTGTGGTGTTGTATTATTATATGATCTGTTTTTATAGGTATCTAGCGAACATGTAGTGAGTTGGTGTTAGTACTAATCTTGAATTTGCACTTTACAATAGGATTTGACAATCTTTTATGTGAAGTTTTCTTGATTTAAAAGATTGGATAATATATACGGTATGACCAAAAACAGGTCAATTAAATCTTTACACTTATGTTTGATGTTACCATAATCAGACATTAATAAAGCAATTTTTAAGCAGTTTTCTGACCCAAATTAAATGATTTTTTGTTTGTTTCAGGCTCCTACATTTACCAATTTACTAAGGTTGGAACATTCTACTTTAGTAGTGGAGCTGTGGATAGGGGTGGTAGGGTTATTATGCGTGGTAAGGTAGTTGTCACCCCTATACAATCATGGACTGACTCGCTCCAGCTGAATGCATTGAAAACAGAGGCTGAGTATGACTTCTCAGAATCGATAGGTGAGGAAATTAAGCCAGTGAGCAGATAATAAAATATTAACATCAATGAAAGAAATACGTAATCAAACGAACATAAAAGTAACATGCTATTATTGTTTATTAAGGTTTATTCTTAGAAGCAATTCATACTGTAAAACAATTAATCAAACTAGTATTTACAGAGGAATTGTTTAAGTTAAGACAACTTAAATTATTTACAATAAATAGAAAACTCTATTAAGCTGATATTTAATTTGATGTTTTATGTTACTTCAAATTAATATGCACCTTGATGAAAAATAGCCATCATATTTTTTATTAACTTGAATTCTTCATGTATATGTATATTTTTCATAATATGATTTCAAAGGCAGTCTTTCTGAAATAATCAGAAACTAGTTTTCTATTTTGAAACTAGTGCACAGTAAATTAAAGGCATTAAAAGAAAGAACTAATTATATGTAATTAAAGGCAATAAAAGAAAGAACTAATTATATGGGGCTAAAACGTATGATGATCAAATCTATTATTGAAATCTCAAAGCATAAATCTCAATAATTGTTTTTCCTAAATATGATTAGTACAGCATTTACAACTTCAGTTCCATTTATGTTTTAAAAGTTGCATTTGCTGATTCTGTTGGAGTGTGCTCTACACTACCCGAAAGTTCTCTGAGAGGTTGTCGAGAAAAAATGCCAATTCCAGGAGATTTCAGCAGGTTCCATTTTACATACTGGAGATGTCTTACTCCAGAGATTCACAGTATCTCACCCAATAGGTAAATGAATCTTTATGTAACAGTTCGATATTATTGTACCACCTACAATCATTGTTAAAAAAGCACATGGCAAATTGAAAGAGCTTTGAAAGTGTTGAATAGATGGCTCTCAATTCAAATGTTTTTACATTTTATTGATATAAACAAAAAATGAAGTTAAAGATTTTAAATTAATTATAAACTAAACAAGTTATCCCAAGAGTCAAAATATTTGTGTATATTTGACATGTCAAATTTACATTGTATATCTCAAGCAGTAAAATGCATCAAAATTTGTTTATAGCGGACCATATGACAGTGTTGTGACCATAGAGGGCATTGGGTTTGGAGAGGAGACATGTCAGAATGAGGTGTTGCTGGGCAACTATCCGTGTAATGTGTTATCAGCCACTGATACAAAGATAACATGCATGGTAAGTTCAGGTTGGCTAACTTGGCTTATTAATGTTAAAAAGATGCTCACCTTGGTTTGGTTGAGCTGAAGATACAAATTTTACAAAACTGCTTTTTTGTGGTACTATTGCACCCATCGCACCCTCCTGGCTACAACTAAGCTAATTGTACCTCTGTTCTGATCTTAAAATCACTGTTTATGCACTATAATTTTAAATGAATGAGGCTAAGTATTGTATTAATGCACACTAACATAAAAGATGTCATCATAGTCTCAAGAAAAAATGGAATTACTTGTAGCATAACACCATCATTAACGCTTAGAGAATTTTGAATCAGTGTCTACTGTTCATCAGTACAACATTATAAGGATAATGGGTGGTAATGATTTAAAATGACTATGCATTTATTAACATCATACATGTGAATTTGATACATCCAGTTGTTGACTACTTAAAAGAGAAAACATTATAATTTATGATGATATTGATAAAACTAAGGACTTTAATTAAGAGATGCTGGGGTAATGTTTTTATGGCATTTTTTAAGTCCTTCTTTTAATTAATTTTAAACATCAACGCAGAGTAACCTACAACATAATGTAACATAACATAACGTAATGTAACGTGACGTGACGTGACATGAAATAACGTTATCCAATGTAACGTAATGTAACTTGGTATAACATAACTATACATAACAAAACATAGCATATTGTTAGTACCTCAGTGTAAATACTCGCATCTGATTGGTCAATTAGCGGTCAACATTTTTGCCTGTACCTCAACTGTGCATCATGGGATATCATATTATTGACCGCTTATGTTACTGTACTACACTTATGAATTATGGGGAATATGACGTCATAATGTTTACAGAAAAAACATGGTAGACGGACATTTCGTAAACGTTGATGAAAGTGATATTTTGACTTTGCTAGACGACAAGTATAGCAAAAATACAAAAATGAAACGAAAAATTAACATTAATTTACTAGTGAGTACGCAGTTATGTGCCAAAAACAGAGAGTTTAACTACCACTGTCTTCAGATTTTCTTAAAAAATTATTGCTGGCGTGGTTCGGAGAAAAGGTTTTGAAATGAAGCCATGATTGATGACTGTTGTCTATACATGTATGTGTATTATTAGTTTCTTCTGACTAACAAAACAATTGTAGACCTCTCCATTCGGTCAACCGTCAAAATCATATACCTCGACTGTAAACCTTGAAACTACTGTTGACCTCGACCTTCGGTCTCTGTCAACAGTAGTTTCTCGGTTTACCGTCTCGGTATACAATTTTGCCGGTTGACCTCTGGAGAGGTCAACAATTGTATAATGTAACATGACATACAATGTAACATGATGTAAAGTAACATAATATAACATAAAATATCTGTCTGTCTGCTTTAGTTTTCTTCTGAGACAACCATGCCAGCAGGGGAGCTTCATGAACTGAGGGTGTCAGTACCTAACAGAGGCCTGGCTTTGAACACTCTAGCTACCCCCGTAGAGAGGGGCTTTACACTCATACCCACACTAGAGACAGTATCGCCATCTATCGGTTCACTCGCTGGAGGCACTGAATTAAGCATAACTGGTCAGTGAGACTTTGTTAAAAAAACAATATTTCAACAAAAGCATGATTGATGTCTTAATAGTAAACATGATTTGTGAATGGACATTGAAAAATATCATGGGCTCTCAAATTCTCAAGAGAAAAACCCAATAAAAAAATATTTCCCAATTTATTAATTGACAAATTTTGCTGGAATTTTCATTGGGCCAAGAACATGTATAATAATTGAAATAACAAAGTACCCAATCTGAAGGTGACTGTCTCTTTAAAAGCAGATATTGCACTTATTTCTCATCATCCAATAGCATGGGGTATTTTCCTATTAATTTCCTTTTTTCCAGGTCATGGGTTTGTCAGTTCAATAGAGGGTGGTGTTTTGGTAACTATTGATGGTAGCCACACTTGTTCTATTGTGTCAATACAGCATGATAAAATCGTGTGTAGAACACCCCCAGCCAGTGCAGGTACCTACAATGTGTCCGTGAACATAGGGAAGAAGGGGATCCAGTCAGATTGCAGCAAATCTCAATGTACATTTGAGTACAGCACCAGTGTGACATCTATTGTGAAGTCTGTCAGTCCCAACAAGATTTTATCATCTACAAAGACAGATGTTATGCTTACAGGGACATTTCTCATAACAGATAAAGTAAGTACATTCACAAGTCAATTTCAACTGAAAACTGAGAACCCCTATCGGGACAAAGCCCAGGGGAAATATTTGTATCACTGTTAAACATAATAGTCATAATTCCTTTATAAAAACCTTGAGAGTCTGAATTCAAACCGTTTCAAGCAATCATTGAGTAAATTAGTTGAACAAATGTTCAGATTTTTATGTCACCATCTAACAATGAAATGTGAAGATTGCAGTAGGATTGTATTTTATTTCATTTGCATTCTTATTATTCAGTATTAAACATTTGAATTTACTTTCCTTGCATTATAGATGCATTGGCAATAAATGTTATATTTTTGCTTCTATGATGATACCTTTATTATTTTCAGGCCTTGGTATCAGTAGAAATTGGAAACACCCCATGTGTTATCACCACTGTATATGCAAACTACATTTCCTGTTCTCTGAGTCACATTCCTCATGGCAACCACAAGCTCAGGGTTCATCTCCAGGGTCAGGGAGATGCCAACATAGATGGCGCTTACAGGATCATTAATGTACAGGCAACAATATCAAGTATAACACCCAATGAAGGTAGTGTTAATGGTGGAACTAAAGTGAAAATTTCTGGCAGTGGATTTATCGATACGATTACAGAAGTTAACATTGATAGTAGTGAGGTTAAATGTAAGGTTATCTCTGCAATGATTCATGAGGTGACATGTCTGACTCCCGCTCACACTGCTGGTGACGTGATGCTTATTGTGCCCCTGCCAACACCAGAGGGCGGAAATGAAGCAATGGCGGTGGCTTATAAGTTCTCCCTCACAGCCACTCCAGTGGTGAATAACATAAGGTGAACATCTTCTTCTTTAAGGTGTAAGACTATTGTAGTCAACATTTGGTGTTTGAAAACTGAACTCCCTTGGCAAATCCTGGCTACGGGCCTGAGGCATCAGTTGTTGGTGTTCAGTATTTGATGTCCAGTAACAAATTGTTACACTAATTGTAACCAGGTGGCTACATTTTATCAACTACCCTTAAAACAATGGCTTACCGTCATATACACATAAAACACCATGGCATACTCTCAAAGGATTGGTATCGATATGGTGAGCTGAATTCAACAATGTTTATAAACCAATTATTGAAAACATATGTAAAATACACGGCCTTCATGTAATGTTCACTGATTGACAACAATTTAATGCGAAAATTATTTATATATATTTGATATAACTGTTAAAACACTGCTTAAACCATTCTTAAATTTTGAATCATGGAAAGTTTTCTTGCATTATTTCATTTTCTAATTGCAGTCCTTCTGAAGGCACCACCGGAGACACTGTCAAAATCAGTGGTACTGGTTTTGACAAGTCATCAAGTCATGTTACTATTGGAGGAGTTCCATGTGATGTCACAGCTGCAACAACCAATGAGATCACTTGTACTCTAGGGGCTAATAAAGGAGGAAGTTTCCCAGTGGGTGTGAGTGTAGATGGGAAGGGGATTGCAACATCAAGTACAATGTTTTCCTATGTTCTGAGAGTTGATGCTGTTCGACCTAATACTAGTGAGTTTGTTTGAGTTCTACAAAAACTTTCATGTACCATTTCTCACAGATATAAATCTCCTTGATGTAATGTCTATTGTACTAAAAGTGACCAAATCAAAACCATCTTGTTTTACTGGTTGATGTGTGGAATAACTTTTTACACTTTGTTTTATATATATGTTACTTTCTTATTTTAGAGATGAGTTTTGGTGGGGGACGAACATTGACCATCTCTGGTGTTGGATTCTCTGATGTTGCCAAAGTGAGGGTGTGTGATGAAATCTGTCCCATACTTGGCAATGTCTCAACCAATCAGATAAAGTGTGATGCTCCGGCACAGTTAAGTAAGTCAATCAACATAGTGAAATACATGTACATTTACATTGCAATATGCTGCAAGCTCTGAACTTTTAATAGTTTGAAAAAGTTCTGTTCTGTTCTTTCCAATTTATGACATTAATGGCCTAGCTGTGACTACATGTATGATATTTATTAGCAAATTGAAAGATTCTTTTTTGTGTTGCTCACCATTTAGCATAAAAAGGCACAATCCCGGAATAATACTCAAGGGTCTACAGGCTGAGGTCAAGGTGTAGAGAATCAATTTCACCTTTTATTTGGTGAAGTTGCAAGATCCTCTGTTTGCGTTTAATAGGGAAATTGATATCTTGATTTACCTAATTTACGTTAATGTACCTTAATTTCTTAAGACAAACTGATCCGGTAGACTCGTCTGGAGTTGCTGTGTTGTATTCATATGGGAAATAACCCTTTAACCATAATCCACTATTCTGAACTGGCAAATAATACTATGTGATTCAAGGTAAACAAGACACACTGGCATGTGGCGTGGAAATTGAACAGAACGGTTTGACCGTCACAAGTGCAGAGAAAATTTATTATGATCGGAGCATCACTCCAGTTATATCTGACGTCACACCCAATAGGGGAGGAACAGGTGGGGGTACCCAGATTATTATATCTGGGCAGGGTCTAACATCAGGGTAAGCAAAATTCTAGTTACATGTATTGAAACATTCTGTGTAGGAGTCCATTACTGACCAGATTTAGAACCAAACTTAGTCACCTCATCAGTTAGTTCATATGTAGGTCTATTGAATGCAGTTATTTTAACTTCAAAACCAGAGAGGCAATCTATATGAGCTCAAAAACAAGATACTGTATGTAATATGGCAAGCTGAATGATGTACAAATAACAAGGGTATGCCTGTGAAGGATCTATTCCATGTTAAAGAAGACATATTCTTTTATTTACAAGTAAAATGAATAGTACAATAGTACAATAAAGTACAATAAAAAGATTGTGTCTTAATTACAAAAAGTGGCAAAACGTGACATTTAACATCAGTTACTCGCTTATTTCAGGGGTGTGCCAACTTCTGTCACAATAGATGGCAGTGTGTGTGATGTGAAATCTGCCACAGAAGCTGAGATAACATGTGTCACAAGTTCACATCAAGGATCAACCAGAGCTAAAGTACGAGTGAATGTAGGAGACAATGGAATTGCCACACAGGTATATGAAGACATTATTTAGTCTAAGAATTGTTTGAACTGTATTCATATTTTTATGGGACATCTCTTTCATTTTTCTTTGTAGTGATGTCTTGTAAAATGGGATGAAAGTATCATCTTATACAAGGGTCGATCCAGATATTATGATAAAAATGCTATGTGTTATGTATTTAAATTTTACTCTCACTGTCCTAGTTGTACTGTATGATTTAATAACACCAAAAAGCTAAATAAGACCATTTAATCGTGAATTTCAGCTTCAGTGTACAATCTATGTTCTCAATTCCATTTTGAATAAGTTAAATAAGACCATTTCTTGTTCTACTTAAAAATCTACATGCTACAATCTTCTACCACATGTACATGTAGTAGATTTCAAGAGCATTCTGTGCCAGCCTTTCAAGTTCTGTGTTTTTCTTTTAGGAAAATGCTGGTTTTTTCTATGTGGACAGATGGTCCTCCAGGTTTACCTGGGGAAATGGTCCTCTTCCAAAGAAGGGTGACTTTGTTGTCATAGAGAAACACCAGACTGTATATTTGGATGTCACTACACCAATGCTTAAGTTCTTGCTCATTAAAGGTATGACAGTATATTACTTTAAGACATTTCATTGATTAATTAGCTTGTATAGTAATTATGTCGCCACCATAAGTGGTGACCTATTATTGTCTTCAACTTTTTTGTGGTGGTGGTTGGTGTTAGTTTAGCATTCGGTAAATGTAACAAATGATAAGTGGTGATATTTGGCATGTTAATGCCTTGTACTTCTTTAAGTTTAATTGGTTTGATTTCAGTCAAATCTGTTTATTACATGTACTATTAACATAACTGAATAAAAGTGTACATCTCCAAAGACAGTTTTCTGTTTCAAGCTAAACCACATGTATATATACATGCATTATCTGGTACCTACTTTTGATTATGTTGCACATATATAATTGGTTTGTTCCTTTTTCTACACCATAGAAAACATGGCCATTTCAGAGACAAAGTAGAACAAGAGGCGGGAAACATTGTTAATATCAATTCTTTTATGCAACTAGACAATATACATGTAATCCACATTGAATATTTCATAATGCGGTTCTGATGTTACAAAAATGCATTCAAAGACTTTGTAAATTTTGAAGTCTTCACTCATTCAACTTAAGAACCAAACAATTTTTGGATTCTCTTGTAAACTACTATGAGGAAGGGGCCTTTTCAGGATCCAAGAATAGGTCACACTGACTTTTATACAAAACTTAACCCAAAGAGGACATTATATCATACTTTGATGTTGGATAATTTTCACAAAAATGTCTAAAAAGATGTATCTGTAAATTTTGAGTTGTGTGTTTTAGGTGGTTCATTGATCTTTGATGACAGTGTTGCTGAGCTTGAGTTACATGCGGAGTACATATTGGTCACTGAAGGTGGCCTCCTGCAGATAGGAACAGAGGATAAACCTTATAAAAACAAGGTAAAAAATAAATAAATAAATAATTGTAAAAATGCAATAAGAGAGAATTGAAAAATGGAAAAGTTTTTAGTGAAAACAGCACATGTATGCTTAATTATATTGACAATTTTTTTTTTAAAAACCAGGTGTTTGGCACTAATCAGATGAAAGGTCTGACAACACAGCTACAAGAAAAAAAATGTTTCCTCAGTAAAAAGAACTAAACAAAAGTTATTATTTGTTGAATTTAGCTTGGACCTACATGTGATTACCGACCGATTATTCATAAATACGGATGATGGGATGTTTTTTTGGATATAGGATCATTAAGACAACTAATCATTAAATATGTTGTTTAATTTTTTAAAATACAGGCAACAATTATGCTGCATGGACATGTCCGGTCCAAGGAACTGCCCATATATGGAGCTAAAGTTTTAGCAGTTAGAGAAGGCATCCTTGATTTACATGGTAAGTTGTCTTTTCAACATTTTATTTTTCTGGTAATAGATGGTTGTTAAGCCACTGTTTTGTGATTGGCAATTTGCATTTGGTGTGTGTAATAGTTGGCAATTGGCATTTGGTGTGTGTTATAGTTGACAATTGGCATTTGGTGTGTGTAATAGTTGGCAATTGGCATTTGGTGTGTGTAATAATTGGCAATTGGCATTTGGTGTGTGTAATAGATGGCAATTGGCATTTGGTGTGTGTAATAGTTGATAAAGAGCACTGCTCTTCCATGTTTAGGTGTAGACTGTAGACCATGGCAGCTTATCTTAAAGTCCGTGAATGATCATGAGAGAAAAGGAAGACTACCCATGTTACTTAGATTTAAAAAATAGTAACAGTAAATGTTTATATTGATTATGCATGTAATTTATTTATATTCCTGTATACATTACAGGATGTCACAAAAGCAACAGCTTTCCCACCAAATACAACAAAAACTACTCTCTCATACATCTTTTCTCAAGTTGATTGTACATAATCAGATACCTTGATGGATAATGATCTTAATAACTATGCAGTATAAAAGCAGAACTTATTTGGAAGTCCTTGATAAAGCTACAGTATTACAGTTTGAGCACTAAATAAAAGAGTTCATGTAGTTGATTTCTATTACCACTTCAAAACCATAGTGGTTTGAGATCTCATAGTGCACTGGTGATCCACTCGATTACTCTGGCCAAAATGTCAGAACCTCTAATGTATGATTTTTCTTTTTTCCTTATTTCACGCATTGTAGGCAGAATTCCCACAACATTTTACCACAAACGTGTGTCAGTATCATATGTTTAAGAAAATGTACATGTTTGCGAACAAATGGTTCAGAAGACTACAGAATCGTCAATTTAATACCTCACATTTGTTACATAAACGGAATGTCAAAAAATGGTCAAGATCCGCACCTACCCATTCCGTTTACGTAACAATAGTGAGGTATTAGATCGAAGATTCTGTTGTCTTCTTACCTATTTGTTCGCAAACATATACATTTTCTTAAAATAAATATATGATACTGACACACGTTTTTGATCAAAATGTTTTGGGAATTCTGCCTCCAATGTGTGAAATAAAGAAAAATCGCACCTTTGAGGTTCTGACATTTTGTTACCGAAACAAATCGTTTCATTAACCAGCATAATCAAATGGATCATTAGTGATAGTTTCCAATATTGTCTAGACAGGTATCCCCTATTTGTGTATTTTACATTTTGAATACGCTCATCCACTGATGAATGACCTCTTAAAAATACTTTTATTTTTAACATGGAAAATCCTCACTTCAGCAAATCCACGACTATTTATTTATTGCTCAGTCCATATTTCTATGACATTGATTATTAATTGCTAGCAAGAGATATAGATTATCTGTTTTTATTACCACATGCACATGTTGAAATTTTCACCTACAATATATGACTTTCTATATAGATGGAAAAATAGATGGCACTATTGGTTTTGGCCAGACTAGAATACATGAATTACCTATTTGTAAAATTTGAATCTTAGATTTTACTGTCTTACATAGATCTTATTAAATTTGTATATGTACATGTACATATGAGTATCATGTCTTTAGCCCAAACACTTCTTTACTTTATTCCAATAGCCAATTGTGGCACTACTTTGACATCCCTTGGGTCCTCCATTGTGTATTCTAGCATAGTCCTCACATGTAGGTGTACGTCCTCCAGTGCAGTATGTACCATAGCGATTCATGTAAGCCACGACGCAAGTCTTGGAACAAGCCATCTGTGTGGTACAGGTTTTGTAATCTGGAATAGGACCCAACATAAAATGAAAAGATAAAACTGTATAGTGGCATATGTGTATGGCTGATCGATTAAGATCCCCTTCAAAGATATTAATCTAAAGTTGGTCTAATTTCAGATATTCATATATTGTGTTCTAATAGTTGATTTGAAAATGACTGTATTTACACCTTAAGCTGTGAACAAAGTCAACATTTCACCCGGGGTATATTCGCGAACAATATCCCTGGTGATACGAGTAATGTGTGACGTCATAACGGTGGGCCGTACTAATGGCAGACCATAATGAATATTCCACACATTTGATGAGTTGTCATGTTTGAATCGTAATATAGATCTCAGAGCAGGGGTTATATTGTTGAATACACCCCTTAGGGCTAGGCATGAAAGCTTCCGAACCCCTCACTCCCTTCGGACGTTCAGGTTACAGAAAACGTTTGTGCCTAGCCCTGCAGGGTGTATTTGACGATGTTACCCCTGCTATTTGGTCTACATTTCTTAATTAAAATGTGTAATATTGACAGACCTCCTCCTGGTTTGCCACAATCTATCCAATATGCCATTTTGATCTGGAAGGGTCCACATGAAAGTGATCCTACATCCATCCTGCATTTCCCTATCTGGCTCTCACATCCTTCAACCTGCAAATTCATAGATACGTCCAAACAACAGAGTCAAAAAGATATATGACAGGACTATAAACCCATCATTTTAATCTCCTTACATATTGGATCGTGTTTTGAATCAACAAAGATCTTAAGTTTTTTTAAAGTAATAGATAGATATTATATTATAGATATTGATGCATGAATTTTTTGGGGCGTGAGGCAATCCAAACATACCGCCTAGAATGACCTGAGTTTAATAGATCCAACTTGTGAATATGAATAAAATTATATTATTATTTATATCCAACATGAAGTAGTATTGTTCAATTCACAAGTAGTTCTAGGGATTTTCACAAATAAGAATATTTTTGCTCATTGGAATTTGTTACTTTACAGAGTTGGCATTTTAAATTATTCTATGTCCTTCTGTTATTGGTTGATTAAAACTGATATAATAAACAACACCTGTAATCCTCAGCATAGCACGTTAAGATAATTAACATCACAGTGTTTATACAGTTTGTATCAAATTACAGCAGTGATGTCAGACTGATCTTCCGTGATTTATTTATAAAGCATATCATATTTACTATCAGCATTTGAAGTTTTACTTTAGTTTATTAAAAAAGGATCAAAAGAATGTTACTAATTCTAAGGTTTGAATATACTATAAGAAAAGGGAAAGTGTCAAGAATAAGAATATAATAATTCTATGTAAGTCTTTTAGTAACTAAGTGGATGAATTTGTCTGCATTCATGAGCAGGGGTTAATTTTAAAATTTTTCTCAAGTTTTTACATAGGGGAATTTAAGAAAAAAGTAGTGAATCACCCAAATTAGTTTAAGATGGCATTAGAAAATCAGTGTTGTTTTGGCCTTCTCAAAGTGTAAGGAATAGAGATGCAGTATGTAAAAATATTTTAGTGATTGATATTAGTATGATAACGTCATCGCAAAGGGCAGTATAGTGAAATATTTTACCAAGGGCGGAAGGCTCATTGAGGTCCATTATTTCACTATTTAACCCAAAGAAATGACATTATTAGTATCATTACCACCGTTTATGCCCACGGCTGAAAGAGCAAGAACTGACTGCCACTGAATGAAAATGATACACACTAAATGATATATCATTTCCCGGGGAACATTGGTGGGCTGGAATATCAATATTGGCCTGCCACTACGACCTGTCGTATATTGCTCAGGTCAATATAGTAAAAAAGCCTTCTAAACTAGCACTAATACCCCTAGAACAGGCCCGGCAAAGTGGTAATAATATGAGTTACCAAATTATCAAAAAGACTGATTTTGAAGATCAATCTTTTATGCCATAGTGACTCACGCATAGAAATAGAAACTTGATAATTCCATATATTTTAGGTGGCAGTTTCATGTGCATACTCTTAACATACAGATTAAGTTTCACACTTATGGAATGTTTTCTGCTTCTTTATTCGTATCTTACTATATGTATTCGTAAATTGAACTTCTGTACTTCTTAAATGCACATGTATGTTCGTAACTTGAGTATTTTCATTCATTGTTTGCCTTTTTCTGTTCGTTAATCTAATTTGTTTCGTTAAAACGTATATGTATGTGTTTTATACTGAAATACATTCAAAAGTCCTTAAACGCATTTGTTAGTGACACATTGTATATCCGTATATAAATAAAATGAGTTCATTTTGTACCTTTATCATTGTTTCTGCAAATATATTAATTTGATATCTACGAACTGAATGTCGAATTTATCAATGAATAAGTACTAGCCTTGGCATTTTTATTTTTTGATTGTCGAATTTATTTTCGTAACAAGGTAATATGTTTTCGTAAAAGTGCACATTTATTGTTTGTAAATATTGTTATTTGTATTGATAAATTGCACTTTTATATTCGTTTTTCATTGGTTTATTTAGATCACGTGATCATTCTCAACGAGACATGGTCAACCCATGGTCAAAGTCATCGCCCCCTCCCCCCACACACCTAAAACTCTCATGTCACATGACCTATGCCTCGAGATTTGCAGTTTATATTCGTTAATTCACATTTGTATTCGTAAACTCACATTTATATTCATAAGGTTCATTTTATCATTCGCTAATGTACGAATATGCATTTGCTTTCTGCAATAATTCATGGGTAATATGCAAGATTATTATTGGTAAAAATACACCTCTTCGATAAAATAACAGGTAATTTTGGGGAAATTTACGAATTGTAAGCTGTAGTTGGCGAATAATAAATTGTTAGTTACAAATATTTGGTGACAGGTCATCTAAACCCCAAGTCATCTCAACCCAGTCCAACTCAACCCCAAGTCAAGTCAACCCCAGTAAAACTCAACCCCAAGTCAACTCAACCCTGTAAAACTCAACCCCAGTAAAACTCAACCCTATTTGTGCAATGTCTAATTTAATTTTTTTATGATGAATAATTTAAGTCATTTATTTCTGAAAATCTAGCATTTTGCATGAAACTTTGAATAGAAAGTTGTAAAAGTATTCCAAAAAAATGGTTAAGCTCAAGGATGATTCATCAAGTTGTCACTATTATTTAATTTAAGTCATCTTTTGAAATCAAATTTTAGATAATTTAGAAATAATTAACAATGTAATATAACTTTTTATCTATATGAACATGCATTAACAAAATCATTAACATTTACTAATTATTAATAGACTGAAAACATATAGGCGTAGCCAGGAGGGGAGCGCACACACCCTCCCCCCAATTTTGAAGGAAGTTGCATCATTTTTTGTCAAAACATATCTTTTTTTGGCTCGCTTATGCCTTTATTGGCAACCCCTGACTGTAAACCTGATTTTTTGGGCAATCGCATCCCTCCTGACTGAAAGCTGGCTACGCCCCTGAAAAGCAATGGTCATGTTCCAGTTTTCCAAATAATCGCGAGTGTCAACCTCATAGGGATTACAACAAAACAAATGTATTAGCAAGATTAATAAAGTGACCCATATCTTAATCCTATTAGTACCATGTTGAGATTTTGGAGATAAACTCATTATTAACCATAATCTAAAAAGGCAGTGGTCTAAGAATGAAAATCACAAACTGAATAATCAGAATTATTTTTATGAAATAAACTTTCTTATAAGTTTATCAATATTCAGAAATATAGGGGTTGAGTTTTACTGGGGTTGAGTTTTACACGGTTGAGTTGACTTGGGGTTGAGTTTTACTGGGGTTGACTTGACTTGGGGTTGAGTTTTACTGGGTTGACTTGACTTGGGGTTGAGATGACCAGGAAAATCAGGTAAATATATTGCATTTATTGAAGGAATTATAATACACTGTAAACTATAATGTTTGATATGAATACATCCATACAACCATATTCTCAAAATCCATTCTTTTGAAATAAGATGTTACAACAAAGGCAATTGAACTAGTCCTTACAAACATAAAATGCACCAGAATTTAGTATCTATTTGTTTATTTGATACATCATATTTGTATTTGTAATTTGGGAATTTTATTTGTAAATGTTGCATTAATATTCGTATAAGGGAATTTATTCCAAACGAATAATGAAGCAGTTATGACGCTATACACACTTGATTATAATATGTTCATAGGTTCTTTCTTATTATACTTGAATGAATAAAGTTTGAAGTCATTTTTGGTATCTCTTTAAAGTATTATTATATAATTTTTAAATGAATTGTAATTTTCTAAATTAACCCCTTTAATGACATGGCAATAAGGTAACTTTGTATCCAGTAAACTCCCATAATCAGTCCAGATCTTTAAGACTGACACTCTCACCTTTCAAATGTTATATCGAAACCTTAACAAATTGTGTCATTTATTTTTCATTAAAAATTGGACTTTGAAGTTCTCATTTGCTCTGCTGTTAAATGTGTCCTTATGCACATGTATTTACCTTACAAATGCAGTTCATACAGGCTGTATCTATCCCTTCAAACTTCAGGGCTGTATCAATAGTTTCATGTGCTGTGCACAGTCCTGGAAATATAAGATTCAACAATGATAAATTTATGTGTCAATCAATTAAACAAATTTAACGAAAAGATACAACCACTTATGTACAAATATGGAGAGTCTGTACAAAACTTACCAAAGGAAATTACTGCCATCCAAATGCTGATCATTTTGCCTTCCATCTTGATGCTCTAAACCTTCGTGTAAGATGTGCTCAGCTTAAATATGCATCAAGTCATGAGATGAGAGGCAGAGTTTAGTCATAATCAAACTTCCTTGTTAGACAATAGTACATAAACAACATTGTGTTTTTGTTTCATTTTAATTTGGTTGTATGTTTGGCAATATATCTGATATAAACTGAATGCTTGATTTTCCACGATGTCCCATTTTCAAAATTATAAAAAAATTATACTATAAGAAGAGTTATTACACAAAATAATAATGATCTTTACAAGTTCCTTTGCTGGGACATTTATTATTAGCAAGTTGTAGAATCGTGTTCACTAACTTAGGTTAAGTTAATAAATGTCATCATAACAAGGAAGTGAAACTGATTTTTTTTGATTTTGTTTATTTAAGTAGTCAGTAAATCAACCTTTAAATTGACATTGAGTGGTTCAATGACTGGGGATATTTATAATCTGCAAAATGTATTTTAAAATAAACCTATTTCATTCAACATATAAAATAGCATAGCACATGTAGAGGAAATGTAAAAAGGAAAATGTTGCATTGATATTTGGACTCATGATTGCAATCTAATAGACTGTATTTCCTATAATTAATATAATACTAGATTTTTAAACTAAATATGACTTTAATATTAATATGGGTTAAAAGCTATAATTAATTAAATACTGGATATGACAAATAAAATCAAATTATAATCTACCTACATGTTGAGCTATCCAAATGTTAGTCTGAATTTATCTATGTGTTGTAACGACCCTTGATAGTAAGTTGCTACTACGGCCCAGGGTCTTGGGACTCTGAAAAGTGTTCATTCAGTACTAACAGAGGTGTTCCACTTCTAGAGATGTTCTACTTTGCAGGTTTCACTTTACTTTTAAAGCACA
This sequence comes from Owenia fusiformis, assembly GCA_903813345.2. Lineage (NCBI taxonomy): Eukaryota > Metazoa > Annelida > Polychaeta > Sabellida > Oweniidae > Owenia > Owenia fusiformis. The sequence goes on from CAIIXF020000001.1 coordinate 53,841,266, forward strand.
ACATAGAACAATAAGTCCCTATTCAACATTAATATGATATGGGTATACAGGTATACAGTCAATATTTGCACTTCAGACATTTTACCAAAGCCTTTCGAAATACTTTCAGTCTGGTAGCGTAAATCCAAGGGTTCATTGCACTATTTGCAACTACCAATGTAGCTGTGTAATAACACAATGATTTGTACCAAACTGGTTCTTCCTTCCATCTTATAAATGACGTTATTGTTTGTGGTAGCCAGCATAACATAAACACGCCAACCAACAATGTCATCGTCTTAGCAATTTTGTTTTCATTATTGTGTGCAACAGCCATGTTATTGTTGAACCTGACCAGTTCAGATTTGATTCTTGCACTGTGCTTTGCGGCTATGCAAGCAACTATTGTATGCGAAACCCCACTCAGAATCATCACACCAAATACCAGGACTTTAAATAGGGTGAAAATAAGTGGTGAGACAACAAGTTTTGCTCTGCAAGTATCCTCAGGTTCAAAATGAATGCTGTCTTTTTGGAGGTAAAGTGCACAACAAATAGAGATCATAAATATCCAAATACATATGATATAAACCCCAGTTCTACGGTGAGTTATTAATGTTTTATACTTGAAAGGATGGATGATAGCAATGTAGCGATCCAAGGCAATCCCACACATGCTGAGCATAGACACTGAAAGTGAGATAGCCTTTAATAAAAGACCTAATACACATGTGACTCTGTCTTGTGTGTGTTCACCGTATATAAGCGGTATCAAATACAGCCTATGTACTGTAAGTGGACATACTATTAGACCCATAATAAGGTCTGCAATAGCTAAACTTGTAAGGAACATGTTATTAACAGTGCGCAAGTTCCTATTGACCAGTATAGTTATCAAAACAGTGATGTTTCCTCCAATTATCAAAATTGCAACCAGGGATTCAACTGTAGCATGTGCTATCAAGTCATACATTGGAAGTACAGGCTGGAGTCTGAAAGTTTCATTTGATGTTGCATTATCTCTCCCGTGTTCAATTTTGCCAGCCATTCTAAATATATTGTCAGTCTCTAGTCTTCATTCATCAATTGTAGCTGTTATTCCTCTGGCAGAGAGGAATTGTAATTGATTTTTCTTACCATCATCATATAGACTGATTTCACGCTGTATACAGTATCATATTTCCTTCATTTTATGCACATACATGTATATGTATATGTTGCTTCTGACAAAAACAATTGTTTCTATCAATAAAACATCAAAGCGAGTCAAGAATGGATGATATTGCACAGGTATGAGTACAAGAAAGTTTTTCTCATTATGACTCTGTATTATGCCATATTTTCAACTTTTTATGAGAAACCTGAGTGACAAATAGCTTCAAATTAATGTTTTGTTTGGTGAGATTTGCTACTCCCTAGATCTAGAGTTGCTGTTTTTTTCTAATTAGATATGAATCAAGATCTTTTGTGTTGTCTATTTTTCACTCATTTCCGAACCAATTTATCAATACAAAATAGCTAATGAATCACATTATTGAGTGTTAAGGTACGTTCACACCAACGGCGAATGCCACGCTTTAAATCGGCGAGCAAAGCGCCGTCATTTTTGTCATTTTTCTTCATACCAACGGCGCTTTGATGGCGCTTTAAAGCGGCTTGTAAAGCGGCACCAAAGCGTAACAAAGTTTGATTAAAGCGTCGGGGTCGAAATAGGTCGTAGAAAAGCTCAGAGTAAAACGGGATATTCGGCAAGAGCGCCAAAAAATTTTAAACTCTTAAAAAATTTTGGGCGCTCTGTTACGAATCGATTAAGCGCCGAGAGCGTATCAAAGCTTAACAAACCGTAACAAAGCTCAGAAAAACTTGATCCAAAGCGTAGGAAAGCTTAACATAGCTCTAAAAGGTTCCTCACGCTTTGATCCCGCTTTGATCAGGCTTTGTTACGCTTGAAATCACGCTTTGAAAAGCTTTGATAAGCATTATTACGCTTTGATGCGATTATGACGCTTTAAATCAGGCTCTGATACGATTGCAAAACTCTGTTGTGCATTGTTACGCTCTGTTAAGCTCTGTCACGCATTGGAAAATGTCGAGATCGCCGATTTCATGCCACTTTTGATCCAATGACTATATAAAGATGCAGTAGATTGACTCGAGAACACGATGGCAGAACAACGAGATCCAGAAATTCCAGATGGACCAGAGCATGACCTATCTGAAGAAGACATGACGTTTGTCGCACGGCGTGATATAGCGTGTGAAAACTTTCAAGCGTAACAAAGCCTAGCAAAGCGTTTCAATCCTTGATTAAAGCGTCTCAATTCGTTGGAAAGCTTGAGAGTCCCTCAGGAAAGTGTTACAAAGAGTGATGAAAGCGTCTGACCTCGTGTCAGATCTTCATGCCAGATCGTAGCAAATCTTGAGACATCTTAACGAAGCGTGTCAAGTGGTAACAGACCGTGAATAGACTGGGGTCCCCGCTTTGAACCAAGCTGTGTTAAGCTTTCCTACGCTTTGAGTCAAGCTTTGTTGAGCTTTGTTAAGGTTTGTTAAGCTTTGATACGCTCTCGGCGCTTCAATCAATTCGTAACAGAGCGCCCAAAATTTTAAAACAGTTTAACATTTTTTGGCGCTCTTGCCGAATATCCCGCTTTACTCCGAACTTTTCTACGACCTATTACGATCCCGACGCTTTAATTAAGCTTTGTTACGCTTTGGTGCCGCTTTACAATCCGCTTTAAAGCGCCATCAAAGCGCCGTTGGTGCGAACGCTTAAACAGTTTAAATTTTTTAGCGCTCTTGCCGAATATCCCGCTTTACTCCCGAGCTTTTCTACGACCTATTACGACCCCGACGCTTTAATTAAGCTTTGTTACGCTTTGGTGCCGCTTTACAAGCCGCTTTAAAGCGCCATCAAAGCGCCGTTGGTGTGAACGTACCATTATCAAATTATGTTTATAATAGATGAGTTTAACACCAAATGGTATTTTTGGGAATGCATGCACTCTTGATCGAATATTTATGAAGAAGTAAAAAAAAAATTTACATAAAATTCTGATTAATTAAGAGTTGCTCTTTTCAAAGAAGTGGAGAGAGAGAGAGCTACATTGTTCTTCTTTGCAATTGAAGTACAACAATGGGAAAATATTCCAAGGGAGCTACGTCTTTGCAAATTGAAGTAGGACGATGGGAAAATATTCCAAGGGAGCTACGTCTTTGCAAATTAAAGTAGGACGATGGGAAAATATTCAAAGAGAGCTATATTTTTGCAAATTGAAGTAGGACGATGGGAAAATATTCAAAGAGAGCTATATTTTTGCAAATTGAAGTAGGACGATGGGAAAATATTCCAAGAGAGCTATATTTTTGCAAATTGAAGTAGGACGATGGGAAAATATTCCAAGAGAGCTACGTCTTTGCAAATTGAAGTAGGACGATGGGTATTCCAAGAGAGCTACATGTACGTCTTTGCAAATTGAAGAAGGACGAGGGGAAAATATTCCAAGAGAGCTATATTTTTGCAAATTGAAGTAGGACGATGGGAAAATATTCCAAGAGAACTACGTCTTTGCAAATTGAAGTAGGACGATGGGTATTCCAAGAGAGCTACATGTACATGTACGTCTTTGCAAATTGAAGTAGGATGAGGGGAAAATATTCCAAGAGAGCTACGTCTGCAAATTGAAGTAGGATGATGGGGAAACATTCAAAGAGAACTACATCTTTGCAAATTGAAGTAGAACGATGGGAAAATATTCCAAGAGAGCTACATCTTTGCAAATTGAAGTAGGACGATGGGAAAATATTCCAAGAGAGCTACATCTTTGCAAATTGAAGTAGGGCGATGAAAAAATATTCCAAGAGAGCTATATTCTTGCAAATTGAAGTAGGTCAATGGGAAAATATTCCAAGAGAGCTACGTCTTTGCAAATTGAAGTAGGACAAGGGGAAAATATTCCAAGAGAGCTACGTCTTTGCAAATTGAAGTAGGACGATGGGGAAACATTCCAAGAGAACTACGTCTTTGCAAATTGAAGTAGAACGATGGGAAAATATTCCAAGAGAGCTACGTCTTTGCAAATTGAAGTAGGATAATGGGAAAATATTCCAAGAGAGCTACGTCTTTGCAAATTGAAGTAGGAATATGGGAAAATATTCCAAGAGAGCTACGTCTTTGCAAATTGAACTACGACAATCCAAGAAAGCTACGTCTTTGCAAATTGAAGTAGGACAATGGGGAAATATTCCAAGATAGCTACGTCTTTGCAAAATGAAGTAGGACGATGGGGAAATATTCCAAGAGAGCTACGTCTTTGCAAATTGAAGTAGGACGATGGGGAAATATTCCAAGATAGCTACGTCTTTGCAAAATGAAGTAGGACGATGGGGAAATATTCCCAGAGAGCTACGTCTTTGCAAATTGAAGTACGACAATCCAAGAAAGCTACGTCTTTGCAAATTGAAGTAGGACAATGGGGAAATATTCCAAGAGAGCTACGTCTTTGCAAATTGAAGTAGGACGATGGGGAAATATTCCAAGAGAGCTACGTCTTTGCAAATTGAAGTAGGACGATGTGAAAACATTCCAAGAGAGCTACGTCTTTGTAAATACTGTTTAACAAATGGTAGAAACATTGTAGAAGATAAATTCCATTTTATCATAGATTGCCCATTAGTATTGACTTTTTAAGAATAACTAACCTATCCTCCCTTGTACATTATAATATATATAAATTTTATAAATTAATGTCATCTAATAATGAAGAAATAATTTGTAGTTTTGCATGTTTTATTTATCATAGTTTCAAATAAAGATCATTATTTCTAACAGATCTTGAATAATCATAAAGCTAAGTAATATTCATAATGCGATCTAAAATATGTAAATTGTATACTATACATATACCATAATATATATGGGCATAAGGCCTTGAATATATGAAAAAATTACTATAATAAAGATATTTGATTATTTAGATCCTCAAACATTTCTAAAATCCCTCAGACTCTCTTATTATGTTTGAATGAATATTAATAAAATCTTATTCTTACTTTTTATGAAGTAAATCCTTATAATTTAATCCATATACGACGAATATATTAAGATTAAATTTTTCTCCGACTAGTGTTCATTCGAAGACTGGTAGTTATTATTTGTATCTGTTGGATTTTATGGAAAGCAACCAATCACTGTAGGCATTATGAATCAAACTGGGGGAATATGTATGAGATTATTAAAATGACTAATTGAAAACTATAGGTATGGAATTGTCTGTGAATTAATACTATTTTGTCTTAAAGTATGACATCAATTTACTTGAAATTTTAGGAGTAGCTTATTTATAGGTAAACAACAATATCTAAGACCAAGATGTATCAGCAAAGATTTTTGCTAAATTTCAAAGTGGCAAATAGTTGTTTTTCTTGTCTCTTTATCATATAAAAATTGTAACAAAGACCTCGATTTTATGATTTATGGCAAATACATGTATATGACCTCAAATTTAATTCTTGCCATTGCCAAAGACCTGAATCGCGCTATACAATTTCGGTCTTTTAACAATGAACAGAATAAAATTTGAGGTCATATATTGTGCCATGAATCATAAAATTTCCATTTCATTCCTTAGTATAACATGATAATTTTGGCATCAAACTGCTCTTAAATACAGGTAGCTCATATTAGAAAAATTATTCAGATTTTGCATCCTGGAAATTTCTAATGTGCCATTTGTACTCATATTCATGAAATTTAATTTTTCTCTGCTTAAAGGTAATCCAGTGCCTGTAACATGGACAAAGTTATCCAAGACTGCAGAGCAGGGTAGTGATGTCATCACACTAATGCAAGCTGTTTCCTGGCAACCAGGAGATGATATTGTCATACCAACGACCAATCACAGGTATGTCATTTGATTGAGGTCTTATCCGGACACCACTGGGACCAGCTAAAAGTGTTTGAATTTGCAGGTGTTCACATTTCCAGATGTTTGCATTCTTGCGTTCTCTGGATTCAGGATTTTAAAGAAATATATATATTAGGTTATTTGCTGGGAGGGATTGAATATGGGTTTTATTCAGAGGGACAATATGATATTGACCGAAGGGTAATATGATATTGATTGAGGGAGCACAGCAACTGAGTGTCAATAGGGTATTGCCCAAGGCCAATATCATATTTTTCAAAGAATAAAACCAATATTCAATCCCTACCAGATATAACCTATTTATTCCATAATACATCCCTCTAAAATGTTACATTTAGATAATGCAAACATTATATTAATACGAGGGGTGATCCAAAAATCTTGGATGCCCCGCTCTAACTTTGATATTTTCTAATATAATTACATGAAACTTTCAGATAATAAAGATCAACATCTGAGTGTCATCTGCCATCATCATTTTCACATATTAAGACCTACTTTTCAACATATTTTCCACGAATTTGAACACATTTTTCATACCACTTTACCAATAAATGGAAGACATTTATGACACCACCATTGCTTATGTGATACAAATGCTGCTGGAGTGTTACTGTAAACCTCATCAAATGAGTAAAAAAACATTTCAAACCTCCTTTCAACTTGCAGAAAAGGAAGAAAATCACACGGAGTCATATATAGACTGTATTGTGCACATGGTAGCTGCTCAAGGTCAATAATAGTGAAAATATCTTGTAGTTTTCTTTGTTCCACTTTGATTATTTTCGTGTTCTGCATTTCAGCAGCCATCTTGCAGCAAAAATGATACCAGAATGAGAGTTGCTTGTCTGATGGCATTTTCTTAGAATTTGACATGTACGGCCATTGTCATATTTGACATTATAATTAAAACACAATTAATTGGTTGTCTAGTAACAAAGGAAGTAAACTAACATGGTTTAACATTCAAAATTCAAAGAAATATAGTGGTCAAGACTTGCGAAACAAGTGAAATGGCGGCAACATTTAAGTCTGAATATTGCCATGTGCGAATACCGTTCCGGGTGGCAGGGTCCCTGTATTAAAAACTATCTAGAAAACTATATAAAATATATCATTTCTCTATGAAATTATTACACAAAGTAGTTGGGTTGTTGGTCTTTATTATTGGAAAGTTTAAAGTATTTCCTATCAAAAACTAACAAAAATAGAGCAGGGCGTCCAATACTTTTGGATCACCCCTCGTAAATGCACATTGTTTGAAGTTAAACTTCAAAGTTATTTATCAAAGCTTTATCAATTAGTCAAAGTTAAAAATAACTAATAGAGGGGTTTACCGCCACCTGTCCTTTAAAAGAAAAAAGAAAAGCGACAGTATTGGCTTATTTTACACCCTGTAGAGTCTGCATATGCTTAGAATGAACCTGTTATATGCATGCACATATTATATGGACTGGTATAATGATATGTCACATTCAGGCATGTATCCATTATACATGTATGTCCATTGTCTAGATTGAATTTTTATACTGTATATTGTAATCAACTACATGGCGTACAATAATTAAACTACTTGTAAAATTTCCAGGCATAGTATGGGCGAGAATGAGAAACACACCATAAAGGCAATCAGTAAGGATGGGATCACTCTTACTCTAACGAAGCCTCTGAAATATACACATATCTCCATGGTGCAAAACTTACATGGGGTGACCCTTGAAACACGTGGTGAAGTTGGGCTTCTCACGAGGAACATCAAGATACAGGGTTCAGTCCAAGATGAATGGACAGAAACCATACCAAAATGTAAATTCAAATTTGATTCTGGTAAGTTTTTCATGTGTTTTTCTAATCGTTGGATGTAACATTTTTGGCTCACACAGGGAGCCTGTGGAATCAACAGGCATCTGTCCCGTCCATTCATAGCAGTTTCAGCAGTTCACTAAATGAGCACAGGAGTCATTTGTGTCAGGATGGCACAACTCTGATCTCCACTCAATATGGCCCTGAAACCAAAAAAGTATATTATGTTATGCTATCAGATGTACATGTATTGGTTTTCAGGACAATTTGCTACTCAGTCATGTTTCCGGGGAAGGTTTGGTGAAGAGATCGGGAGTGATGAATTTGGTGCTCAAGTGATGTTAGCAGCAAGAGAACCTGATAAAGGTATATGTACATGTATTTTATTCAACTTATTAAGACCAATATTTCGACTTTTTATGTCACCACCAAAAAATGTTGACATTTTGTTATGGTCTCTGTTTTTTTATGACGGCAGTTGGTGATCGGCGGGTGGTGGTTCGTGATCGGCGAGTAGTGGGTGGCGGTTGGGGTCTGTAACAAATTCTTAAAACTTCCAATACCTTAACAATTTTTTTTCAAATTGACCAAATTTTTTTTCGAAATCATCTACAAGTTATCAGAAGTTCAAATCTGACTATCGATTTGACCATCAATGACTAATTCTCAAGGTCAAAAAGGTATTTGTTCAACTTGCTTCAAATTGACCATTTTTTTCAAAATCATCTACAAGTTCTCAGAAGTTCAAATCTGACTCTAGATTTGAGATATCACCTTCAATGACCTTCTCGGGGTAAAAAATGTATTTTTTTCAAATTGTGAGCATGCAACTAGGTGGTGACATTTTGTCATGTTAATGCCTTGTTCCAGTCTTGAAATTGGAAGTAATGAATCAAACAAATAAACATTCATGATGCACATGTAGGCCTTTAAATTATTTATTTAGTGAATGGACAAAAAATAAACTTAATTGTGAATTTATTTGAGTATCAAAGCCTGCTACATGCAACATGCATGTATATAATAGACATTTAATTGTATAGTGAACACCTTTTTCTGGTAAACATCATTTGCGTTATGACAAATTCTTTTGCCAGGTTGTATCAAACATTTCTGTTTCAAATATTAACCTGCTGAGCTTATATTTCAGATTTGGTGACGGGAAGGTTAGAATATGTTGAGTTTACACATACAGGCCAAGCATACAGGTTGGGCCACTACACTCTTCATTTCCACATGAACGGTAACATAAATGGATCTTATGTGAGAGGTTGTGCGTTTCATCGAACATTCAACCGTGCGACCACCATCCATGGTGTCCATCATCTTCTTGTTGAAAATAATGTGGCATATGACATTATGGGCCATGCTATATTCACTGAGGATGGGATTGAAGAGAATAACATAATCCAGGGCAACTTAGTGGTATATACACATGCAAGCTCCAGTCTACTCAATACTGATATCACCCCTGCAGCATATTGGTAATTATTAGTGATATTTTATTACATGAGACCTTCTATTTGCAACAATGATCAACTGTACCTTATGATCTTTACATGCATCTTTCAGAATAAGCCTTTTGACTCCAATAAAAGCCTGTCATCTCTCCACAAAAATGGTTTTTCTGCAGTAGGAGATTTTGATTATCTGTATATCAAATGTGGATTTGTAATAGTCTCTGATTGGTTGAAAGTAAGACTAGTGTCCAATCCCAGCTGATGTATTGGAGCCAATTATATCAGGACACTGCATACTCAGTTTTAAATGTTTGCCTGGCTTACGATATGGCTTTTCCACACTTTCATTAACCAATTTTGAGTTAGCACAAGCAGCTGAAGGGAAGAATAAGAAAAACAACTGTATGACACATACAGGCCCATAGCCAGGGGGGATTCACAGCGTTCGCCCCCCACCCCCGCCCCTTGCAAAAAATTATTTAAAAATCATGCAGTTTTTCACCATTTTGAGCACTTCTCAAGTGATTTTTACCATATTTGGGCCAAAATTGTCAAATGTGAACCCCCCTGGAAATTTTTGAAAACTGAACCCCCTTGGCAAATCCTGGCTACGGGCCTGGCATATTTGTGATTCTTAGGGAGCATCTCATAAGATCAATGCAATAATATTAAATAGAATAATATTATCAACAGGGGGCTATACTCCCTTAGTTCAAAAATATGTTCATGTAGTTCGAGATTGAAACTATTTTCTTTATATGAAAACTTTTTTTAGAGCCACTATATGACATGACACAATACTTTACTCCATAATACTACTGTTTTCCCTTGGAAATAAAATCACATAATCACTCTTTAAATCATATATACTCGAAAAATCATATTGTCCCTGGAAAAAAAAATCATATATACTCGAAAATCAATTGTCCCTGTTCTTTTAAAAAAGAAAAAAGTTCATTTTTTCAAAAAAATTTCAGTTTTTCATTTTTTCAAAAAAATCTCATTTTTCCAATTTTTTCTTATTTTCGAAATTTTTTTTTTGAAAATTCATGTTTTAAATTTTCATTTTTTCCGGGGTTTAAAAATAATTTTCATTTTTCCAATTTTTAAAAAAAATATTTTTCTTGAATTCTCAAATATTAAATTATGGAATAAAAAGGTCATTTCATGGTTGATTTTCAATATGGATTTTATTCCATGGTAAATATGACATTGACCTCGGTGAATATTATATTGACACTACGCTCGTTCGGTCAATATCATATTTCCCTCAGTCAATATCATATTACCTCGATAAATATTATATTGACACTCACTTGCTACGCTCGTTCGGTCAATATCATATTTCCCTCGGTCAGTATCATATTACCCTGGAATAAAATTCATATTGAAAATCAAGCATGAAATAACCTATATTTATAGGTTAGTGAATCCTAATAACATTGTACGAAACAACCATGCAGCAGGAGGGACTCATTTTGGCTTCTGGTACCGCACACTCAACCACCCTGAGGGACCATCAGCCACAAACAGCTACTGTCAGAAGAATGCAGAGCTTGGGGAATTCAGTAACAACTCTGCTCATTCTATGGGATGGTATGATTTTAATGTTATATTCTATGGTCACATTTTCCACAATTTTTTCTAGAAATTGAAAAACTACTTGATTTTATGTCATTCCTGTACATTTTATAGTGCTTATACTTACTTTTTTATGTCCACCATGTTTGAAAATTCAGAATTGATTAGTTTTTTGGGATTCTGGGTGAATATCAAGGCAGCCATTTTGGATTTTCCATCCTAAAATCTTGTCTTTAAAGTCTTGTCTACGCATTTCCAGGCCAACTGTTTGATGGATCAATTTCAAATATTCAGGAATGATTCTTTGTATGAAAATCAGACTGCCTTTTGGGATTTTTAGTAAAGGGTAAGGCGGCCATTTTGCATTTCTTTTGAAAAAGTTTTCTTCAACTGATTAGTGTTTGGCATTCAGGATGAAAAAATTATATAGGATTGCCAATTGGTGGGGACATGTTGTACACAGATCAATTTCAAATTTTCAGGGCTGGTTCTTACTATGAAAATCTTGAACTGATTAATTTTTTGGCATTCCCGGTAAATTTCAAGGTGGCCATTTTGGATTTTCCATTCTAAAATTGTGTCTTTAAAGTCTTGTCCACTCATTTTCAGGTTAACCATTTGACAGATCAATTTCAAATTTTCAGGGATGATTTTTAGTATCAGTCTCTACATTTAATTAGTTTTTCTGCATTTTGGGTAAATGTTGAAGGCAGCCATTTTGGATTTTCTGTCCTAAAATCTGGTCTGTGAAGTCTTGTCTATGCATTCTCAGTGTTTGAGGGATCAATTTCAAATTTTTAAGAATGATTCTTCGTATGAAAATCTAGAACTGATTACTTTTTCATCATTCTGCGTAAATTTTAAGGTGGCTATTCTGGCTTTTCTGCCTAAAATTGTGACTGTGAAGGCCTATTTTCAGGATAACAGTTTGACGGATCAATTTCAAATTTTCAGGGATGATTCTTGAAAAGAAAATCTAGACATTATCAATTTTTTGGCATTCTTGGTTCTCAAGACAACAATTTTTGTAGTTTCCATCCTAAAATCATATCTGTTAAGTTGTTGTCCACACATTTCCAGGCCAACTGATGGACGGATCAATTTCAAATTTTCAGGAATCCTTTGTATGAAAATCTCAAACTGACTGCCTTTTGAGATTTTTAGTAAAGGGTAAGGCGGCCATTTTGAATTTCTTTCTAAAAAGTTTTTTTAACTGATTCTTGTGTTTGGCATTAAGAATGAAAAAATTATATAGGATTGCCCTTTGGTGGGGATATGTTGTACACTTTTGTGTTCTTGTTTTCTATTGAGTTATTATTTCACTGCAGATTTCTTACTTTTCTTGTTTGAAGGTTTGGCTTATGGATATTCTCAATGCCTGGTTACTTCCCAATGAAGGGTCCAGAGACCTGCAGAAGTAAGATCCCTACAACTGCCAGATTCAACACCCTTACTGCCTGGAGATGTGAGAAGGGGGCTGAAGTGGTGCATGGTGGGAACATACGTTTTGTTGACTTTATACTTGCTGATAACGAGGATGCTGGCATGGTATGGACTGAACTATTTGGGCCTTGGGGACAAGATGGGCCTGGTAAGTATAGAGAGTCAACTCTGAGTGAAATTAATGACCAATTCTTAAGATTTTGTGTGAATTGGAATAAATAAAAGTGGTGACATTACTAAATACAATATTGCCAGTCAAAAAAGTTAAAAAGGTAATAGTAGATTTCCTATTTTGACTCTATTCTCACAAATATGCTCAGAGTGAATAAGATACACATACCTTCTAAAACTGAAAGATGTCCAGAGAGGACTCCCAACCTTCCCATCCAAATTGCTTTACCTGTAGGGCCTTCACAATGATTTTTGGCTGATGATCTCACAATGAAATGCAACAAAACTATTCGGAACTGAATTATTGGATGACCTTTCAAATTTGTACATAAATATGTACATTATTGTTCACAAATGATTCATAAATCACTATGAAATCATACACACTCTTAATAAGTATATAAACAAAATATTTCTAATTAGACCAATCTCTTTCCAGGTGTTGATGGAGGTGCCATTATAGGACACAGTGCTATTAGTGATAACACAGAATGTACAAGGGAGGGTCTAAAGACAGTAGAAAGGGATCGCATGAGTGTAGATGGCATGCACTTCATCAACTTTGACCGACCAAGTTGTGCCGCATTGTCAGGCTGCTGTAAGGCAAACAAAGGAGGTTTCTCAGCACAGTTTGAGAACATTAAGTGGTCTAACAGTCAGCATAAGGTAATGCACGAGAGTGGCTTGGGATGGGTCATTGTGATTTTTACTGTTGATTGATCCAGATTCATTGATACATTCATTTAGTCAATACATGTAAATGTTGCCCGACATCTCTTGATTCTGCCTCAAATTTTTACAAATGTGAAGCTGCATAGACTTCAATTCTCGAGATATAGTAAAACAATTTGATTGTATCATTGAAAGAGGTAAGAGTTGTTATTCATAGCTACATTAATAACTCGTTCCTGTTAGTGCATGTACATGTAGTATTTTATTTTTATTACTGCAAGAGTGGGCAATAGCTTTGTCTTTAATCTCATAAAACAAGTTTTACCCTCTTTACATGGCATATTTTGTGCTCTGTTTTCCAGGCCAGATGGCATTACCCACATGAAGGTTTTCATTATGATCTGGATGGCTCCCTCACTGGTAAAAAGGGCAACATAATGCTACCAACCAATGCCAATCTCCCTCCTGGTCAATGCACATTTGGGGGAGCTGAATACAGCAGAGGGGTGTCCGGTGCAGTTTGTGAAGACCCCATAGATTTCCATAGACTGTCATTCAATAAGCCATCGCCAAAGTCTTTACTTTATAAAGATGTTATTTTCACAAATAAATATGGCAGCAGTGTAGTTCCCTATAGGAAAAAGAGGTTGACCCATATGGAAGGATGGATGGTTACGGTGATGGACTCAGACCGTTATTTGATGACTTATAGAGATCGTCCTCAACTAACAAATATAACATATTCCGCTACCTATTATGATTTTGCACCAAATGAATATGTAATCATATCACATAATTTCACCCAAAGACCTGATGTTTTTTCAACTCAAGGAAAAGTGAAGCCAAGCAGGAATTCAATGGTGACATTCACCGATAACTTGAATGGTGACATCTTCTTCAATAATGACACTGATATCATGTCTTACTTAGGTGAGTATTACTTCTTTGTTGGATCGTGTATAGTAAATTGATCATTCATCTATATGTGTTATATGGTACATGATATCCTCATATCCTCCCTCTGCATTGTATGATTTCATTTCTCTCTCACATTTCTCTTTGAATTGTGTGCTGCAACTTACATGTACTTACGAAAGTCTAAAATGCATGTACAAGCACATGCAAGTTCTGACGATAATTCTACCAATTAATTTTCTTTAATTAAAGATTAATTTATAATATCCATTATTACCACCTTGCCAGGCCTGCTCTAGGGGTATTGGTGCAAGTTTTTAAGGGTTTTATTTTACTATATTGACCAGAGCAATATGTGATGCCATTGACGGGCCATTGTGGCCGGCCAATATTGGATTAACAGCCCGGCAATGTTCCTTGGGAAATTAGAAATCGCTTAAGTGTGTATAATTTTGGTTCTGTGGCAGTCCGCTTTTGCTATTTCAGCCCTGGGCATAAACGGTGGTAATAATACTAATAACGTCATTTCTGTGGGCAAAATAGTGAAATATTGGACCTTTGGCCTTCTGCCCTTGGTCCAATATTTCACTATTATTGCCCTTTGAAATGACGTTATTGTTCTATTAAAATTGTAAACTGTATGCATAATTCCTTGAAAGCTATGGTATTGTGTTGTATTTACACTTCTTAACAATTACAAATTACAGTGTCAGGGAAAATATCATCATCCACCTTTAGTGTTGATGCCTCGGGAAATGATGATGACAGCACACCCATCAAACATAAAACTAATAATGCAGTGAACCGTCAGATCAAACCGCGTGTCATTCGATGTTTCTACAAGGATTGTATTCCACCAGTACCTCCCCCTCCCCCTGAGCAAAGGCCTGATGCAGCTGTATTCTGGTCTGAGGCAGACTCCTGGGTAGGGGTAGAGGAGGGCTATGGGGGTTATCTAGGAAATGGCATCTATCAGCCACCAGAAAATGGAACTGATGTACAAATCTTACCAGGTATATGAAAAACATTACCAGTAACTTTTTTTCCTTAACTATAATTTTTTTATCTATAAAATTGAGTATTGGTAGGTTAACAATACTATTGTGAATATACTTTAGTATGTTACTCCCACCATATATATATTTCATATCAGCTCTTAGCAAAAATTTTTAGTCTGTGTTCCATTGCAGATAACTTTTATTTTTTAAACTTTCATAAAGATATGTATATCTTCAGTCAGTAGCCAATTCCTACAAAGTGGTGACATTCCGTTTCAGCCATCATTTTAGTGATTGACATTTTGGGTTGGTATTTGCATCAACGGTTGTCAGTGTCACCATCAGTAACACACTTGTTACACTATTTTACATTTGCAAGTTGTGGCATTTTGTCATGCTTTGATTACCACATGTTATTTTTTAGTATGCACGAATGTAAAAAATGTCATTAATTTTAAATATATATACTTCCAGGATTATGGATGGTGGCAGATGTGCAACTTCCCTGGATGAAGAAGCTCTATATATACGGAACCCTGGAGATTGCCAACACCCAAGACAACATACTCAATTGCAGTCATGTACTCATACAGGGTGGAAGACTCATTGTTGGCTTCAATGAGACTGAACCTTTCCTATTCAATTTCCAGCTTATACTCAGAGGAGAACATGCAACTCCTGACATGCCTCTCCCAGAAGGTCCAAATATGGGAGCGAAAGCATTAGGTAATGTTTAAATGAAGATTTTGTTTGTGAAAAATGTTGACCTTTCAAGTCAGCAGTTTGAGATTTTGTTATATGGGGGAAAAGGTGTTAACTGTAACAAAAATTAACTTCATTTTTTCCACAACTGTCAATAATTAGACCCCTTAGATCTCTTTTTATGATATTTATTATTTAGAAATTGAACCATCGTGAAGTATATTCACCATTGCTTATTCTGTCTGTATATAGGTGTTTTTGGAGGGCTGGACATCCATGGTATCTCAAGAGCAGTGTATTGGACTCAGTTGTCCCAGACAGCTCAGGCAGGAGCCAAATCTATAGTGCTTGTCACCCCTGTTGACTGGTTGCCAGGTGATAACATCGTCATAGCACCCACAAGCTATGAGGCTAATGAAGCAGAGGTGCTGATGATTGTGAATATATCTGAGGATGGGAGGACAGTTAATCTTAATGCATCTCTCACACACAAGCATTTAGGTAACGATCTTGGCATACATGTACTATAAATGCATTTTTAATGTTAAGGTACCTCTCAGTGCGGTTATGGGTTTAAACCTCCTTATATATATTCAAGGGAGGGGTGTTACCCTAGTGTGGAAATTATACATGCTTTGGGAGTGAGATATAGTTAAAAATGAGGGGTACCATTCGCTGTCATTCTGAAAAATGACATCATCTAAACCTTTATCTCTTAAAATATGATTCTTTGCCGACTTTTAGTATTTTTAGGAAATTCTGTAGGATTTTATGAGGGAGGGATGTAGTTGGTACATTAAAATTTAGATCAAATAGTCAATTTGTCCTTTTTTATATCACCAGCCTAAATCCCCCAATATAGATTCACTGGCGGGTTTACTTTTAATTTGAAAAATGGCTTGGGCGGCACCATATTAAAATGAGGTAATTTTGGCAAGGCTTGACTTTGGAAGTACCCACGTCGGGCATCCATGCAGGATAGCAGGTGCCATCATAGAGTTGTAAATTGTACTTACAAATTCAATGCGCTTGACATTACAATGTTTGGTCAAAGTAGAACTTAAATAATTTTTCATTTTCCTTGCCTTTCCATAAAAATATTTCAGATGTGCGGTTTCTTTGAGACTTCTATTGAACATTACTCCAAGATATTTGTACTCACTTACCTCTGGCAGTCTCAAATTTCCTATTGATCATACCTTATCCAAATCAAGTCTTTTCCCTATGATCATTATCTTAGACTTTTTGTCACTGAACTGAAATCCCCATTTAAGACCAAAATTATTAGTGATTGTTAACATTGACTGGAGTTCTTTCTCAGATTGACCCATTAACTTGGTTGCATGTGTGCTAGCCTGTTAATGCCCTGGTTGCTGGAATTCTAACTAAATTATTAGAGTAACTTCAAAGGAGGAGGGAAATTAGCGCAACAGATTTTGGACAGTCATATGTTTGATTTTGGCCATTTTCTGAGGATTTAAACAATTGCATATGTTAGGCCAATGCATTACCTCTAGGAAAATCACTTCTAGAGATGATAAAATAATTTCGACTTTGAGGCAGGGTAGATGCAAACAACCCACCCACATGTTTTTTCTGAAATGTTTTCCTAATTTTCGACCCCTTCCATCCCTGCTTTTTTATTAATTTTTCTTGCATCAATATGTTGCATTTTGACACATAGTTAACCACTTTAAAGGAATAAGTGATTCCTTAAAGTGTGCGCCAAAATTTAAAACTGCGCAGGCGCACCACTCTCGCTAAACTATATAAAGAGATTGCCCGGTACACGATTCAGAGGTAAGCCAGGAAGGCGAACGATCTTCGTCTCGTGATGATTTCCCATATAATCTTAACCAGGGAAGTTTCAACATTGAAATTGAAAATTACTATTAGATATACTTTGTAGATGTTATTTATGAAGCTATTTAGTGTTTGCATCAATCAAATGGCTCATTTTGAACATATAAAACGTATTTGTGTTTTGTTTCCCAGGGAATTGTATTGTATGTAGTACACACATAAATAGTGTACATTATACTTGAATAGCCTGGTTTACATAATATTGAAGGGCATGCTGATTACATGCACACGAGTACATGAATGAAGGCCTAATATTGATATACGTAGCTTGCATACCTAAATAAAAAATAAACTCTTCTAATCCCCTAATGTAAACACGGCGGTATACGTAGCCCGATTTATCGGGGACTTTAAGGGGTTTTAAAGATACCCATTATGGGTGACCAAACTTAGCTGAAAGCAATGATTTTTCCTATGGGAAAATAACATGGGAAATATTGTTTTCCACTTTATCTAAAAGGAATCATTTATTCCTTTTAAGGGATCAACTGTGTGTCAAAACGCAACGTATTGATGCAAGAAAAATTAAAAAAGCAAGGATGGAAGGGGTTGAAAATCAGGAAAACATTTCAGAAAAAACATGTGGGTGGGTTGTTTGCATCTACCCTGTCTCAAAGTCAAAATTATTTTATCATCTCTAGAAGTGATTTTCCTGGAGGTAATGAATTCGCCTAACATATGCAACTGTTTAAATCCTCAGGAAATGGCCAAAATCAAACATATGACTGTCCAAAATCTGTTGCGCTAACTTCCCTCCTCCTTTGATTCAAACTGGGTTCTAACAGAATTCTTAAGCTACGTTCACACCAACGGCGCATTGATGGCGCTTTAAAGCAGCTTGTAAAGCGGCACCAAGGCGTAACAAAGCTTGATTAAAGCATCGGGGTCATAACAGGTCGTAGAAAAGCTCGGTGTAAAGCGGGATATTCGGCAAAAGCGCTAAAAATTTAAACTGTTTAAGCTACGTTCGCACCAACAGCGCTTTGATGGCGCTTTAAAGCGGCTTGTAAAGCAGCACCAAAGCGTAACAAAGCTTGATTAAAGCGGCGGGGTCGTAATAGGTCGTAGAAAAGTTTGGAGTAAAGCGGGATATTCGGCAAGAGCGCCCACAAATTTTAAACTGTTTAAAAGTTTTTGGCGCTATGATACGAATTAATTAAAGCGCCGAGAGCGTATCAAAGCTTAACAAACCGTTACAAAGCTCATCAAAGCTTGACCCAAAAGCATAGGAAAGCTTAACAGAGCTTGGTTCAAAGCGGGGACCCCAGTCTCTTCACGGTCTGTTACCACTTGACACGCTTCGTTAAGATGTCTCAAGATTTGCCACGATCTGGCATGAAGATCTGACACGAGGTCAGACGCTTTCATCAATATTTCACACTCTTTGTTACGCTTTCATGAAGGACTCTCAAGCTTTCCAACGAATTGAGACGCTTTAATCAAGAATTGAAACGCTTTGTTAGGCTTTGTTACGCTTGACAAGCTTCCTCATGCTCTCTCACGCTCTTTCACGCCGTGCGTCAAACATCATGTCTTCTTCAGATAGGTCATGCTCTGGTCCATCTGGAATTTCTGGAACTTGTTGTTCTGCCATCGTGTTCTCGAGTCAAAGATGCAATGGTTTTATGGATCTACTGCATCTTGATATAGTCATTGGATCAAAAGCGGCATGAAATCGGCGATCTCGACATTTTCCAATGCGTGACAGAGCTTAACAGAGCGTAACAATGCACAGCAGAGCTTGGCAATCGTATCAGAGCCTGATTTAAAGCGTCATAATTGCATCAAAGCGTAATAATTCTTATCAAAGCTTATCAAAGCATGATTTCAAATGTAACAAAGCCTGGTCAAAGCGGGATCAAAGCGTGAGGAACCTATCAGAGCTATGTTAAGCTTTCCTACGCTTTGGGTCAAGCTTTTCTGAGCTTTCTTACGGTTTTTTAAGCTTTGATACGCTCTCGGCGCTTTAATCGATTCGTAACAGAGCGCCCAAAATTTTTAAACAGTTTGAAATTTTTTGGCGCGCTTGCCGAATATCCCGCTTTACTCCGAGCTTTTCTACGACCTATTATGACCCTGCCGCTTTAATCAAGCTTTGTTACGCTTTGGTGCTGCTTTACAAGCCGCTTTAAAGCGCCATCAAAGCGCCGTTGTAATGAACAAAAATGACAAAAATGACAGCGCTTTGTTCGCTGATTTAAAGCGTGGCATTCGCCGTTGGTGTGAACGTAGCTTTACAATTTATGATTGAAATAGTCATTGCATGGAGTGTTTTATTTTGTCATAATCGAAGTAGATTTCATGTTAAAAAATAAATTTTTCTAAATTATTGCGATTTCTTAAATGTCCTGCCCCTATTATTATTAATTTCTTGATAGATCAAAGTATGTGTCAAAATTGTGTGTGGGGTACTAATGGATACTATCTAGTCTTGATAAACTTTGATGCTCTGATTATTGATGGGTGATTAATGATGGATAATTTGTACACTGTGTCATAAGTCTTAATCAAAACAAACCCATAACCATTTGGTCCAATAATTACTTGACTATATAATCTGATTAATTAGCCTCGATAATCAGAAGTAATTTAATTCACTTGATAATATGTTCTATATTTGGTAATAAAAATGATTTATTTCCTGATTATTTGTGATTAAAATTGTTTATATTTCATCACTTTGCCCAATTAATTAATGGGTTACGTGAAAATTGAAAAATATTTTCCCCCCATAAAATGATAATCAGCAAGGTAGAATGTAGATGCACTTTGTAAAGTTTCCTTTGAAATGTTCAACAAAATTTTGCCGCATTTTCAATAGTTTGTGTATCAAGTCCCATTAGAGTGCTTCCGCCATCATGTATGATACAGGCCCCATTCATCATCGAGGCATCATCAGAAGCAACAAACGCAATCAATTTTGCTGTTTCTTCTGCCGTTCCAACCTTTTTCATTGGAACTCCTGCTGATCTTTGGACATGTGCAGCCTCCCACTCTTCCACTGTTTTAAAACGTCCAGATTTTAACCCCATTGGTGTTTTTACGAATCCTGGACAAATGGCGTTCACTCTGACCCCCTCAGAACCATACTCTATGCCTGCACATTGTGTGAATTGGTTGAGTCCAGCCTTAGCAATCCCACAGAAAGTCAAATTAAATGCACATGGTCGGGTACCCAACATGCTTGAGACATTAACAATGTTTCCTTTGGATTTCTTCAATTCTGGGAAACATAGTTGGGACAAGAATATTGGTGCTTTAAGGAAGCAGTTTATTTGGCGATCAAATACATCCTCAGATCCTGTAATTGTGTTTGATCGTTCACCCTCTCCAGCGTTGTTAACCAAGATGTCAATTCGACCAAATTCTGCAATGGCAGTCTCCTGAATCCTTTTGAGGATCCCATCTTCATCAAAACCTCCTTGGACCATTGGAAACTTTGCAGTTTCATAGCCAATTTCTTTACATTCTTCCACTGTGCTTTTGATAGTTTCAATATTACGTCCATGTATCAGCACACAAGCACCCTCTTTTGCAAATAGTAAGGCAGTAGCTTTCCCGATTCCACTGTTTGACCCTGTTACTATGATACATTTGTTGAGGAAACGCATTTTCTCTCAATTTGTATAGCTTCCTTTGATATACGTAGAATAAAATGTAACAGATGAATGTAAAGTGCTTTCTTTTCTCTTTACCTCTGTATTTCTTGATCATATATCTTTTATAATGTGTTCACTGTATATAGCCATGATTTTTTTTTTTTTTTTTATAAGAATTTATTCATTCAAACTTATTCGCAAATACATAATTCCAATCGCCCGAAGGCATTATAGGAAAAATGGACATTTAAACAATATATATAAATACATATAATAAGTCATAATAGTACACTATACAACAGGTTAAAGGGGATGCACTTGTAGGGTGGGGATAGGGGAGGGCGTGTTTGGAGGGGAGACTAAACAGGTTCACTTGAGGAGGGAATTCAGATATTGGCAGAAATAAAATCAGCCACTTTGGACAAGAGTTGCGAATTTGTTTCTAAAGGTAGATCAGGATCTCCATAATAGAATAAAGAAAGTAAATCAGCTTGATTTTTATGTTTATTAAAGGCTCCTGGTGCAATCAATTCAATGTCATTTTTTAATGTTTGAAAATTCAATTCATTATTTGGACATTTCAGAAAAAAGTGCCTTGGCGTACTGGTAGCTCCACATGAGCAATTTGGGCCATCAATAAAGGTAAAGTTATGGGCGTATAGTTGAGCCCTAAAAAGTAAATCAGCTCTAAGTCTGTTTATGATTATTTCTTGTTTTCTTGTCAAATTAAGAAAGGTAGATGGTAGAGTGAGTTTTTTGGGAGCAAAATAAGTTTTTTGATATTTTTTGAAAGTCTGAAGTGTCTTCTTTTCCCTGATATATGATGGCAGCATTGACCATGAACTGATTGCACCTAGGACTGCCGACTCCAAGAATCTGTTGCTACAGCGGATAGGTAGCTTGAAGTCAGAAGTGTTACGATTAGTTCTAATGCTTTTATTTTTGTACTTCTCAAAGATCTCATTTAGATATACAGGATTTGTTCCATTGACAACCTTGTACATGAAATTATTAACTTGCATCTTCCTTCTGTCCTCTAATGTATGCCATTGTAGTAAAGTGAGCACTTTAGTGGTATTACTACCATGGTAACAGCCTGAACACAAGATGGCTGCTTGGTAATACAGCTTATTCAACCGTTCAAGTAAATATTTGGAAGATTTGTTGTATAATACAACACCATAGTCAAAATATGGACGGATGAATGAGGTAAAGATTGTCTCCAAATGTTTGCCTGTCAGTTTACCTTGGAGTTTTTTTAGAGGATTTAACATTTTTTTTACCTTTGTACAAATCTCATCAATATGATTTATATTTGAGAGGCATTCATCAAAACAGTAACCAAGATGTTTATGGGTTGCAATTCTTTTGATTTCAGAGTTATTGAGAAATGATGTGGTCACGTTTTCGATTGGCATTCTTGGAGTATGGAAAATGACTTCGCAGCTCTTCTCAGGTTTAAACTCGAGCTTCCATAATTTGGACCAATTTTGAATTGCTTCCAGGTTACTTGCAACAGATTGATCAATCTCATTCGGATTTTTGGGGTCAAAAGAGAACTGCAGTGAAGTATCATCTGCGTATATATAGCACTCTGTGTCAATTTTATCTGGGAGATCATTTATGTACAGTAAAAAAAATAGAGGTCCCAAAATTGATCCTTGTGGAACACCGCAATTGATAAAATTGGTCTCCGACATAGAAGACGAAGCACCAGCTAAATTTACATACATTTTTCTGTCAGAGAGATAGGATTTTTATATAGCCATGATTGAACACAATACAGTAAAACCTGTGTATATTGAGTTTATATATATTTTGCAAGTGACTTCAATAGACCAATTGGGTGAGTCCATTATTTTGCAAGGGTGGCAGGATAAACAGATTCCATTTTTGTATATAGTGAATTCCCAGCGAGTGATTTCAGTACAGTAAAACTGTCATAATGAACACCTCTTAAGTGAAGATTTATGCCCAGTGAACACATGAGTCTACTCTATTGAACACCTGTGTATAGTTAACACCCATTCCCTGCCAGTGATTTCAATACAGTTAATCTGTCATAATGAAGACTGGTGCCTAGTGAACATCTGAGTCTACTCAGGTAGACGCCTATGTATAGTGAACATAAATACAGGCAGATGTCGCTAGTTTAGAGTAGATTCAGGTTTTCACCAGACACAGGTCTTCACTAGAGTGAAAAGTTTTCATTTTAACCAGTTTCACTATACTTAAATCACTACCTGGGAATTCACCATATACAAAATTGGAATGTGTGTATCCTGCAACCCCTGCAAAATAATGGACTCACCCACTTGGTCTCTTGAAGTCACTTGCAAAATATATACAATGTATGACCATATATTAATTGAACATGTTTTCGCCAAGAAATAACATTCAGTGTTGGGAGGTGTTCACTACAGTAATGATTTGATTAAAGAGAGGACGGAATGATCACTTAAATTTTTTGTACTTTTTAGACATCTAAAATCCCTTCAGCTTCTGTATTCAGTCCACACAAGAAATAAATAATATACTGTACAACTCTGCTTTACTATGAAATGATAATTCATTGCTAAAATATACCAACTGTATATATACTGTAAGATGCTATACATATTAAACAACATTTATTTGGCAGCGAATTTCAATTATTGACCATCCGAACACAAAGAATAGATGTGGATACTAAAAATAAATACTGTAATCGCCATATTTAGCGCCCAACCCCTAATAAGCGCCTACCCCGCTTCAAAAACTTCAAGAATTATGGAGGAATGACCAAGAATTAAAAAAAAATATATATCAGAAGAAATCGAATTTCCATAGAATTTTCTGTGCCCAATAATAGAGTACTTGCACAAAACTGCTGAAAACATGATGCACTGGGTGTTTTCCAAACCATACTAAACGAATACTGTCTCAAAAAATGTCCGTAATGAATGAAGGAATGTTCAAGTTCAAAATAATTTTATTGGCATTTAACCTTGAAAGCTTCATGTTCTGTGCATGTCAAAAGGTCGTGAACTTTCTTGTTCCTTTTTGACATTTCTGGACTTTTACGAGAAAAATGATGATCTATCATCAATTTAGAATAATAATGTATAACTTTAGATCGATATCCAACAGTCTCCAGTGGAAATATTGTTTTTTTCCAAATGTTGACCTTTTAAATAATGGAATCTTTGACACATTTGAATTAATTAATTAAGTTTGGATTAATTAAAGGGCTTGATAAAGTCAAGAAAGGGCTATCATTTTTAATCCAATCTGTTTTTTGAATTAAGGAGGATGAGAAAAAGATTAGGTTGGGACATGGCAGATAGAGGTTATTAGATTATCCACAAAGTAATCAAGGCCAGACACATTTCCTGCACTACAAAGGCAAACCTTATTAAGAATTATAATTAGTTGCACATGATTCAGTAAAGGAGAAGATCAACATCTCAGATTGACCTGTCTCACACATGATAGAGGACACAAGTTCTAGAGCTGATTAACTCTAAGGTCGCCATCTTGTTTTCTGGCAGCCATTTTGAAGGTTTTTCGATAAATCTTGTCATTGCCATTTCAGGAAAACGGCTCATCAAATTTTCTTCAATTTGCATGCATGATAGAGGATATCCAGTTCTAGAGCTTCTTAACTTTTGGGTGGCCATCTTTGTTTTCTGTTTAGACTTACTTTTAAATTTTTACTGTTAACATAGAAAAACATGTTATGAGTTCCAACATAGCATGATTCAAAATCGTTTATGAATGTATGGATATGTAAAGATATAAACTGTGACTGGCATTTGACGTTGGTGGTAATGCCCATAACAAATGAAACATTTTTGTAATGATTTACAATAACTCACCAGGTGATTGTCATTATGTGATATTAAAAATTGATTCAATAAAATATTGTTTGTTCTCCTGGATTTGCTACCCTGGAGAGTTTTTTTCTACATTATCCTGAACTCTCTGTTTCAGGAGTGACTCACACTAGCCCTGGTGGTGCTGCCACCTATACTATGGCAGCAGAGGTTGGGGTGCTGACACGTAATGTGAAGGTGATAGGAGAGAATTACCCTGGACTGTTTTCTGAGAGCTTTGGGGCAAGAGTCATAGTTGGCAGGTTTAAGCAGGATGGTGTTGAATATAAAGGTACATGAAACATGCATAGGGTCACCTGGGATATATGAGATACACACATGTAAATGTGTTTATATTATTGAAATGTTTCTCACTTTCTCATTGGATAAGAACCAATCACATGATTAAAAATATGAGGGTGTGCAGTCTAAAGAACCGAAGAACTAAAATAAGTCCAAAGACTTATCAAAGGTAATCTGCCAAGTCATTGAACATAATTGGCAGAAGGAATTTAATATATCAAAGATATGATGGAATACCATGCTGTAAAATTTGTTTTTCTTTATGTCTGACTAGGTCAAATCAAACTGCTCAAACAAATTCTCTTTTTGTACATGTATGTATTAATTTCAACAGATGATAAAAGGGTTGGTATCAATATGGTGAACTTTTTGAACACGCGTTTCTCTCTTATACCAATCATCAAATAATTCTAAAAATTTCACACATTGGTTGATTGGTTTTGTTTTAATTTTTTGAATACCTTTTCTAAAATCAACCAAAATTTCCTTTGTATAACTATAATATTAAGAGATCGGAGAAAATTTTGTATATGTTATTTTGTCCCAACGAGGTTCGGAAAGACATTTCATTTCATTCTCAAGTATTGGTAGAAAGGAACAAAAAACAGTTGTACTAAAAAACAAAAAAAAATGTTAACAAAAACAGGTACATTTGTACATAAAATATATAAAAATAATTTTGGCATTAGATTATTGTCAATCAGTCAACATTACATAAAGGACTGTGTTTTTTTACAGAATGTTTTCATAAATTGGTTTAAGAGAAAAGCATTTGTACAATTGTTTAATTCAGTCAAGCCCATGATTCAGTTCACCATATTATGGAATGATTTCTGCTTCATTATACGTATTTTGATGTACCGCTATCCTTGTTTCTGCAAATATATATTACTTTAATATCTACCAACTGAATGTGAAAATCAAAGAATAAGTACTAGCCTTGGCATTTTATTTTTTAATTGTCAAATTTATTTTCGTAACAACGTAATATGTTTTTGTAAAGATGCACATTTATTTGTATTAGTAAATTGCACCTTTATATTCGTTTTTCATTGGTTCATTGAGATCATGTGATCATTCTCATTGAAACATGGTCAAGACATGATCAAAGTCATCACCACTTCCCCCACACACACCTAAAACCCTTGTGTCACGTGACCTGTGCCTCGAGACTTGCAGTTTATATTTGTGAACTCCTGCTTTGTATTCGTAAACTCACATTTATGTTCGTAAAGTTTCATTTCATTATTCGCTTATGTACGAATATTTGTTTGCTTTCTGCAATAATTTATGGGTAATATGCAAGATTATTATTTGTGAAAATACTTTTTTTCAATAAAATTACAGGCAACTTTTTTGAAATTTACAAATTATAAGCTGTAGTTGGCGAATAACAGCCGTTAATCTTCGTATAAGGGAATTTAATACAAACGAATAATAAAGCAGTTATGGCACTATACCATATCAATACCTATCCTTTCCCAGTAAAAAAACAAAACATGATATTGGAAATAACCCCCAGGACATTGTTGCAATGTGTGCTATGTGGCACCCCGCATTCTTTATTCTAGACGAAAATATATGTTTGCATGGGATGGTAACATATTGTCTTAACATCCTTAATAGCGGTATGGAGCCAAGAATCTTTCACATGTCAAAATGAGAATCAATGATACAACTTCCCATGCATACCTGCATCTATTTGCACGACAAAGTGCAGCTGAAAAGTGGTAAAAAAAGTTAAAAAACACATACCCATAGTCGTACCGACTATATCTTACTATATGTAATATGGGTTAATAATTTTACCTTTCTACCCTTAAAATGAAATATGAATACAGAGGTCTTTACAGATTGACCTCAACATGTGCAACCTTGGGTATTTTTCTGGGTACTAAACAATGAGCAACACCAAAAATAGGTGTTCGATTTGCTAAATGATATGCGTTACCCTTTAAGGGCATACAAGGGCATACACATTTACTATGCATTTAGTTGTATGTTTTTAATATATGGCTATTTTATTAAAGGGTAGAAAGGTAGAATCATTAACCCATATTATATAAAGTACAATATATAAATGCACGATTATTTACTGTAGTATAATAATATGTACTGATGAATACAAGATTGTTTTG
This sequence comes from Owenia fusiformis, assembly GCA_903813345.2. Lineage (NCBI taxonomy): Eukaryota > Metazoa > Annelida > Polychaeta > Sabellida > Oweniidae > Owenia > Owenia fusiformis. The sequence goes on from CAIIXF020000001.1 coordinate 53,868,674, forward strand.
AAAATTAGATTAAACCGGAATAACTGAAATCATTTCAGGATTTGCCAGGGTGACAAACACAGAATTTTACCATACAGGACAGGAAGGATGGACAGAGCCATATGACCCAAGGTATTCCCTTGCATTTCTAGAGACAGGAACCTCAAGCCAGGAGACCCCCTCATATGTGAAGGGCTGTGCCTTCCATCACGGGTTCTCCCCAGCTCTAGGGCTGTATGGGGCATCTGGGGTACTGGTTCAGGACAATGTCGTCCACCATACAGTAGGGGCAGGTCAGTGTTAAGTTTAGTGCGTTTCCCCTAACAATAGTAAGTGTTACTTGGTACTGTTTCTTGTTGTAATAAGCAATACCTGGTACTGTTTAAGTAGTAAGTGCAACTTGTTACTGTTTTTATTTATAGCAAGTGTTACCATTCTGATTTATCAGAGTCCCTCTTTACCTAACGTTTTTGAGAGACTCTGATATATCATGAGGCAGAACATGTTCCTAGCCAGTGCATTCTCCAAGTAAATCAGTGTATATGGAGGAATAAATTAGTACCTAAGAATGCACCGTTCTGTTTTCCCCATTGTAAACTTTAATTCAATGAATTCATTATGTGGAAAACTTTTGTTTATCTTGATGGTTCTTGTTTTTATATTGAAAATTAATAACTATGATAATGTTGACATACTTCTTTTTTCTTATTGTTTTCCAATTTAGAATTTTAAACAATAATTATCATGCAAATGTCAACACTTGGATTATTTGGGAGGGCATTGTGTTTGGTCACACTCATTAGGCTTTGTCTGCTTATGTAATCATGCAACTGCAGGTAATGCCTTCCCATGATACTCATGGTCAATAGAACTCTATAAATAATTTGATTGGTCCGTACATTTTAGGGTTAAAGGAAACATTTATTCCAGTCAATATCCCACAGCCTGAACTATTCCAAAAGGATAGTAAAGGCTGTGGATCCCACAATGAAGTGTTACTGTAGTAATTCAAACTCAAATGAAAATACATGTGCATTGTGTTATTTGCCAAGTACAATAACAAACACTAAGCCATCTTTAATTTATTTGCACCAGTATAAGTAATAGACTCATCCTATTTTACAAAATGTTTATACAAATTTTTAAATATATTTCCATGTTTCATTGCAGGTATGGTCATTGAGGGTGATAATAACAGACTTTATAGGAACCTAGTGGTGCTATCTATTTTCCCAGGGACATACCAAGAGAGATTTGAAGAGGAGAATCTGTTATGGGAGGGAGGCATTGAGGTATATTAAAAAAGTTTTTTTTGGGGGGAGGCTGGTTTATTGTCTGTATGAAGGGATAGGTTATTGAGTTTTAATGACCATGGATTTCTTTCAATGTCCATTGATTTGTTTCAGTGTCCATTGATTTGTTTCAATGACCATTGATTTGTTTCAATGACCATTGATTTGTTTCAATGTCCATTGATTTGTTTCAATGACCATTGATTTGTTTCAATGACCATTGATTTGTTTCCTTGTTGAGGTTTGTGATTAAAGTTTCTTTGAAAAAATAAAATCTCAAGATCACATAAATTATCGAATTGTGGTTGCAAAAACAGCTACTATTTGAAAATTCCATTTTCATTTGGAAATTTTACTCGTACATGTACATTATGTTTACTGTATCTCCAATTAATTTTGTTCAGTTATAATGTCTTTACATTGCCCTGGAATGTATGATGGAAGCTCAACTTCCAATTTTGATGGTGTTCACTTTCACTGTTTGTCATTACTTAATTTTGAATTGATAAGCAATTGCCATGTTTATGATAGGTATATACATAAAAAGGTTCACTGTCCTTACAGGTCCATGGGGCGAATAAAGCTGTGCTGATCAACAATACCGTAGCTGGATCAGAGAGATGTGGCTTTAAAGTGAAAGGAGAGCCTTGTGATATAACTATGGCATCTCAGGACAAGTGGACTGGGAATACAGCACACACTGTGCTCCATGGTGTCCATCAGTTTAATATAGGATTACCAAAGTATGACCTCAGTTAATTAATTACTTGTCTTGTATAATCCTATTTCTTAGTAAGACATTTTCATCTTAAAGGAATAACAAACTCAAGACTCATTGTCCATGTTACGTGTGCATGTATGTTCTGGGTTCTTAAGGACAGTCGAGCTAATTATGTGTGTGTGAATGTGTGTATGAATGATACCTCTGGTGTGTTGAGCATTAACATCTATCCCTCTAGTCAGGTCGGCTGATGAAAATACCTTTTTTGGGGTTGCTGAGTTGGCCGAACAGTCTAGAGCGCCAGAACGAACTAGTGAATGAACATGGATTTGTTTGACTATACACTGTACTATTTTAGAAAGACCCTTCAAAGAAAATATATTTTCTATGTATTGAACACAAATAAAGTTTAAAAAGGAAACAAAATTCTATCATGAATTTGTCACTTTTATGGCTTTTATGGCTTTTAGGAGTAAATATGATTCTTAAATATCAAGTAATATTATCAAATAAAACTGTCATTATCCCACCACTTAGGGAAGTGGGAAAAAGTCTCAGCTGAATGAATTTATGTTACCAAGTTATGTATAGGTCACAGGACCAGAGGAGCTTTTAACAATGGTTACTCAAGCTAGGTCACATGACCAGAGGAGGTAATAACAATGGTTACCAAACTAGGTCATATGACCAGAGGAGCTATTAACAATGGTTACTCAAGCTAGGTCACATGATCAGAGGAGCTATTAACAATGGTTACTCAAGCTAGGTCACATGATCAGAGGAGGTAATAACAGTGGTTACCAAACAAGGTCATATGACCAGAGGAGCTATTAACAATGGTTACTCAAGCTAGGTCACATGATCAGAGGAGGTAATAACAATGGTTACCAAACTAGGTCATATGACCAGAGGAGCTATTAACAATGGTTACTCAAGCTAGGTCACAGGACCAGAGGAGCTATTAACAATGGTTACTCAAGCTAGGTCACATGACCAGAGGAGGTAATAACAATGGTTACCAAACTAGGTCATATGACCAGAGGAGCTACTGTATTAACAATGGTTACTCAAGCTAGGTCACATGATCAGAGGAGGTAATAACAATGGTTACCAAACTAGGTCATATGACCAGAGGAGCTATTAACAATGGTTACTCAAGCTAGGTCACATGACCAGAGGAGCTATTAACAATGGTTACTCAAGCTAGGTCACATGACCAGAGGAGGTAATAACAATGATTACCCAACCTAGGTCACATGATCAGAAGAGATAACAGTGGTTACCCAAATTATATAGAACACTAATTATTCTATTTCCAGATGCTCAAAGATTTCAAACTTCTTTGTGTATAACAGTTATGACTTTGGCATCTACCATCAGACTTCCTGCAGCATGGTACTTTCTGATAACATCTTGGTAGATAATGTTAATGGTATCATGCCACTCATCTATTCTCCACCAGCCACCTCACATAGGACATCTGATAAGGTCTTGGAGGTCTCTAATACAGTGTTTATAGGTAAGTTGGATGTCTCTAATACAGAGTTTATAGGTATGTTGGATGTCTCTAATACAGCGTTTATGGGGAAATTGAATACAGTGAATTGAATTGATACAGTGTTTGTAAGTAGGTCAGAGGTCTCTAATAGGTCTCTAAAATACTGTTATTAATGATTTGATTTGAAAATTATGTTTATCGTGAGATCGGGAAAATATGGTCTTTTTAGAGGCCCAGTATCAATTAAAAAAATATATAGCCAATTAGATATTATTGCAATGTTTGATGTGTGTTATTCTGCAGGTGCCAGCCCCAGTTTGGAGTGCAATGTCCCGAGACCAAATGGGGGAAGATCTAGGCCAGGAGTTCGAGCTCCACGGACCAAATCTGGGGGCCATGCAGGCTTTGTGATGTCCTCTTTCGAGTCTGGACCAGTCAGTGCCCCATTTTTTCCTTGGCATAAACCAATGTCTTATCCTACCATTAATGGCCATACAATTCTGAAAGGTGAGTCGGAAGAATACACATTTATTACATTTCTTTTTTTAAATGTAATGAACTTAGACATTTCTGCATCATAAATCTTACACATTTGATCAAAAATATCAAATATCCGTTATTACATTTTTGAAGGTAAATTAAGGTATGATGATCTACAATTAAGGTATGATGATGTATGTTACCAAGGGCATTCAATAATATTACTGATAATTTTCTGTCTCAAAACACCCATAATATGTACTTATTGTCATCTCCTTACCTGCAGATAATACATTCATCAGCTACAAGGGAAGGTGTGGTAAGAAGGATGATATTGCCATTATGACCAACCCATCAAGCGAGGATGCACAACACCCTATAACTGCCACTGGATCAAAGTTTGTGGATGTAACAGTCGACAACAAGCTTTACATACACAGACCAAGCCTTGGGTGAGTTTTTAAAAAATGTTCAAATAAAATGTTTACATTATTTCCTCAGCCTGAATTAGAAGTTATCTTGTGTTTGTTGTCTGGCAATGATTTCTTTGTAGTATATAACAGAAAAAGAAGAAATAATATACAAATATTAAATACAGTATACCAACTGCTTATTAAATGTTGATGACTGTATTCAGCTAGACCATATTGGGCCAGTTGAACACATTGTATATATGTATCCAACTAAAATATCATATCATTCAATTCATGCAATCCCAGTGTAAAATAGAACAATTGTTCCTTTAGTTTGGTGAATCCCTCTGATTGTGTTGACATGGACTGCGATGGTCTCAAAAAGATTCTCATTCGTGATGAAACGGGAAGCATCATTGGTGACAATTTGCCGGGGACTATATTTTCTCAGGCAGAGTTTGAATGGGATGGTAACCCAAGACGTGGCTTAGGGGACTATAGGATCCCAAGGATGATGCTCACTAGGGAAGATGGCTCAAGGATACCTGTTAGTGACAAGGCCCCAAATAAAGGTTACCTAGTATTTCCTAAACATGGACAACTAATTTGTGTTAAGGTCATTAAATGAAATCCTTTAAAAAATGCAATTAATTTTGTTTTGGTTTTATGTTTATAAATAAACATGTATGTTTATTTACTAAGTCTAAAAGTTGAAGTAAATATGTTTCAGTAATGCCCCTGAAAAAACAATTAGATGGATAGTAAGCTTAGGGGGTTATAAAATTACATACATGCAAGTTCTCTTTATGTACCGCTTAATTTTTCTAAATACTGGCCTTACGTGTGCATTTCAAAGAAAAATATCTTAACCGTACCTCTATTTCACAGGAATAATACGCAACAGTAACTGCAAGTGGCATAATAGATGGCAGGCCTATAGCTGTCACAATCTTGACCACCAGATGATGATAGTGGAGAGCATGGACCCCGACACTGAAACACGTAGAGTATCACCCCTGGCAATGCTGGCGGATGGATATGTGGACTTGGTGAATGGGCCCCAGGATCACGGGTGGTGCTTTGGTTACACATGCCAAGAGAGAATATCAACTTTTAATACTATAGTTGCTATGCAGAAGAATTATGAAATGTACTTTACAGGTTTGTCTTTTGTTATTTTGCATTTACTATAATAAATGATTTATTTTTGTAATGATAATCTCCCCGGTTTTATTCCTAGTGCAAGTTGAAAACTTACCTTCAGTCATATTCTTTATAGGAACTAACCCTCAGAAGCTCAGACTACATCTGCTGAATACCAACAGTTCAAGTGCAGTAGTTGTGGGCATATGGTATGCCACTCCTCAGAGACTGGATGTCTATCGCAATAATCTTTTCATCTGGCCAACCAACTCCAAGCTCAAGGATGGCAAGTTCAAACTTATCGCAAAAGACCCTCTTAAGCCCAACAACCAGTTTGTACCGGATCTATCATCCCAGGTTTCTGGATTGAACTGGATGGACAGTGACCTCCAGACTTTGTATGTTCTTGTACGTGGACCTGATCCTATAGAGATCCGTACCATGCCTGTGGTGGTTTTCTCAGTTGATGTTCCCCCTGTACCCCTTAATAAGTTCTATGAAAAGAACACCATTAGGAATATAGCCTTGCTTTTGAAGATCCCAGAAGACAGAATCAGATTTGTTAATGTTGTAAGGGAGACTCGTTTCAAACGTAGTGGCACCCTTAATGCAATGACAATCAAGGTAGGTGTTTTATGATATTTTGAAGAGTGATATATTTTGGAAAGAGTTTCTCAGTAAAATAGGGTAAACATGATAAATTAGGCTACTGAAATATTGCCTTGGTGAAATAGAAAATGAAAAGTTTCAAAAAATTTGTGAAAAATTAGGAATTTTAAATAGAGAGAAGAATTATGAGAGAATAATTTTTTTTATTTATTTTTTTTATGAGAGAATAAGTTTTTGCAGTATTTTGAATCTCCTTTTATATCAAATATTAAATTGCAGTGAACATTGGTGGAATTAGTCAAATAAATAAAAAATTTAATCATGAAGTGAAGAGGCATAGATTCCAGTTTTGAAAAAGATGAAAATTTTTTGAAATAATGAAAATTTTATTAAAAAATGATGAAAATTTTGGAAATAAATGAAAATCTTTACCACACCCGGTGATCGTGAATATGGGACGGAGGGGGGGAGCAGGCAATTTCTGCTAGGAAATTCAACAAATCTGGAAGATTTATTTTTTCAAGAAAAAGTTTACTATTGAATTGCTAAATGGATAGGCGCACGGTATGGTCGAATATGTTAGGTTTTCTGGGATTTTTTCTGAAATGATACGCATCTAAGGTATGAGATCTATTAAAAAAGGCACAAGGCCATCAACAGGCACAAATCAACGTTTTTGCTATAAATCAAGCAACAATGGTCTGGACGACCTGTAATAAATACTTGTAAGTGATGTTATCATAACTCAATTAATGTCATTGCTGAATTTATAAAATAAGTTTCCATATGTGAAATAAAAAATAATCGAAAATAATGAATTTGGGACGGAGGGGGGAGGGGACGGAGGGGGGGAGCAATATGTATATAAGACATGATTAGAGATGTTTCGCGACTTTAAGTCCTTTTACTCCAAATGACCCCATTTTCAGTCTCCAGGGGTATATCATCCAGTTTCTTACTTAGTTAATGAGTTCATTTTTCAAATACAAGAATTCGTGTGAAGTTGTTTCACTTTATAGAATTATTACTCCCCCCTCCGTCCCCTCCCCCCCTCCGTCCCATTTTAATTATTTTCGATTATTTCTTTTTTACGTATGGAAACTTATTTTATAAATTCAGTAATGACATTAATTTAGTTATGATAACATCACTTACAAGTATTTATTACAGGTCGTGTAGCCCATTGTTGCTTGATTTATAGCAAAAACGTTGATTTGTGCCTGTTGATGGCCTTGCGCCTTTTTATTATCGCACTTTGAAAAAGTGCTATATTGCCGTCGTCTTGTGCTGTTGGGCGGGCGGGCGGGCGGGCGGGCGGGCGGGCGGCACATAAACCAAATCTTGTCATCAAATTTCCAGGATAACTGCTTACCTGTTCAACTTGAAATTTATACAGATGCAAGAGCAGACTAGTACCAAGATCTGATTAGGTTAAGGGCATGCTGGGTAAACGACGTGGCGGCCATTTTGAATTTTTCAACAAATCTTGTCATCAAAATTCCAGGAAAACCACTTATCCGTTTTACTTGAAATTTTTACAGATGCAAGAGCAGACTATTGCCAAGATCTGATTAGGTTTTGGGTATGCTGGCTGAATTACATGGTGGCCATTTTGAATTTTTCAATTTGGCGGCCATTTTGAATTTTTCAACTTGCTCCAAATTGACCAAATTTTTTTTTTAAAAACATCTACAAGTTCTCAGAAGTTCAAATCTGACCTTAGATTTCAGATTTGACCTTTCGTTTACCTTCAGTGACCTTGAAAAGGTCAAAAAAGATGATTTTCTAAATTGATATTTTGGATTTAAATTTAGGTCAGCTTAATTACAAAACACCTACTGAGGTCTGAAAAAGTGAAATTTTCAAGGTCAAAGGTCAAGGTCATTAAACTAGGTCACAAATGATGTTATCCAAGTTTCTCAAAGTTTGAGACTACAAATCAATTCTTGTCATCAAAATTCCAAGAAAACCGCGAACCTGTTCAACTTGAAATTTTTACACATGCAATAGCAGACTAGTGCCAAGATCTGATTAGGTTTAGGGCATGCTGGGTAAACTATGTGGTGGCTATTTTGAATTTTTCAACAAATCTTGTCATCAAAATTCCAGGAAAACCACTTATCCCTTCAACTTGAAATTTTTACAGATGCAAGAGCAGACTATTGCCAAGATCTGATTAGGTTTTGGGTATGCTGGCTGAATTACATGGTGGCCATTTTGAATTTTTCAATTTGGCGGCCATTTTGAATTTTTCAACTTGCTCCAAATTGACCAAATTTTTTTAAAAAACATCTACAAGTTCTCAAAAGTTCAAATCTGACCTTAGATTTCAGATTTGCCCTTTCGTTGACCTTCAGTGACCTTGAAAAGGTCAAAAAAGTTGATTTTCTAAATTGATATTTTGAATTTAAATTTAGGTCAGCTTAATTACAAAACACCTACTGAGGTCTGAAAAAGTGAAATTTCCAAGGTCGAAGGTCATCAAATTAGGTCACAAACAATGTTATCTAAATTTTCCCAAAGTTCAAGACTACAAATAAATTCTTGTCATCAAAATTGCAGGAAAACCGCTAACCTTGTCAACTTGAAATGTTTACAGATGCAAGAGCAGACTAGTGCCAAGGTCTGATTAGGTTTTGGCCATGCTGGGTAAATTGCATGGTGGCCAGTTTGCTCTTCAAAGTGCGATATTTATCACTGTGTGTCTTGTTTAATAGATCTCATACCTTAGATGCGTATCATTTCAGAAAAAATCCCAGAAAACCTAACATATTCTACCATACCGTGCGCCTATCCATTTAGCAATTCAATAGTAAACTTTTTCTTGAAAAAATAAATCTTCCAGATTTGTTGAATTTCCTAGCAAAAATTGCCTGCTCCCCCCTCCGTCCCATATTCACGATCACCGGGTGTGTTACTATGGAAAAAATGAAAATTTCTGAAGGAAAAAAATCAATTTTTGAAAATTGGATAAAATTGGAAATATCAATTTTTTTGAAAGAAATGAAAAATTGGAAAAACTGATTTTTTGAAAAAATGAACATTTTTTGAAAAAAATAGGGACAATATGATTTTTCGAGTATATATGATTTTTTTCTAGGGACAATGTGATTTTTTGACTATATATGATTTTAAGAGGGATAATATGATTTTATTTTCCAGGGAAAACAGTAGTATTATGGAATAAATATAGGCATAAAAAGTGATGTCCCATTTTATGCTGGCATAAAAAGTGATATCCCATTTTATGCTGGCATAAAAAGTGATGTCCATTTTATGCTGAGCATAAAAAGAGATACTCCATTTTCTGCTGGTATTATATTATTTAGGAAGTGATGTTTAAAGGTAGTTCAAGATTTAAGACCGATCATTCTGACATACATTGCTGAACTAATGTTAGTTAAAAATTCCTAATAGAATTAAGAATTAATAGCTGAAACTGTTCTGTTTGCCCTAGCAAACAATATCCCAATATTGACCGAACGAGCGTAGCATGTATTTATTTGCCGATCGCACACACCCCCTGACTGAAAACTGGCTAAACCCCTGGTAATAAGTTGAATGTCATGGTTAAAACTTGGAAAGATATATAATGATCACCTATTCTTGGCATAGTTATGGGCATCTTCATAGTTTAGGCAATATTGATTACCATGGCAATGAGACTAGATATTACACTTGGATTCATTGTGTAACCATGTGGTGATGTTTAGTCATTTATTTTTCAGCTTGAGATTGGTGATCCACCATCCCCGACTATTAACACCCCACCTGAGGATAACAATTACTCAACAGAAGGGAGTTATAGTAAGGCAATTCTTTTGTATATTTTATTGTGATGTAGTATTATAGGATGGAAATCCTTTTCTTTATAATTTTACCTCTTCCTTTTTGCTAGAAATTTTAAATGAGATTGTTTTGGGTTAAAAAATTTGAATTAAAACATTGTGATCAAATGGATTTCAGAACCGAAAGCTAAGCTAAAGTTCTCAGAAATATTGTCACACTTGTGGTTTTTCATGAATTGAGCATGCTGCGTTTAAACAGGCAATATGCCTATTTTTGAAGAAAAATTGATAAAATGTTATTTGAAACATTTTACTCACGCACTCATCAAATATGATAAAAACTTCAATTTGGGTTAATACAAGTACTAAAATGAAAAAAAATTACCCGCATAGAAAACAGCATTTTTTGATAGAGTGAAAATATTTTTTGATAATATCGTGTCAACTCTGATGCGGTCTCTTTGAGCTATTTTTGGTGTCAAATGAAAGATCAGGTACTTATCAATCCATTGGAAATACTATGAAGATCAAAAGTCAGACTTCATTTTGTTCCTTTAATATGTTTTACCATTCAATTTCCAAGTTACGTGTACATCTAGTGAACACATTCTGGGAAAATTAGATTCATGTTACATCCAGCAGCTATACAAAAAAACTTGATTACCGAAATGTGTATTTATATATTAAGTGACAAACAACCAATGTCCATATTGAATTTAAGAAATATTTCACAGATGAATATGCAGGTATTGGCAACCAAGTAGCAATGACCTATGACCAGCTAAAGGACATAGCTGCCACACTAACTGAGAGTGCTCAGACTGGTAAACTTGCAGAGAACCTGGGCCAAACTGTCTATGCTGTGACCATTACAGATCCACTCCCCCCAGCTGTTGACCCAACAGGGGGAGTGCGCGCAACAAATGGCACTGGTGGTAGCCCTTTTCCTCAACCTGGGGAACCATTGTAAGTACATGTACAAGTAACATTTGCCAGGGATTTTTGAAAGGCTAACTCCTGTTTTGAAAATGATATAATGGATGTATTGTGTAAAGTATGCATAAAAAAATGTGTGATATATATATATCTTTTATAACAATTATAACAAAGCCTGATATACATGACAAGGGGAATTTTTGATATAGCATGACCTGTATTCAGGCGACATTGCCCAAGGATACCTCCCATGCAGGTTGCATTATTGGGTTTTCTGACCTGAATATCAAGGTTGAATTATAGACCAGCCCTTGCTTATCTTCCACATGTTCAAAAATCAGCTGTCCAGAATTGACAATTATACTAAGCTCTGGACCTATAAACCACAACTTACATATACATATATATTGCTCCGATGGCTACACATTCACAACGTGTCCTGATTTAGATACTATGAGAAGGTGATGGCCAAACAGATATCTGAGATGAGCAACCTTGATATAGGTACAGTATACCAGGTGCCTGTACAGTTTGTGCTGCAAAATCAACCACTCGGCTCTGTAGAGATGCAACCATTTAGTACACAGCCAGCCATACAGGCTCTAGACAGATTCGTAAGTAACTTGTATAAGTATATATAACCACATATCTCGTTCCAAATAGATCAAAGGAATAACTATTATTATGTCACCACCAAAAGTGGTGACATATTGTTATGGTCTCCGTTTTTTTGCGACGGCGGTTGGTGGTTGGAGGTTGGAGGTTGGAGGTTGGCGTCCGGCGTCCGGCGTCTGTAACAATTTCTTACAACTTCCTATAACTTAACAAATACTGTTTAGATTGACTTCAATTTTTTTCTAAATCATCTACATGTTCTCAGAAGTTAAAACCTGACTTTAGATTTGACATTTGACCTTCAATGACCTTCTCAAGGTCAAAAAGGTCTTTTTTCAACTTGCTTCACATTGACTAAATTTTTTTTCAAAATCATCTACATGTTCTCAAAAATTCAAATCTGACTTTAGATTTGACTTTAGATTTGACATTTGACCTTCAAATCTGACTTTAGATTTGACATTTGACCTTCAAATCTGACTTTAGATTTGACATTTGACCTTCAATGACCTTCTCAAGGTCAAAAAAGGTCAAAAAGGTATTTTTTCATCTTGCTTCAAATTGACTAAATTTTTTTTTCAAAATCATCTACATGTTCTCAGAAATTCAAATCTGACTTTAGATTTGACCTTTAATGACCTTCTCAAGGTCAAAAAAGGTCAAAAAGGTCTGTTTTCAACTTGCTTCAAATTGACCAAATTTTTTTTTCAAAATCATCTACATCTTTTCAGAAGTTCAAATTTGACTTTACAAGTTCTCAGAAGTTCAAATCTGACTTTAGATTTGACCTTTGACCTTCAATGACCTTCTCAATGTCAAAAAGGTCTTTTTTCAACTTGCTTCAAATTGACTAATTTTTTTTTCAAAATCATCTACATGTTCTCAGAAGTTCAAATCTGACTTTAGATTTGACATTTGACCTTCAATGACCTTCTCAATGTCAAAAAAAGTCAAAGAGGTATTTTTTCAACTTGCTTTAAATTGACCAAATTGTTTTAGGTGGTGACATTTTGTCATGTTAATGCCTTGTTCTAGATTGAGATATCCACGATTACTGATGCAGTCTGGCTTATTTATTAAAATGAAGGCCCACAGGCAGGATTGACAAACCTACATTAATTCATACTAAGAACTCCCCAGAAATTTCGAATGAGTGCAAGGAGTAGAATGGAGTCTATGATTGATTCAAACATGACCGTGCTCTAATTGAATTTCTCAACCAATCAGAATGCAGCATAGCCAATATAGAACGTTCTCTAATTCTCCATAGATGCACGACCGTGCTCTATCCAATCATCCGGGAATCTACGTATTGTATTTGCATTGTGACGTCACACCTGGGAATGGCGAAAATAACAGCGAGCTCGAGTTTGGTGTATCTCATGTAGCTCCAATCCCCAATTCTCTGAACAATGTTTTCATTTTTTATATGTTTGAATCGGAATAAATAATGATAGGCCATTCAATATGGTGAAATTCAGCACTCATTGGACAGAATGTCAGTACAAATGCACTCACCTTCGGTTCGTGCTTTGTACGACATTCTGTCCAACTCGTGCTGAATTTCACCATATTGAATGGCCTATCATTATTTATTCCTTAAGTAATGCCATATGTCGTTTTTTGTATCACAGTCAATATATTTGATGTGAATTCAACTTGGACTTTAACTATTCAACTAATTTTTATATACATGTATTAGGGACAACCTGTACTAAAGTTAGGACAAAGCACATCAAGATGGAATGTCACTGCAAAGCTTGTGGTTGAATCAGGTCTCCCAGGTACTGAACTACAGGGTAACACCACAGTGGAGTTCCTGGATAGCTGGGCTAACTTCTCAAACCTTGCAATCAACCTGTATGGCACAAATCAGTCCCTCCAGTTCCTGGTAATTAGATTTTCTTTCAATTTCAGTATGGTATGGTTTGCATTATGAGGATATGTAAGCATTAATGTTTTTTCTATCATCTATCATCCCCATTGCATGTTTTATCCACAATGACCAATTTGAGTACTTTTGAGAACATTATTGAAAAATGCCAGACGCTGCAAATTCAGTGAAATGTTCAGACTAGAATTAGTTAACAACAATGAATATATTTTTGCAGATACAGCAAGTGTCATTGACTTTAAATTCAGAGGAGTTTACGACGATGCCTCGCCAACTGAAGTTAGTTGACTCAGCTGCACGGGGCAGAACCAGTTCCCCAGGGTTGCCTCTAGTCCCACAGCCAATTGTACAGATATATGATGACAACGACTTACTGAATAGGGAGGAAATAAATGTAAAGGTATGATAGTAGCCACAATGTACATATACATGCCCTACTGGCTTGGACTCTCATAATATAGTTGTATATGAGTAGTATGAGTGGTATGATAGAAAACTACAGTATTCAAAATATAATTTCTTAATGATTGAGCAATTTACAATTAACTTCCAAATTAAATATTAGATCGGTTCAAACAGTGAACAATGTGGTACTACAGCACTCTGGATACATACATGTTACATCTGACACACCCTGTACATTTTGTATGATTGTAGGGACCTTGGACTTGTGAGGCAAGATTGCACCAGCCAGACAACTATTATGGTGACCTACAGGGTGACAAAAAGGTTCAGTATGATCCTACCACCCAGCAATGCATGTTCAAAGACCTTGGATTCTCTCATCCTGGTTATGGTTATATAATACACATTGTTGTAAAGAGTTTAGATGGTGTCTACGAATTGTCCACAGAACTAGGTAACTTTTTTTTACATATATTTAGTAACAATAGTTTTCTCTCTTTCTGATAAAGCTATTTTGCTTTCTTATCTAGCTCATCAAATATTTACATATTAAATCAAAAGTTTTTGTCGGCCAAGCAACCTCAAATAATCAGAGAGAAAAAGTTGATATATTAACATTCTTTGCCTCAACGGCTTTTTATTCATTCTGAATAACAGTTGGTTATAGAAATAATTTAGGTTTTGACATGTATATGTAACCCTTACCTGTTTGGTAACTAGGATAGTTAAATGTAAACTAGCGTTGAGCCAACTCCAAGATTTTATTCTCTTTCCTTATTGTAGATCTGCAATAAGATTTTTATAGACATAAAAGGTTGGAGGAAAATGTTTTAATTTATGTTCTTATGAGATTGATATTTTATTAGATTCTAAGAATTTAAGATGGCCAGAAGTTTTATAGGAACCCATAACAGCTTTAAATGAAAAATAATCCTAATTGGTAATTGTAAGTCTTGAATAATTAAGAAAATTAATTAAGAAAATTAGTTACTAAGACATACAATGTATATCATACAATTTTTTTGTTCACAACCTTTTTTCATGACATCATTAAGTGGTCTTATAACAAGGTAAAAAGTAGTAAGTAATTGAATACATAATTGGAAGAAAGTTGCTGAGAATTTCACCTACAAAATTCTATATACTGTACAAACAATTTATCACAATACTACATAGTTAATTGTATCACCTTTTAGTGTTTTAAGAATTTGACGTATTATTGAAGAACATGTACTTCCTCCTTGTAGGGTTATATTCTAGATTTAAATTTTAAATTGAAATTGTATGCTTAACCCAGGTATAGTAGGGCGGTGCATAATAACCTTAAACGAAAATTTGAGAGATTAAATCAACAATCAAGCGTCATTTAAATATCAAATGGTAATAGAAATTATGTATTGAAATATTTCTACTGTGATCAAACCTTCATATTAAAAGAAACTTAATGTGCGATGTTTATTCTGTTCCTTTTATCTTAGTTTTTATTAACTTTCAAATTCCCTATGATTCATATTAGATTCATAGCCTTTTGTCAAAAATTGTTTTGCAGCGTTCAGTTTTTCTTTAGAAGAAATGTTGATTTGTATTTTCTTAAAAATTAGAAAAACACCCTTCCTCTAACTCTCTGTTGAGTTGACTATTTAAATGTGTTATTTATTTAAAAATTAACGTTAATATTTTTATTATTTATTTTAATAAAATTTAAGATATTTTTGCAATTAATGTAGATAAGAGCATATGTTAATGGGATGGGTACTTTAACGAATATACAAAACACATGAAACATGTCATGTATCAGAAATCAGAATCTGACCTAATTATTGTAAAAGGGTCAGAAAGTTCAAAATTTTCTCCAATAGTCTTTGTATGTCAAACCTTTTTATGGTCAGCAAATTTCGTAAGACAAGATTGTCTCTTTTAAATCTTCCTTCAAGATCGGGCTTCGCTGAACCTGTATGAGGAGAAGTGAAATATCCTTGGACTGAGGAAGTGTTTGACTACCCAGAGTGATGAGATTTCTCGTTACCTTAGAAACAACCATGAAACTTAGAGTGACGAGATAACCTGTTACCATTTTTTTCACTAAATTGCTCTTATTTGAACAATTTTCATCCAATTTACACAGAAAATGTTTTAAAATATAGAAATGATCTCTGCCGACTGATTTCACTGAATTGTGTTGTTCTTTCAGATGGTATTGATGTCCTTGCTATAACCAGCACCCCAGTGGATGCAACCACCTCAGATGTGGAGTTAATCTTTGATGTGGACTATGACAGAGTGATCCAGGGACAAGAGAAATATTTCTCTTTACATGCCCTTAACCATCTTGGATACATGTACCCCAATATCAGCATCACTGATGTCTCGTTCGAAAGAGGTTTGCTTGTTTATTTACTAACAGGTCCGTAGCCATGGGGGGGGGGGCTACAGTGGTTTGAGTGGACACTCACTGGCCTAGAAATCTTTTAAAATCTTTTTGGCCAAAGTTGCCAAACGTGAACCCGGACCTGGAATTTTTTGAATAGTGAACCAACCCCCTTGGTAAAAGTTGGCTATGGGCCTGACTAACTTACAACTACAGTGTATGGCTATGTTGGAAGGTATTTCTACAGTTAATCGATATATCTCATCCAGATCGAGATAATAATGAGGAATGTTTCTTTTGGAGAAAACACCAGGACATTCCGTTACAGCATTCAATAAAATTTTGGGGCCACATTTGAAATGCCCCTAACTTTCCTTGACCACCATCACCATGTGAATGTATTTTTCAGATGGTTCCAGTGCCATGAAAGTCAGCTTCTACACAACAGGAGCGCCAGACACTCTATCGTTTACACATAGGACTATGTATGAGGACATTAAACGTGGTCTAAGATTCACCTTTAATGGGAGAACATTCTCTGCTTTTCTTAACATGAAGGTTAATGGGGAGCAGTTCTATGGTAAAGATGGACCTCCAAGTAAGGTAAGGCCATACTATATGTATTAAATGTTTTATTGAGATTTTCATATCATAGAGTCTTTCAATAAAGCCTGTCACCTTTAACTACACCAAGAAAGGAATAAATCATGAATCATGATTCATAGGCTGTTGATACAATAGCAAACTTAAACCTGGAAACATTGCTACCTATACTTACAACTAACATTGTGAATCTAGCCAGTTTATCCTATTTGTTGTTTGGCATTTGGCTGTTGGTGTTCGGCATCTTTAACATTTCCAAAATGAGAAATTTTACAAGTAAATTTTCTATTAATTACAATACAAACCTATTCCATGACATATGCTAATACCCCTAATTTGGAAAAATGGGCAAGTCCAAAAACAACAGGATAACCTGAATCCCTCTAGGTCAACTGACCTAACACCCCTTTATATGCTATAACTTCATAATTGTACGCAGTAAAACTTAATAAAAATACTGCGGGGAGGCAGGGTGGGCCTATGGTCATGGAATAGGTTTGTATTGTAATTAATAGAAAATTTACTTGTAAAATTTCTCAATTACATACAATCCAACCTATTCCATGACATATGCTGAATTAAAAGTAAAGGAGGTGGGATCCCGATTAAGCCAAAAGTATAATAAAAATTTATACACAAGTACTTATAATAAAAAGTAAATTCATATTACCAAAAAGTACTCTGATCTCACAAACCATAGTGATCCCTAGTAGAACAGCCACCGTCATCCATTGTAAGGCAGAGGCTGTGACACATCTGTATAACTGTTATTGTCCTATCATAGTGAGCAGTCTTAGCCATCTAAGGGTAATGACAAACTCCTATGAATAGAGACTGGTTAACCAAGAATGGGCCGTTTAACCAAACGAGGCAACCTTGCAGTTCTTCAAGGGTCCAGGTCACAAGCTAGTTGAGTTGAACCCTTCTGCAAAACAGTTCAGCTACACATCTGGGAGACTGTATGTCCTTTCACAGTGAGTATCCTTACCCATCTAAGGGTTGCGAATAACTCCTATGAATAGAACTGGTTAGCCAAGGATGGGCCGTTTAACCAAACGAGGCAACCTTGTAGTTCTTCAAAGGTCCAGGTCACAAGCTGGTTGAGTTGAACCCTTCTGCAAAACAGTTCCACTTACACAAGAACTGGATAGACAAGGAATGGCTGTGTACAAGATAAAGACAAACCAAGTCCACCCAGTATTACTTCCAATCACCAGACTACAGTGCAATACTGAGTTGGTAACAAGTTGCAGAGTACTTAAAGTTGTATCTAGTTCTTGAAGCTGTAGACCCACCTGCAGCTTGGATGAGATATACATGAGTTAATCCAAGCCATTGTTGTAGTTCTTGTCAGTGTAGACAAAGGCATCATCCTTTCATCCATTGGAATTCTAGGAAACTGCCGATAAATCAACTACCATGAGTCACAGCACAGGGTCCTAAAGGAACCAGTCTTGCATACAAAGTGAGGTGGAACACACTACATCTTGTCTTGTCACTGCTCTCAGAGTTGGTTGTTAGTTGAATAAACATCAAGTCTGGACCAGCGATGATCATAAAGCCGTTTCAGCCAACTTGTAGAATGGTTTAACGACAAAGAACAATACCACTACACATCTGCTAAGTGCTTCTTGTCTTTTGGATCCATAACAAAGTTACATGGAGCAAGACACCTCCGTAGACCCAGCCAGTCGAGGTTGGTACAGTCATCAGATAACTACAAGGATAAGTCAAACCATCTTCTTTGTAGTACCAATTAGTATTCATCATAGAACAGATCAACCATTACTGCTGACCTGGGCAAGAAGAGACATCTTCCATCTGACTAAAACAAGTTGTTCAATGGACAAACTAGTGCATCAAGACAGTCTATCCATCTGTATAAAACCTTTAACACAGCTACGCTAGTAGACACAGTGGCACATCAAGCACAAAGTGGAACAGCATACAGGTCCATACTTATCTATAAAGGATTAGTATGGAGATGAATCTAAAGGTGGTTGGAAACAAGCTTGCATTTGTTGGTAAACTTGTTAGACATCTTTAAGAAGATGAGGATATCACTGTTATGATTGTCTATAGTGGCCATTAGTGGTGTCAATTAACTGCTTGAGCATTAACCGGTTAACCGGGTATTTTTACCGGTTAAAGTCGGTTAACCGGCGGGAAATTTGAACTGATAATTTCAAATGAAATCGTCATCTTCGATCTTGAAAGTTGAAAAAATTGGAGAAATGATACTAGATATAGTATATCGGCGTTTTTTACGTTCGCGAAGCTTTACTCTATTCAATTCAAACACTACCTGACTACCGGACAGTAACTCTAAATTACTTTACCCTTGGAATCTCCACGAACACACCATAACAACGAGAATTGCAGCTGATTAGTGTTTATTTTAATTTTAATTTTCTCACTACCAAAGCGAGGCTTTGACCTTTGACATTTTGGCGACGTTGATAGACAACAATAATTAACAAAACTGACGAGTTAAAAAATGCATATAATAATATAATAATGGCTGACACTTGAAAAACAAACAGATTATCATGCAAAGTAAGCGCGGGAAAGCAATGTGGCAGGGATTAAAGTTGCTGATTGGATGTTTTTAAGGTGTTATCGTACCTTACTTCCTGTGAAAGCTATTTGGATTTTGATATAATAGCTTTCCCACGGAGCATTTGGACAGCTCAATGATCGTGACCTTTGAAATCGAATTAAGTCGATCCGCGACTTACTTTTGGTCTCTAACTGTGTCCTACATCAGTATCATCAATCCGTGTAAGTATTGTAGCGCTGGAGTACTTCTTTTTCGATCAAGACTTGTAAATTGTTCATCGAGTTAAAGTTTTACAGACCTATTTCCAATATGGCGGTTTCTGCTCGGACATTTTCGTAAATCTCCGGAGGTTGTCCGAACCTAACTAATTCTCAAAATTCATTTCGTTCGTTGCTTATCTCGCACCTAGCAAACCGCCATATTGGAAATAGGTCTGTAAAACTTTAACTCGATGAACAGTTTACAAGTCTTGATCGAAAAAGAAGTACTCCAGCGCTCCAATACTTACACGGATTGATGATACTGATGTAAGACACAGTTAGAGACCAAAAGTAAGCCGCGGATCGACTTAATTCAATTTCAAAGGTCACTATTGATCAGCTGTTCACTTCTCCGTTTGAGAGCCATAAGTTTCAAAATCTAACATGGCTCTCGAAGTGAGTAAATCGTACCTATCACATGTATGAGTAGCTCACATGAAACTGACGCTTGAAAAACAAACAGATTAACATGCAAAGTAAGCGCGGGAAAGCAATGTGGCAGGGATTAAAGTTGCTGATTAGATGTTTGTAAGGAGTTATCAGGCTTATTGTATGACATGTATGAGTAGCTTACGTGAAACGGACACTTTAAAACCAAACAGATTAGCATGCAATATAAGCGCGGGAAATAATAGAATTATACACGGTCAACTAACCACCCATAAAAACACAGACCGGTCAAGGCATTATCGGCGGTTAACCGGTTAATACTTGACACCTCTAGTGGCCATAGCATAACAGAAAGTATTCTACTGCCATCAATGATCAAAGTACTGGTAAGTGTTGTTCCCACAAAGAGCTTGGCTTGGAATGCAACCTTCAATTGTTGTATTCGGCATTGTTGATAAACTAGATCTATTGGATTGTGGTTAGAACATCCATCTGTCCAGGTTGTAAACAGCAAACATCACAGCTAGTGCTGCATATTGACAGAATACTGCAGAAACTCACTGGATCAACAAAATTCTTGGCCTGGAACCAAAAACTTTAAATGTTCTTCGCAGGCTTGCAAAAGACAGACTCGTGGTATCTTCAATGGATAGTACATCTATCTGTCTTAAGAGTATAACAGCATTGAACGTAGAAACTGCTACAAAAGGAAGCACTACTAGTATAGTATGAGAGTATAGTAGTGCTAGATCCACCAAAATCTGTGTCCAAAAACGTAACCTTTAAATTCATCCAGGTTTGTAGTTGGCAGCACTGGTTGACAAGAATAGTCTTTTCTCCCAGGTCTGTCTAAAGCTACCAAGAGCATACATCATGGATGTAGGTGTATTGGAACACTACAGTATGTAGTAAGGTAGTGCTGGATCCACAAAGTCCTTGACTTGGAGCATAACCTTTGTAGATCAAATTTGGCTTGGAGTTGAAACTCTAGTATCAACAGGATATACATCAGGCCCGCATGGTCATCGAAGTACTACTGCATGTGTCTACCAGTCAATGTTGGATCCATACAACACTTGGTCCAAGAAGATTACTTTTCAGTAGTCCTAAGCCAAACTTGCAGTTGCTCAAGGGAAAAAACTATATCATAAAAACATGATAAGTTTATCCAATTGGTAAAACTTCCAGCCCTTTACTTGTTAAATAGTAGTATAAGTACTATGAACTAGTAAAAATATAAAACCAAATGAAGTCTGGACTGGAGTGAAACCTTAAAGCAATCCAGGCCCAAAAAGCCCAAGATTAATTCCACAAATAAGGTAACTTGTAGTTTCTCAATGGAAAAAACGATATCATAAAACATGATTAGTTTATCCAATTGGTTAATTCTACCAGCCTGTTCTAGTTAAGTAGTAGTATACATACTATGAACATGAACTAGTAATAAAATAAGACCAAAAGGAGTCTGGAACTGGAGTGATACCTGAAGGCAATCCAGGCCCAAAGACAACAAAGATGAATTCCACAATAAAAGTGACTCGCATTTTCTCAGGGGAAAATACTATATCAAAAGAAACATGGTCAGTTTATCCAAGTGGTTAAAACTACCATGCTTTTAATAGTTAAATAGTAGTATTAGTACTATGAACATGAACTAGTAAAAATATAAGACCAAATGAAGTCTGGAACTGGAGTTAAACCTTAAGGCAATCCAGGCCCGAAAACCACAAAGGCAACTTTCACAATCAAAGGGATGTGTTTTCAATATTAGATGAAAACCACCTTGTTTGAAAATAATAACCAATCCACGAATGAATAAGTACTATGGTTATGAATAAGAACGAAAATGAAAGAAAACAGGCTCCAGATAATAAAAATGAGGGCCTATCACTTAGAAGCATGTTTAAAACACAAGATTCATGGTATAAAGAACCTGAACCGATGCGTAGAATCCTCTCTTCTACTGTTGATTGAATAATATAAAATTATATTTCAATCAAATGACTTATGATCTGATCAATTTAAGACAAGATTCAAACATGTGTGAAGGTACACCGCTTATAAAGAAACATATAGTTACTTAGAAAATATGCATGAAACCAATCAATACCAGAAAAGGAGTGATTGATAAGTAGCTGTTCAAAAGTATGAAGCATATTTTAAGGTGAGCCACTCCATAAAAAAAACTGTGGTTAGGGTAAAACTAACCAAAAGATTCTAAGACATAGAGTGGATCTGAGATATGTAGATAAACAATAATGTAGATCTCCATAAAGAGACACAAAAGTACCAACAAACAAAAAAAAACTTAGTAAAAATTATCCTTGTAAAATTAAAAATAATGATCAAGATTTGAAAACCAAGATATCCAAAATGATTGTAGAACAAACATCCTATGCCCTGGTATAAATAAAGAATGAATATGTTGTGACCAGAAGGCATTAATGAGCCATTCAATGTATCTTAAAGTAAGGCTTCTGTAAACTAACTAATTTTACACGAATGTAAAATTAGACCTAAAATTAGTTGATGAATAAGAAATACAAAAGTAAAAGCTGAGTGTATCTGTAAGCAGAAACAAACAGAACATAGAAAACAAGTGATGTGAAGAGAAGCAAGTGGATGAAACGTTCACATCTCTTAAAATGTCAAAAAACTAATATTTTAAATTAATTGACTAAACCACACAATTCCATAAAGTGCTGGAACCTGAAGAACCCTACAAAAGGGTGTAAAGTGATTGTGAATAAAGATGAGAATTAACTACATCTAGGAACAATGCAGATTCAATCCAACTGAAAAATATGTTATCTAGTCAAGCTAGTTACTAAACTAGAAACAAAGTTAAGACTTATTCCCGACTAATAAAAAGTAAGAAAAAGAAACAAGAAAGATCAGAAAAAAGATCTTTCAATACAAGTAAAGTGTAATAATAATTTACACTCATCAATCAGTAGAGTTCTTAGAAAAACTCCACCTATTCATAATCGCTGAACACAACATTTCAAAAAAGAAAACACTGTTCAGTGGATAAGCACAGCTTGAATGTAATGATTACTGAGTGAAAAACTAAGGAATAGTCATTCAAAGAAATGAACTCCAACAAAGCCACTGTAGGTGCATGAATAAGGGGAATAACCTTTTGAACCTAGAAGGCCATCATTACATAATATACTACACAAAAGTATAGTCATGAACTCAAAGGATTAGAACCCTGCTAGTAAAAGTATACTAGTATAGGGTTAAAGAGTAAAGGTCCCTTATAGGAAGGTACAAGTATGAGTGAAAAACCTTTACAAAAAAAAGATAATACAAGCCAGTAGGGGTCAAATAAAGTTCAACTTGGTCTGAACTTATTGTCCCAAAGACAAGCTAGGCTAACCTAAAATTGACTGTTAGGTAAACATGTTGCTTGAAAATAAAATCCATTGAAGGATTTCCTATAAACTGACCTATTTCTAGTGTTAGAAGTACACTAAAATACAACCACAAATGAGCTCACTGCACTGAAGAATGACTTGTGACTCTGTCCAAGTACCTTCTGCTGCTGAGGAGGCCCTGCTGAGGTATAGTCTTGAAGATCTGCCATGGGATGGTGGGCACCAACTCCCTCAGTAAACTGCTACTCAAGTTGTGCATGCTTCTAATATGCACCTTGCTGTCCCAAAGATCGGCTACTTGGTCATCTGTGCCAGTTCAGATTGTAGATTTTCCGACTTCTGTAGACTATCATGTTGACTAGGTTCCCGTTACAATCTGGTAACCCCTAGTCCTGCATTTATCTGCCATAAATTTACCAATTCTCTCAGAAAACTTCTAGCAGATAGAGTAAAAAACTGGACTCTAAAATTTTTCCACTTTTCCATACATAGGCAAGTATGAAGTTATAGCATATTTATGTTCATGTAGAGTATAGATATGGCCGTGAGAGTCGTACATGTAAAATTATTAATATAAAATTAATATAAATAAATATTGAGCCAATTAACACAAAACACAATACCTTGGAAAATAATGGCTAATTTAAGTTAATTAGCTACAAGAGTTTACAATTTGACATAACTGTTAATTAGCTCAATTGGATATATTATAATACCATCTCCAACTCATCTTCTTGGGCGAAAATAAGGCTCCAACTGGTGGTGTAAGCTGGGGAAGGAGGTGAGGGAAAAGAATCGAAATGTATAACTTACATTGATGTTAATGGATTTTGTACGCACCTAGGGAGAAAACCCTCCAACTACAATCCTATCGATATCTCGTCTAAAGTCTCATCTCGTACTCTCGAGATCTGAAGCTTGATGTTTCGTTCAGTGTAACTTACCAGAAACATTTACCTGGGATAACCGGGGAATGGTCTTCTTAGGGCTTGTTCATACCTAAACCTTAACCGACTCTCACATTGCCATAAATGAAATTATTGTCAATAATTTGAATTTATGTTCATGTAGAGTATAGATATGGCCGTGAGAGTCGTACATGTAAAATTATTAATATAAAATTAATATAAATAAATATTGAGCCAATTAACACAAAACACAATACCTTGGAAAATAATGGCTAATTTAAGTTAATTAGCTACAAGAGTTTACAATTTGACATAACTGTTAATTAGCTCAATTGGATATATTATAATACCATCTCCAACTCATCTTCTTGGGCGAAAATAAGGCCATGCGCGATCTCTCGCGAGAGCCCAAAAGAAAAGAAGATTAATTAGAAAGTAGTTAAATCATTTATTGATACACACAAATCAATACATGAATACCAAATTATAAGAACAACATAGAAATGAACTAAAGTAAATCCGCAAATTCTGAAATATGGATGGACAAATTAATGTAATGTAATGTAATATGCTGTAAATCTCAGGTAAGATAAAGGAATTAGAATTGAATGAAAATCTTTGAATTCAGAAAGTGCGGGTTTATCTCAATTAAATTTCTAGTACATCATGAAGAAAAAACAGTAGCTACTTGAAATTTGCATGCTCGACACCTGTTTGAGCCGACTTTGGGGTTTACATGAAAATTGAATACTCGACACCTGTCTGAGCAACTTTGGGGCTTTAATGAAAATTGCATACTCGACACCAGTCTGAGTTTATAAATGTCTACCTAATATATTTTTTAATGTATGTATGTATGTCATCTCCCAATCTTTTGATAGTATAGTCATCAAGTCCAAGATGTGTGGCCCATGTAGCTCCGCCTATCCGCAGACTGTGGCATTTATAGAAGGTAGGATCTACCTGACATTAAACAAAGAGTTTGTGAAGAAAATTGTTAAATACAGAAGTATTCACTGGAGCATCTCTATAAATGAAAAGAGGACCTGATTTAAAGGACCTTATGTTCAGGTACAACTTCATATGTAATACTGGACAACAAGATGGTAATTGAGAATTAATTGATATCGTAGCAGGAGATGAGCTATGTTTAAAATGTGAAAAAGTAATAATGAAAAAGGCTTCATCGGGAGAGAATTTAATACTTTCTAACTGTAAGTTGTGTCCAGCGGAAGTACTTGTCAACTCACTACTTCTTAGTAAGCCAAAAAGGCTGTAGAAACATAGCTCTGTACAAGACTTGAGCAAAAGGGTCAAAATCTACTTCAGAAGTTTTAGAAACCATTTGTTCTAACAAGGGTGTGTTGATTGGCAATCTAGTGCCTATGCTAGGATTTATTTTACAAAAACCAGAAACAATTTGAGAGACTACATAAGAAGTAGTGGGATCCTTGAAATTGTTAATTGTGAAAATATGATAAAAATGATATACCAGACAGAACTGACTTGAATGAATTAGGGGGATAATTCTTTAAACGAAGATGTGCTGCAAAAAGGCTAGCAGAGGCTGGGGTTAGAGGAAATTCACCTATACCTGTCTGGGAGTTGAACTGTACTAATAAATAATATGACTTTCTGGTAGACGGGGGTTGGGCAGCTTGAAGTGCTTCTAAAAAGATAAAAAGTAACATAAATGTTTCTAGATAAAGCGTCAGCAGCAGAATTAAGAATACCAGCAATGTGTTCACTTTGAACATGATATTGTTTAAGATACATTTTAATATATAGGAAGTAAGAGTTGCATGGACGTTTGATTGCTGGTAGAAAATTTATTTCGGTATGTTCACTACTGCTTCATTGTCAGAATGCAGGATAACTGTGTGTCCAGACATAAGTTTTGCCTATGCAAGTATAGCAGTAACAATAGGATATAATTCAAGAATATTGATGTCCAATTCTTTCCATTCTGATGGCCATTCCCCTTTAAACCAAAGATTATTGCAAACGGCTCCATAGCCTATCGTAGTAGAAGCATCGGTAAAAGATGCAAATGTTCTCTTGTCTCTTGTACTTCTGTAAGGAAAATAGATTTCCCATTAAAGGGAATTAGAAACTATTTCCACAATAATAAATCCTGCATAGATGGAGTGTTGATTAAGATTTTATAATGTAGCTCCTTCATTTTTAGATAGATGAATAAATAATGAAATAAATGATCTACCGAAAGGAATCACACAACAACAGTAGCTAAGGAATCCTATAGCAGATAAAAGTTCTCTTTGAGACTTTCTTTGGTTTTGGCTTAATGGTAAAGGGGTTGATGTTACATAAAGTGTCAATGATTGTTTTGCCATTTCCATGAGCAAACAAGCTTCTAATAGTCTTACACAAGAAGCAACCTTTTCCTAAATGTTTTATAATATCTATGGCTTGTTGTACGGTTGCATATTTAACTGTAGAAGTTTCGTCTGGGATAGTATCATTATGGGTTGGCCTCTGGGATGTGATAAGTTGTGAATAACACAGAATTCACCTGGAGATTTTTAGGAACGAGAAATAAGGGTGAAATAATATCAAATGGTGGCTGGTCAAAAGGTCCAAGTATTCTACTAGCTTCAAGCTCTTTGTTTAATTTTTTGAGAGCTTCTGGGTTCTTAGATATGATGACAAATTATCATGAGTAATGTTGTAATGTTCTGGCAAATCAGAGTGAGGAAATTTAAATCCGTACTAGAAACCATGAACTGTTTCTTCTTGATGTTCATAGCCTTCAAGCCAATATCTGAGTCTTTCAGGTTTAACTGGAGTAACAACTTGTGTTGACATAAGTTCACTCGAAGGGTTTTTTGGAGTCTCCAGTACCTGAGCGCTTTTTGTTGGGGAATTGGGCTTGCCTGCCGTTGTTGCGGGAGTAACATTTTGCAAGTTGGGCAGGTGTGGTTAAAGGGACAAGGGGATATATATTTCAAGAGGTGAGGGGTTTGATCATGAAATCTTTGGGTATAGACAGCAATAAATATACTGAATGCTCGGACCCATTCTGGAAATGAAAGGATTTTCCCTTCTTTGAAGGGTTTAAATTCAAATGTTTTGATTCAAAAGAATTGTCAGATTACATCTCACAGAGGACATAATCATTGTTTTTGTCTTCTTCAATACAATCATGAATCAATACATGAATACCAAAATATAAGAATATGATAGAAATGAGTTAAAGTAAATCCGCAAAATCTGAAATATGGACAAATTAATGTAATGTAATATGTTGAAAACTGGGAATTGGATTTATTGAAGCTACTGACACCTGTCCTTGTAGCATGGCATTTGTGTTGGGAATTAATCCATAAGCTGTAGAGACGGGTTGGGAATTATGAAAAGCTGAAAGGTTAGTAGAGACTGGAGGGATGAAAGGGTAGGGTTGGATATTAGCGCTTGATGCAAAAGATGGAATAGGGCGAGTAATAGATGCTGTGGGTCTATTTAGAGAGAATGAAATGTTGGGTTGGAATGGAAGATGTAGTGGAATAAGAAGGGAAAGGGGATAAGGGAAAAGTTGTTGTAAAGTTGCCCCTTATTAAAGTGGGCATAGACTTGGCTGCAGTCAGGGTATAAGAAGTGTGATACTCTTCAATAGTAATACTTGGGTTAGGTCCTTCAGTTTCAGACATTTGCAGTGAAATAATTAGTAGTTATATAGAGGGTAAGCAACTTCAAGACATAGAAACATTTAGATAAATATAAATAGAAGCACATGCTCCATGTTAGATGTATATAAATATGATGCCCATAAGGCTAATCATAATAAATATGATTTAGAATACACTGCATAAATAAATGCATATGATATATAAAGATTATGAATTATCATAATATAAATATGATGCCCATAAGGCTAATCATAATAAATATGATTTAGAATACACTGCATAAATAAATGCATATGATATATAAAGATTATGAATTATCATAATATAAATATGATGCCCATAAGGCTAATCATAATAAATATGATTTAGAATACACTGCATAAATAAATGCATATGATATATAAAAATTGAATTATCATAATATAAATATGATAACACTTAAGAATAAAGGTAAAGTATACAATGCATGAATAAATGCATATGATATATAAAATAATATGAATTATCATAATATAAATATGATAACCTTTAAGAATAAAGGTAAAGCATACAATGCATGAATATGAAATATAAAATAATATGAATTTTATCATAATATAAATATGATAACATATCATGTCTAAAGGTATAGTATACACTGCATGAATAAATGCAGATGATATACAAAATAATATATATTTATCATAATATAAATATGATAAAATATAAGTAAACAGGAAACTAAATTTCCTAATATAAGTATAGTACTTATGAAGGATAACTAAGTGAATAAACTATTGTGAAAAGTTAACGACTCTCTGGCTTATGTTTGGTTAGAGAAGAGTAGCCGTCTCTTCTAATGTTAAGTCTAATTATTATTACCTAATAAATGTAATCAAGAAAACTCAGGACTGCGCCTTTCCAGGACTTGACGAAACGCTTTTCCCCTTTGCATTGAGATGTATGGGATCGTAGGAGTCAACTATCAAATTTGACCATTGATTCTATATTGGGTGGTATGTGGGTGATGTAGGAACAAAAGTCTATTGCCCTTATGATGATGAATATCATTTAACAATTTGAAATTGGTAGATAAAATATTGAATTATATTGAATGCCTTCTGAAGCAGTATTGATCGAGGATTTGAAAGGATGCCATGAGCGTTGAAATAGTTCTCCAATATAAAAGGCTTTTAATGAAGGATGTATATCTAAATATTGTTCAGCCAAAGTGATGAGATTTTTTGCAACAAAGGTAGATGATCTATGAACCAGATCATTTTCTCCTAGCTGTAATATAGCCATATCTGGATAGGGATTTTTATATTTTACATCATCTGAAATTGTTTAATTGTATATACAATGATGGTATTATAGTTAACTATGTCTTCCTTTAATTTAAAGTCAAAATGGTTAGATTCTTCTATTTTCCGAACAAAACTGTGGCCTATAATGCTGACCCTAATAACATTAGGCATCTCTAATTGTCTTGTATAATGGGAGAAGAAAGGTAAGGATATTATTGACTCCTGTCTTATCCTCAGAGTAAAGTTTATTATGTGCAATAAGGTGTCAGAAATATAGAAGAAAAGGAATAATTATAGCTCTCTCAAGAGATAAATATATATCAAATAATAAAATGATATCTGTACCTTAATGGTACTATGAATAATCCCAATAACAACCAGAAATCTCTGGAATGGGATAATACAATAGAATAGATATATTTATTTAATAGCCTACAAGGTTACTTACACTCGTAAATAAATGAAATATCTATTATTAGATTGGATGGAGTCTATTGAACGTAACTTGAGGACATGTATGTGACTTACTTAGGTCCAAACCTTCTCTATATTCCGGCTTTGAGTAGAAAGATTAGCTGCCTTGGTGTTGTAAATATTGTAAATCAATGTGTCACACACACAGGAAATACGGCATAATAATATGAAATATATCTTTATGTATAGATTTGAGAAACAACAGCACACATCTCCGTCTGAATCTATTGTTATATTTGATTTCTTTAAGCGAGAATAATTTCAAAGTTTCCTACATTATTGACGTCTGGAACCGGAAGCCATTTTTAGCTACAGCGAGAAAATGTAACCATGTGTCAAACTCCGAAAAGAAATTTTGAAATATCTAAAACCAGACAAGCAACGCTTCATCCTAAATATAATTAATATAAAATGATTTCTAGGTGCGTGTAGCAATTTTTACATACGAAATACGAGTACATACGAAATAAATGAAGTTACATCTAGCTGTAAGGTAGAAACTCGAGTAATATGTGACGTGTCCATATTCATCAATAAATTAATTCTTTTGTATAAATTCAAGTTGTAAACCATATGAACGAGATATCAATTGAATACTTCAAACATAAAACTACAAAGTCATAAAGACAAAAGATAAAACGTGTTTGAAATTTTTTTTTTTTTTTTTTGAACTTTTTTAAACTGACGTTTTTTGTGTGAAATATTACGATAAAATTTTCACAAAACGATTCAGCGATAGATAAATGTATATACAAGAGATAAATGTCGATAAAAAGAATCGAAATGTATAACTTACATTGATGTTAATGGATTTTGTACGCACCTAGGGAGAAAACCCTCCAACTACAATCCTATCGATATCTCGTCTAAAGTCTCATCTCGTACTCTCGAGATCTGAAGCTTGATGTTTCGTTCAGTGTAACTTACCAGAAACATTTACCTGGGATAACCGGGGAATGGTCTTCTTAGGGCTTGTTCATACCTAAACCTTAACCGACTCTCACATTGCCATAAATGAAATTATTGTCAATAATTTGAATAAAGGGGTGTTAGGTCAGTTGACCTAGAGGGATTCAGGTTATCCTGTTGTTTTTGGACTTGCCCATTTTTCCAAATTAGGGGTATTAGCATATGTCATGGAATAGGTTGGATTGTATGTAATTAGAATAAATAGAAATGAAATATATTTTAGGGTGCACCTCTAGGAGTGATAATAGGTGTTCCCATTGCAGTTGTACTTATATTGATCATCCTTGGGGTACTCCTACTTGTTAAGTCTAAACACACAAGTAAGTTGATCAATTAAAATTGTAAATTCATAATTGACCTTTCTTATAAATGCTGAACTAGAGTCCATTTCACTGTTTAACTTCGTCAGTAAAAGCTAAAAAATAAGAAATCAAAATATCATTTTGCAATAATATATAGAAAAATATATTCCTATTGTACATGAATGACATTTGTATATCTTGGATTGCTTCTAGTTTAGCTTATGAAGTGTGTGGCCTCTTATATTTGGATGCTTCTCTGCCATGTTATTTTCAATAAGATTAACATGGCTGAAATTTTTCAAATTACAAGACGGCACAGGCTTATTGCACAAAAAACTAAAAAATCTGAAATATACAAATGTCATTCATGTACAATATGAATATACTTTTCCATATATTATTGCACAATGGTCTCCCAATTTCTTATTTTTGCCGTTCTACTGACGAAATGAAGCAGTGAAATGGACTCTAGCTGTTGTGCAAGACCAAAGAAACTAGGGTTTATTTATTTATGGAAGAAATAATGTTTTTTTTGTTATGGTAGATAATAATCCAAGTTATTTCTTAGCATCCTTCTTCAAGAAAGAAATATTGATGAACAAATAAAACCTTATATTACTCCGACCTATGTTATTTTATTAGCTCACATGGTGAGCTATTGCAATCACTCACTTGTCCGTCTGTCTGTCTGTCAACAATTGGCCAGTTTTAAAACCTCTGTCAATAGGATTCCTGTTTTAAGTTATTATTAATTCAGAAAACTCCCCTATGACTCCTGGCTCAAAAGCTCGCCTATTTTCAAAATGGCCACCATTTTTGTCTCACAAAATTCACTTTTGGCCCATTTCCTAGCTTTACAAATAATTTCAGGTGTCCTGCATTGTAAAAAGCCATGTCACTGTAAAGAGTAGTTGTATGAAATAATTTTGTTACAAAAAATTGGCAAAACATTTAATTTTTCCTGTTATTCAAATTATTTTTGTTCAACATCAATACAGAAAACTCCCCTATGACTCCTGGTTCAAAAGCTCACCTATTTTCAAAATGGTCGCCATTTTTGTCTTGCTTAATTCACTTATGACCCATTTTCTAGCTTTACCAATAATTTCAGGCATTGTAAAAAGCCCCCTTATACAAATTTACTGGCTGTCACAGCGCTCTCACAGCCCGCTGTCACAGCGCTCTCACAGCCCGCTGTCACAGCGCTCTCACAGCCCGCTGTCACAGCGCTCTCACAGCCCGCTGTCACAGCGCTGCGACAGCGCTCTCACAGCGCTGCGACAGTGCTCTCACAGCGCTGTGACAGCCCATCGGAATGTACCATGCAAATGAGGCTGCGACAGCGCTCTCACAGCATTGCCATATATGGCATTGATTATGCATCCTTCCTTCCTACACATAAATTTTAGTTACCTATAGCAACAAGACAAGAAGATAAGGGTAGATATCAGAAAACATTTAGCTACCCAGACCCTGCATTTCCATCCAACTGATGACTATATATTTGCACCCTAGATCAAGTTTGCATTTAATTAGAAACTTACTTTATGGATTAAAGCCAGCTTATATATCTACACTCCTTATTTGGTTTTTGGCTTGAATTCCATTGTTCAGTTTGAAAGATAGCTGTTATTGTACATGTACATGCAAATTGCCCCAATTGTATCAATTTTATCCTTTATGATGCACTATATGTGCATGCTAATACATTGATATTCCATACCTTTAGTTTAACCATGCAGTATGTACTAACTTGCACAAAATTCATTTCATTTGATCCTTTTTCTTAGATCACTAGAACATTCCAAAGGTATCTATAAATAATCAGTAGTACAATACCTTACATATGCTTTGTAAATTAGTAATGATATGATGGCCATTTCAGCATAACTCCTTTGTTCTTTCCTCCTACAAAATTCCTGCTCTAACTGATTTTTAGTTTGAATTTTTTAACCCACAATGCATTGGTACTTCCTGCTGTGAGAGGGCTGTGAGAGTGCTGTGAGAGCGCTGCCACAAACTGTGGCTAAGAGAGCATGTTGCTGTAATTGATTCAGCCACTTAATTACTGTCACATCCCTCTCGCAGCGATGGATGGAAATAGAATGCTGTGACAGCGCTCTCACAGCGTTCTCGCAGCGTATGGATGTGAGAGGATTGTTGCTGAAATTGATCCAGCCATCATTTTAAGCCTATATGCTGTCACAGCGCTGCGACAGCGCTGTCACAGCGCTGTCGCAGCAATTATTTTCCGTAAGGGCCATGTCACTGTTAAGAGTAGTTGTATGAAATAATTTTGTTACAAAAATTGGCAAAAATTACATGTTCATCCATTTTTTTTATTTTTTATTTTTTACTTTGGCCTAAGTTATCTTTATTATTTGTTCAACAAAAAACTTTATAACTCTGGCCTAACTTACTTTTATTGTTTGAGATATGACAGCTTCCCCTCAGGACTGACAAGTAATAATAATTCAAAAAAACAAAGTGAAACTACTACATGTATAATAACATATTTATCATAACTCTCTGGACGTACCTCTTTCCAAAACACAGATACATGCAGATGAAAGGATGGCTTTATTAGACAAGATCAAAGGATCAATGAAAAACACATTCACAATTAATATAATGTTTTGGCTTTTATTAATTTGGATATCTTGGAATTCTTTTTTTTACTTCACAATAATGGGGAGATCATTTTCAAATTATTGTATAGCAAATAATTCAGAAGACGATATCCAATTGAAGAAACTTTCAACTTTAAATATCTCAAAAATGACATTCAACAAATTATCATCTACAACACAAGAGAAACATACAACTCTGAATTTCAATTCTCAGATAAATAGAAATTTGGAGGTTGGAACTGATCAAATGCAACAAAGAAGAGACAGAATTAGATCCATTTGCGCTAAACTACCAGCGAGGTCTTACATAGGGAGCAATGTGTATATAGATAGGGAGCATAAGTTGCTGTATTGTTACACACCAAAAGTTGCAAGTACAACATGGCGACTGATTTTGACTGCTAATCACTATAATGTAAACACCAGTGACGTTACTGAGGATATGACTGGGCCAGTTTGGGGGAAAT
This sequence comes from Owenia fusiformis, assembly GCA_903813345.2. Classification (NCBI taxonomy): domain Eukaryota; kingdom Metazoa; phylum Annelida; class Polychaeta; order Sabellida; family Oweniidae; genus Owenia; species Owenia fusiformis. The sequence continues at coordinate 53,902,691 of CAIIXF020000001.1, forward strand.
GGTATGCTGGGAAGATTCTAGGCTCATTTACAATGACGGGTAAAACTTACGATGAAATGAGGACAATGCAAAAAGATTTGTTTAAGTTCATGTTTGTCCGGGATCCTATTGAGCGACTACCATCAGCATGGCGTTCGAAGATTATAGAACAGAATACTGATCATTACAGAAGAAATTATGGATCAAAAATGATAGAAAAATATCGAGAAAATCCTAATCCTATTGATATCATTCAAGGATATGCAACATTTGAAGAGTTTGTGAAATATGTTACCGATGACCATAATAAAGGAGACGAACATTGGGAAGCATATAGTGATCTATGTAACCCCTGTCTAATCAATTATGATGTCATAGGTGACTATAAAACACTTTATGATGATGCCAAGCTAACATTTCAGCTGGCTAATCTGACTAGATTTGATTTTCCTGTAAAGAACTCTGAAACATCAGCTAATATTAAGGGTTACTATACCAACCTCACATCAGCTACAATAGAAAAGATTTATGACAAATATGCCTTGGATTATGAGATGTTTGGATTTGAGAAGTGGCTCAGCCATTGAAAAATAATGGACTTTCTTTGTTGATTAATGTTGTGTTATCACTTTCAACAAAATGACTTGTGTATTTTGAATGACCTTTGTAGTGTCTGACTGTAACAGATTCTTGTTGACAGGCATTTCTCTTTAACCTGCATGCCAATGGACCTTTTGAAAACTTTTTGAACAACATAGATATTAACTTGCAATCACCTAAAAATCTTATCTCAAAAATGAATGAGTGACTTTCACTGAAATATGTGATATTGAAATTTAAGGTGACATACTTGTAGTAAATATGTAATAAAGTAATAATTTGTAGTTTTGAAAGGTGTTTGTGTTTATGTCCCAAAAGATTACATTGTAGAATTGCTATCGGATATTTTCTGGTATAAGTCATTATCACATGGTTAGGTGTTTCTAAGCATTTTGATTGGTCAATTGTGACAACGTATATATCGTATCACTAATTTTCATGTGATATGGTGGGCTGTATTACTACGGAGTCAATAGTAACGATATGACATCACTGGTTATATAACTTCATAGCTAAAGAAAACAGTATGAAAACAGTATGAAAATAGTATGACGTCATATTGTACGAATACAACAGTATGACGTCATATTATTTCAAAGCGAACTTTCAAAACACACAAAATTATAATAGTTACTGGGAGTACAGAGTACTGAACACAATCATAATGACCAAATCAAAATGCTTCAATTCAACATTCCAAGACATGTGATAAAATCCCATCACACTTTTCAGCTTATGTGATACAGGAAATATTCCACTCGGGTAAGAATGTATCACCACTCAAGCTTCGCTTTCTTGGATGTTACAATATTACCTTTCGTGGAATATTTCCTGTATCACATGCTGAAACGTGTGATAACTGATAGTATCACATACTTTAGTGAGGGCAATAAGAAAAATGGGAGCTGGAAAAATTAAAGCAAAAACCCTGGTGGCTAAGATATTGAATTAATCCTCCCCATGTAGATAATCAAGAGTTGACTAGGAAACAATACATACACCTATTATGTATAAATATATTTGCATCCACATGTATTACGTAACTGGGTTTTCAGAGAAAAATCAAGTGTCTGATAGCAACAGCCATATACCTCCTGACATTCCCCTAGAGCAGATGACGCCAGTGGAGGAGACCACAACCCCACAGATCAGAGCACATGAACTTAAGCCTCCAGTCAGAGTTGAGATTGTTGAGGCTATGGGGCCCTCGGCGTCTGCTGCTGCTGATGTGGACCTCTTACCAGCTATACAAACTGTCAGGCCCAAGACAGCAATGGTCAATAGAACTCTGCCTAATGAGGTCATGATGACCCCAACACCTCCAAAGGTCTCCGGTGAGTACCAATCAAGTATTCTTAAGTAAATTCTTAGTTATGCACATTTTAAAAAGTGTGTGAACAATGTTAAGTATGTTATGACCATATAATAATAGCACCAGACCCATTTTGATCCCCTTGTGCAGATCGGATGTAATGTTTTATCATTCATTTAAATCCCCCCACCTATTGATGTGGTTCTTTCATCTTAATTCCATGATCTTACAGATGCTAAGATTAGAAAGCCGATCTATAGGATGAACACTGAGAGATCTTTCACTCCTGTGACAAACATCAAGGTTGGACCCTACACCACACTAGATAACCTTCGCAGACAGATACGTCCTCAGATGGAGAAGAATTTTGGTATGCTATATTCTCTTGGTTTTAGGTTACTAAGGTGTACAACCTTTAAAGGGTTCCTATAAGCTACCCGTATAAAAACAATATGGCGGCTTCAGGCGAGTCAACTGGATCAGTCCATTTTCAAGAATAAGGGGAGTTTTGTAAAATCCAGTTTATTGAAATTGTCTTGGAGATAAAGTGATCCGTTTATAATGATTCTGATAACATTATTGAGAGAGTGATTGTTCAAAGATTGTTCATAGAACTGCTTTGTTTCATTTGGAGGATATTTCATATACATGTACCAAGCTGTGTACTAAGTAATGGGGAAATTTAGATGTCAAATTTTCATTATTATACACAAATAGAAGATCCTGAAACTTTACCCATAAATGTGAAATTGATTTGTCAAAATAAAAATCACTCTTTTATAAATGTGTGACGATCTATAATATACTAATGTATATAACAGATAGAGGTGTTGACACAACAACCTCGAGCCTGTGAACACTTGAGTATTATTCCAAAGCCTCTTTGATGTCTTTGTAATGATTACAGTGAACAAGCATATGTGAAATAATAAAAACGTCTTCTCAGGAAGAGTTTGAAAATTTCAAGATTGTGAAATTTTCAATTTTTTCTGAAAATCGATTAAGTTAACAGTCAGTCACCAGGTCACCTTAACATTGATTTGTCCATCTGTCTCGCAAAATCCACTTTTGGACCATTTGCCTTAAACTCTCTGTCAATAGGATTCCCGTTTTAAGTTAATTTTGTTCAACATCAATACAAAAAACTCTCCTATGACTCTTGGCTCAAAAGCTCGCCTATTTTCAAAATGGTCGCCATTTTTGTTTCGCGAAATTCACTTTTTGCCCATTTCCTAGCTTTACAAATAATTTCAGCTGTCCTGCATTGTAAAAAGCCATGTCACTGTAAAGAGTAGTTGTATGAAATAATTTTGTTACAAAAAATCGCCAAAATATTATATCCGTTTTTTTATTTTCACCCATTTTAGCTAACATTGATCTGTCCATCTGTCTCGCGAAATCCTCTTTTGGACCATTTGCTAACCTCTGTCGATAGGATTCCAGTTTCAAGTTATTTTTGTTCAACATCAATACAAAAAACTCCCCTATCACTCCTGGTTCAAAAGCCATTTCCTAGCTTTACAAATAATTTCAGGGGTCTTGCATTGCAAAAAGCCATGTCACCGTAAAGGGTAGTTGTATGAAATAATTTTGTTACAAATAATTGGCAAAAAAATTATATCCGTTTTTTTTCAGCCATTTAACTTAAAATCGATTTGTCCATCTGTCTCTCAGTCGGTCCAAAATAGTGGCAAGTGGCTTGATATAATTTTGTCATGGCGTTTGGGGTCACACAGGCTTGTAGTTAGACTTACTATTTATTCATTTTCTAAAAATTATAAATTATTTCCAATTCAGGAAAGATGTCTGCATATGTTTTCCTGAACACCAAGCTTACCCCTGTCACCCCTCATGAGGAGAAAGAAGACACAGTCCTGGATACATATGGAAGAGAAGCTGTGCTACTTAGAACTCTCAAGGACACTGGTGAATATTGACTTATTATGCATTTTTACATCATCTTAGATTCCAAATGTTAATGGTATTTGTTGAAGAACAAAGTTGATTGTGTTTGGGGATGGACGTATATGATAGCTTTGAAAGGTTGATATGGAGTTCAACACATTAAAGATTATTGTATTTCAAAAAAATTATTATGTGTATGCTTTCAAATTGCAGATGTGGGGATGTTCTATTGTATCTGTGGAAGTGTTGCCTCTCTACCGTGTGTTCTCTGTAACAGTGTCAAGTACTGCAGTCCTGCCTGCCAATCTATTGACTACACCTCCCATCAAACACAATGCAAGTCCATACAGGATGACACAAGCTCAAACGAGCACATTTGTTAAATAGACAATTGATTCATTTACAGAACAATAATAATATGTCAATCTATAGATATTAGGTAATAATGGTCTAACATAATTTGTACTGTGACTCTCTTGATGCTTAAGAGTAAAGCCACTTTCCTGTGTGATGTCTGTCTGTCTTGCATGGTGTATAGAGTTCCTTGACTGGTGACTGCCTACATAGTATGTTTTCCAAACTTTTTGTGTAATTGATAGACATATGTGATATAAGTATCACATTAACAGTAGGTATTATTAACGGGTTGATAATGAGACAATGAATATGTGCCAATATGAAAATAATTATACTTAATTTTTTAGTGTATTTTAACAAAATGTATTATTTCATTGATATTAACAATTCATATCCGTCCAAAGTTCATGGATCATGAGATGTCTCCTGTATTACTATAAGTGCCAAAATGATACATCTAGTTACCATGACAATTCTGCTATAAATAATGAATATATAGTTTTTAATTTTGTATGAAATTTTATTTTTATATTTCTGTATCTTCTAGGAGCATGCAATAAAATATAAAAACAAATTAATTCTTTTATGTTTCTTCCATAATAGTTTTTGTTAATAACCCGTTTAGAGGCATACATGTAGCTATGCTCATTTTCCAATGTACAGTACGGAGATGGTTTTCCAGGTTTTAAATTAAGAGGGGCACCTTGATTGAAAGAAACCAGGTGACATGTTCCCCAAGTAAAAATTAATGCAGTGTAATTTACTTGAACCTTAATTTATGTTCACCAACTAAATTAAAATTTGAAAATAGTGGAATCAATATGTACAACAGGAAATAGTTACAGAGCGCACAAAATGAACGGAGGGGGGTGACTATAGAGAGGTTTCGCGGGTTATAGCTAAAACGTATCAGTATCCGCAACCACATTTATTTTAATTAAACTTCTACACATAAATATGGTGAATGAGTTACGGATTTTAGATACGTTGAGCCAAAACTGTTGTGCGAAACCTCTCTAATAACGTCTCTTGTATTTATTACAGGTACATGATGTGAAATTCGGATAAATTCAAATGCCCGGATGTGGGTCAATTTTGGAACTGATTTCAATTCGTCAACTATTATAGTGAGTTATCGTCACAAGTGTGAAAAGTGTGAATATTTAAAAAAAAATATATTGCTTTAGATAATTACAAGAACTTTCAGTCTTCCACACTAAGATCAATCCCCACATAGATTATCTGACAAGGACAACTTTTCTTTTAACTTTTCACACATGAATAATAAAACATCTTTATCTGTAATAACATCCACTAACGTTTCTAGATAAACCTGGGTAGATCTGAATGGCTTTTTCTGACAACTGCAAGTAGAATCACATTTAATTCCACTTTTATCACCACCTAGTTCAACTCCTATTTCTTCAAGATAATTCTCAAATTTAGTGGGATTTATTGGAAGCATTTTATGGTTGTATTCTTTGACTACTTCTTCAATGTGCATATTGTGTAATACATGGTCGTTATCATATAATAATGCACAGTGTTTGTCCAAATGTTCAGAAACTCCACTCACATTTACATCATTTCTTCCACCATCAAGTTTCTGTCTTTTATATGGTGATACATCACTACTGCCCTCTATTTGAGACACATTTTTACCTGTTGTAAGGATAGAAGAGCATTGTCCATGAACATCAGAGGGAAGAAAGGGTTCAGGAGATTTACTTGAGACACATTTATCATGTTTAGTCCTTGGTTCAGATTGCTGTATTTCTGTACTTGGTGGAGAACTTTCTGTAGTTCTTGTTACATTTGCTACTATCTCGGAGTGAGAATGTAACTCAGTTGGGTCTCTGTTCATATTCTGCAGTGCTACCATCAGTAGTTGTAGGTTTTCTTGTTGCGTTGTTTTAGTCTGAAAATAAATATAAATTATTCTTATTCACATGTGAAGATTTTATCATATCCTAAAAGATAAAACCCATATCTCAACAATTAGATGGTTTATTATCCCATGGTATCAGGATATCACATGTAATAGTGAAACAAAAATAAATGAAAAGGAAAGTGCCTATGGAGCATCATAGCTTGAATTTAGCATATGTTTCATCAAACAACTTCCAACACATGTTGGAACAATCATTATAAAGATGTGTCGTCGTAGGAAAATAATGCACTATGGAAGTGTCATCATAAAAAACAGATAATAATAATTCATGAAAAAAGACATTCCATCATACAGAAATAGAAAAAATATCTATGCCAGATGATCCAAAGATTGGCAGTCCACAGTTTGAACTGATAAAACATATCCCTGCAACTTTTTAAATACTTCTTTTTTGTATATTTTCTGTGCATACAAACTATTTGTATTATAATTACCTCTGAAGGAGTTAACCAAGAGTCCTTCAATTTTTCAGCACCATCGTTATCCTTGAGGCTCTTTGAGCTGTACAATTCAGTGCACTGCTTATCCTGTTGCTCCATCAGAGAGAATACCAGAGTCCTTGTAATTGCCTCAGTGAGGTGGTCTATATCATCAGATCTTAGATCAATCCACATATTCACAGATATACTTGGGGAGAGGGACTCGACATAGTGCCACCAGTGCTTGGGTACAAATAAGACATCCCCAGGCTCTAAGATCACAATGTGTGGTGTAGTATCCTAGAATATGACATAAACGTTCTATAACAATGTTTTATATAAATATTTCCCTATACTGAAACACAATACATGTAAATATTTTTAAACTTGTTTCAATTTAAAAAACTCCACTAAACTGACAATTAACCTTCTCTAAAAGGGTCTTACTTACTTTTATCCTCTGATAGCGTTCAAAGTTTGGATTTCTGATATTGACTTGACTGAATACACTGGACTCTTCATATGGGAGTCTCGTAGGGTAGAGTTTGTCACTGTCTGTGGGTGGGAACATGATCCATCTCTTTCTATAAGACAAATACAGGGTGTTACATATATAGTTTCCACCATTAAGGTTGAGTAAAGTTGTTGGAGGGTATAAGGCAGGATAAAACATTTCTCTTGTATCAAATTTTTGTTAAATAAAAACTAAAAAACATCCTAGCATATATTCAATTACTACTTTGCCATTTAAAACATACCTGCCCTCTATCTGTGCTACAAGATTACACCCATATGTGTCATAATGACATGGCGTATTTGCCCCCTTGCTACCAATCCATATGGTACTGTCAGCACCATTTCTATTGGGAAACCCAAATGTATTCCAGTTGACACTCTGAAATAAGAAACTACAAATTTATTTTTAACATTATGACTGAATGAATTTAATTAAATGGATGTTTTTTTGCATATATTTTTCATTTTCATATTTGGCAAAATGTAACCACATGCCATTTGCCACAGACTCAACCACTGAATACCAGACACCATCCACAAAAAAGTTATAACAATATGTCACGACTTCATGTAGTGACATAACAATATTACTGACAATTACCCTGAGCTTTAATCTAAGAGTGTTCTAGATGTCACCTAAAATTCAAGAATATGGAAACGTAAATCAAAAATAGCAGAGACCTTAAATACCATTCTGTAATAACAGAGATCAGTTACGTACTTCCAAGATGTTATCATTCTCATGAAATATTTGCTGCATGTACATGTAGTCTGCATAGCACCACTGGGTCTCTCTGTCCACAGCACTAAGCGGGTTGGAGTCTGTTGTCTGTCTCAACCAGTTATCATAGTCACTTAGGGTAGCTTCAATATATTTAGCTTTATTCTCATATTCAACTTCTGAAACAGAAATTTGTTGTATATGTATGTCAATAAAAGTTATAATATAATATGCTGTACAGCATGATAACAAACACATTTTGGAAAGGTTGCCACCCAAAGAAGCGAAAATTATGCTAATCAATGTGTATATTGTATTGTTAAAATTGATAGTCATCAATCACCATTAAATTGCCACTTGATGCCACTTCTGTCGCAAGAATCTTGGCAGTCAGACAATATATTTAAATGGATGGAATTTACTGAATGTTTTATACATGATTTAAAGAAATTGATACAAAAATAGTCAATTCAGATTATCATTCCTGGTTCATTTTAGTAATACATACAAATCAGAAGATAAAGATTTCTCCCTATAGTGTGCGCCAAAACTCCAGAAAATCCCATTAACTGATGTTGAGGTAGGTTACTATGATTTGACCCATAGTCATTATAGATTGGTTCATCGACTATTCATTTTTACTTGTCTGCACTCAAAAAAGTGACACGAAAGGGCTAAACGGTTTGCCCCAAGGTGCAACTGTCAAAAAAATGAGTTTGACAAAAATCTTTTTTTTCAAATAATAGCAGCGAGTATATGAAATAGGAGACAAATTTGATATTGATATGTATGATAGTCCATTTGGGTGTGGTCATTTTTATTAAAAACAATAATATTGAAGAATTATACATTTCTGACCTTAAAATGCCATTTTAATGAAAAAGTCACGGTTGCTATCAATTATATTCCTATTTTACCTATTCAATGTTTTCTATATATTACACTTACCATTATATTCATTTTTGGCAAAGTAAATGATAATGGGGCTCACACAAGGATCCACTTTATTTACAACTTTTTCATATTTAGTGATGTTTGAAAAATTACTACGTTTAACAGAAAATGATTTGTTAAATGTTAAACAAAATAATGATTATGTGTTTGTTTCGTTGTTTCAACTGAAAAATCACAATTCATTGCTCTTGATCTTAGAGCGGCAGGGCATATACCAGTATGACCAATCTTCAATACAGTTGATCCTTGTGTGATCCCTACTATTATTTACTTTGCCAAAAATTAATATAATGGTTATTCAGATATATGAAAATCATTTGATAGTCAAAATAAGAATAATATAATTGACTTTTGAATAAAAAGCATTATATATTCAGAAGTACCAAATTTGTACCATAATTGTTTTTAAGAGAATAACCATACCCTAATGGACTATCTCTGCAAATCAATAACTAAATTTTGCGAAATTAAATTTGCTTTAAATTTTCATTTTTGAAAACGCACCTGCTTATACTTATTCAATTTAGAACCACAACAGAAAGTAACTCTTTCATGAAAAACTTCGTCAGCTTGACGGAAGATTACTGAGTGCAGTCATTAATATGACCTCATATTTGGATAACCTCTCTTCTGTTATAATTTTACTTCAAATTGGCAAAGGAGCAGGGAAAGTATCGCAACAGACTTTTGATAATTTTGACAGTTGATAATTTTTTTGTGAGTAGTTTCTGGCTATAAAAAGTAAATGCTTGGGAAAGGCGAATCTATAATCTTCAAGAAAAGTTCAAAGAATAGTTTCCAGATCAATTGGATTATCTTATAATCCATGTTTAATCCACCCATCAACAAGCTTTTTCAAAATACATTCGTCATTTTCACTATTGTCCCTCATTTTTTTTACAATTTTTCATGCAAAGTTACATTGTACTTGAACACATGTTTCATCAAGTAAAATATGTAAGGAACTCCATGAAGTTTGTTTTTGAGTTTTTTTTGAAAAAATGAACCTCTTAAAATGCATGTTTACAAAAATAATTTAGGAGTGATGTAAAAGATGGCAATGTTTTTCAATAATAACATGCATAGGTGGGTGAATTACTCATGTGTGTTGTGTTTTAATCCTGCATTCACTGACTGAGTTAGCCTATTGAAAAATCGTAGAGATTAATAATACAAACAGTAATACTATGAATACTTCTACTTCAAGCTCAAATAGCGCTTTCAGGGTCCTGTGTTGAAATACTAGATCACCTTATGTGCATGAATTTTCAAGAGAAACCATCAGTGCAAGCAATTAAATGAAAGCATCATCCGAACATCACTTGAAAAGTACTAAAGTGGTGAAAAATTGCAGGATGTTGACAGAAAATGTGCCTAGGGGAGAGGGTCGTCTCTCAACCCCCTCCACCCCCTCCCTGATCACGGGACTAATACATGTGATATGGCAAAGTCCAATTCATAGATTAAGTTTCCCTTGCAGTCTTGTTGGCATTTTTATTAGAGTTCATGTTTTGTTTATGTTAATGGGTGAGTGGAAGACCCTTGGGTGGGAATCAAATATAAAATGTTTTCTAAAATATATATTTGAAATACTTTGTGTATGTACAGTCACAAACTCTAGGCAACATTAACTAGTAATGGGGCAACACCCCAACTCAACTGAGTGAATGTGTAAACCATTTAAGGAACAAAAAACATTACATAAAACAAACTCAGCATGCAAACATGTAAAACTGGCATGGCAAAACAATAGATAGTGAAACTGAATAATAAAAGCACATACGACTAGAAAACAAGGGATTAATGAACACTGGTGTAAAGTAATGAAGGGACCTGTTAAAATGACATGAATGGGGATTGGTCAATTTGAATAGTAGAAATATAAAAAATGTGAAAATTAGCCAGGTAGAGGGGGAGAGATAAAGGGAGCTGCTGCTCCCCCAAGAGATTCTTTCAAAATGATGCAGTTTCTCACCAATCTGAGCACTTCGCATGATTTTTTAGCCAAAACTGTCAAAAAGTTCATCCCTAGGCAAAAGCTTTGCCCTTGGTAAAACTGCTCCTACCCCTTGGTAAAAGCTGGCTACAGACTGTGTAAAACACTTGTGTGAGAACTTGAACATGAACGAGTTCTGTTATGACCCCCAGTAATGTTGTCCATCTCTCAACTGGTTTAACTGGGGACCATTACATCAATTGGCATTATATCAATCAGGCAACAAAAAGAGGCCAGTGATGTGAAAATAGTCAATAGCACGGTGTTATAGCATGACGGTTACGCCACCTCTGAAAACGAGGTTGGACAGCTACGTTCACTAATTTATCCAATAAAATGGCCGCGATGGAAGAGAAAACTAAGGTTGGCGCATTATTTTCTATTTCTGTGTATCAATGAAAGGATGAACGATTTATGTAAAAATCGCATTCGGTGATACTTTCAGTAATGTATATTTTGAACGTAGCCTTTGCAAATTGATGCCCGGGGATAACATGAAAAAGGAGAAAAACTGTCGAGTTTGAAATTCAAAACTACACAAAAATTTAGTAATTTGTTTATTTTTGTTTTTGTTGTTAGGGCATGGTCTACATTGCCTAAAAACCTTGTGGTATATAGATGTAACCTACATACGATCATGCAAAGCCAATTGAGCATTGGAAACCACCTATGTTCTACTCAAGCCATAATAATGTAATTTGAATTTGCAGTAGTTATACACAGTTTACTTATACTTACAGTTAATATTTTGAGTGGCTCATGTACTGAGACAACACGAGAATGGACCAAATATTATAAACTTTGATATCTCAGTTGGTAGGTTTACAGATTATATTCTGTTTCTTGTAGACCACCTGGCAGATTTGACCCAGTCTTTATAACCATCCATATATACGTCACCGAATGGAACTAGTTTAAAAGGAAATCTTATCTGTGAATATTTCCTACAGGCGAGAAAGAGGACATGCTGCCTTTCCCATCCGCCATTTTTTGTTATCGTTACCGCAAAATTTTGCAAATCGCCTTGACCTAACCATAATGCTATAACACCGTGAATAGGGGACCATAAGTTTACACATTCCATGTGTACGTTCATCAAAATAGTGCGATCTTAACCTCCCTAATAACTGAAATTGTTGACTCAACCAATAGAATCATTCTATGTTTGTTTATGTTTGTTCACATTAATATGGAAGAAAATCGGACATTTTACTAAAAAGATGTTATTGTAAATCTTAGAAATAATGATAAAGGTAGTATACACCACACACTCAATGGTATTGATTGTGGTTTTCAGAGACTCTCAATAGGGACTTTAAGCTTGCAATGTTTTTCACAACCTAAATGTGAATGGAAAATATTTAGCGATGCATTTGTATGGGCGATTGGTCATAGGTTGGCGTTTCGATTTTATATGCAAGCTTAATCTCCCTAATGTTAACATTAAGGTAAGAGTGTATGTTACTCATAACATTTTCTTAGGATAACATTTCTTGAATTGATGAATATGCAAAAATTATTCTTAGCATATCATCCTTCATTTCATTATTTGAATAATCAATCTGGAGATAAACTCAAATAAGGAAGTGTGTTATAAAACATCATCATATATGTTCAATGTTTTTTCAGAAGCTGGATCAAAATATTTGTCTTACTAAAATTATTGGCAAAGGTATGATGTACTAAATTCTTGTACTGTATTTATGATTTTAATAGCACTGTACCTCGTGAATCATTACTGATAAACAAGATACAGAAAACCTGTTCAAAGTAAATGCTATAATAAGGCATCATAGAAATTATCATAAAGAGAGGTATTTAGAATTTCTTAGCAACTTATAAATAACTAGATTTGTAAATTGAACAAAGTTCAATTTAAGACTCCAGATTGATTTACTTGAGTAAAGAGCTGAGTAAGTAACTGAGTAGGAAGCTGAGTAAGTAGATGATTAAGTAATTGAGTAAGTAGCTGAGTAGGTAGCTGAGTAAGCAGCTGAGCAGGTAGCTGAGTAAGTAGCTGAGTAGGTAGCTGAGTAAGTAGCTGAGTAGGTAGCTGAGTAGGTAGCTAAGTAGGTAGCCGAGTAGGTAAGTAGGTAGGTAAGTAGGAATTTTTGACCGGAAGTCGGATTGAAATTTGGTTTGCAGATTTGGACTCCTGAGAAAATTCTACCCTTAATTCATAACTCATTTTATTTTGACCTACTTTACGGACACCATATCTCAAAAGTGGGTCAAAATACTCTCTGACGGCAAAAGGCTAACACTATTAGCACACTCTTTGCTACCTGTATACAAAATTTTGAAGCAAATCCTAAAAGTGTAGTGCCAGAATCGCAAAAATAAGGAAAAACTATGAATTTGACCTAGATTTTGACCTAGGCATTTTGGTGTCCAAATATTGAAACTAGGTAGCTTTTGAGGTCCCCTTCTTTATAGGAATTCATTATCTTAAGATGTACTCAATCTATATCTCGTATTTTACACTTCAAAAAAATCTTTTTTCCTTGACTTTCTATCAGGATAACATCAGATCGATTTTTCTCGAAATTTCAAAACGCCATAACTTTCAAACTGGAAGTCGGATCGAAATTTGATTTAAAGATTCGGATTCCTGACAAAATTCTACCCCTTATTCATAACTCATACGTTAAATTTGGCGAATTTTTATTTTGACCTACTTTTCGGACACGCCATAACTTTGGAACCGGAAGTCGGATCAAAATTTGGTTTGCAGATTCGGATTCCTGAGAAAAATCTCCTCTTAATTCATAACTCATATGTAAAATTTGGAGAATTTTTTATTTTGACCTACTTTTCGGACACCATATCTCAAAAGTGGGTCAAAATACTTTCTGACGGCAAAAGGCTTACGCTATTAGCACACTCTTGGCTACATGTATACAAAGAATTTCGAAGAATATAATTAATCTGTAGTGTCAGAATCGCAAAAATAAGGAAAAACTTTGAATTTGACCTAGATTTTGACCTAGGCATTTTGGTGTCCAAATTTTTATGAAAAGAAGGTCTTGTGCTCCCTTTCTTTTATGGGCTTCCATTATGTTTAGCTGTGCTTAGTCTATATCTCGTATTTTACACTTCAAAAACATATTTTTTCCCATTGAATTAACATGGGGCACCAAATTTAGCGATTTTTGAATTTTTAAAACGCCATAACTTCTGAACCGGAAGTCTGATCGAAATTTGGTTTTCAGATTCGGAATCCAGAGAAAATTTCCTATAAGACTGATATCCTGGACATTGGATTCGGTGAAATTCTTTTTGGACCTCGTTTTCGGACACTGATATCTCGAAATCGGTTTGGGATACCAAAAAACTAAATCGACCCTAGGTTTTCTACTTTTTTATGAGGAACACAATGAAAAAAACCAGGATCAAAAATATTGAAGGACGACCGAGATAATGGGAAAAAGTGACAAAGTACTGGATTTGACCTAGTTCTTGACCTTTGACCTAGATAAAAATTTGACCTAATTTCCCATCATCCCAGATACATTCCCTAGTTAATCATGTAAGCAGCTTAAAGTAAGCTCTTCTAGTTGGCGAGAAATCTGGGAAGGAGGAAGAGGAAGAAAGAATAATAATAAGAAAACTGGCAAAAGCAATAGACTCCAGATTTTCATCTGGAGTCTAATAAAAAAAAGAGACTTCTACAAACCATCAGTGTAAAACTTACAAGTGATAGCACAGTGTGAAAAACAAGCACCAGAGACTAAACAAAGGTGGCATCAAAGCACCTAGTACAGATGGATAAAAACAAACAAACAAAGCAACTTACACACATACACACAGGTTTAACTGCACTCAAACATTAAACAGTCAATTTGACAGGTATTCAGAATTTTTGGGGAAATGCTGCGGTAATGCTTCATTGATTAAACAGGGGACCAAACAGCAGGGGATCAAACAAGTCCAACCATTCATTTATGAAAACATTTTGAACTAACTTTATGGCACACTAATGACATCTTATATGAGTGTGCTGTACTAAAAGCATAGCTTTTAGATCCCCATTGGATCCCCTTATATTGGATTATCATAATCCTAATCCACGAGGAGTTCCTTATATATTTTAAGTGATGAAACATGTGTTCAAGTACAATGTAACTTTGCATGAAAATTGTAAAAAAAAATGAGGGACGATGGTGAAAATGACGATTGTATTTTGAAAAAAGCTTGTTGGTGGGTGGATTAAACATGGCTTATGAGATAATCCAATTGATCTTGAAACCATTCTTTGAATTTTTCTTAGAGATTATACATTGGCCTTTCATATGCATTCATTTTTGTACAGCCAGAAACTACTAGAAAAAAATTATTTACTGTCAAAAATCTGTTGCGATACTTTCCCTCACTCTTTTATTAAAATTGACATGATAAAACAGAAATGATTGACTATTACTTTTGAAATGTCAATTGAAAAAATATATTGCTCTAACCGAATTGTAGTAGAAAATTGATTTGAAATATTTATCTAAACAAAACAATATCGGTCCATGTTTTCTTTTTAATGGAATTGTAGCATGGCTGCTAGTTCAGGCAGTAGAGCATCAGAATCTAGACTCGAAGGTACTAGGTTTGGTTCCCACACAGAGCATTAACACGCAACTCCCTGAAGGAACCCTCAGGTCCATATTTGAATATAAAGTAAATAGACGATTTTGCCACCCTCCCGCCATATTCTTGTGTATCTTTAATAATACTAGCAAACTACTATTCGAGTCGGTCACAGCAGCCCCACATGGCCTTAAAAATAATTGCAAATACCTGGCTATTGACTTTTGACCTTTTCTGATGCATGAGATGAACTAGCCCAAAGGCCTTAAAAGGCTTAATACCTAGATATTGACTTTTGACCTTGAATTGACATGACCCATCAGTAATGACTTTGACCCCAAGTCTAGTAATGAGTAACCAAGCGTCACAGCATCCCCAAGTGCCTTGAAACACCAATACCTAGATATTGACCTTGACCTTGAGATGATCTTGAATTAAACCATTAAATGATGACTGACCTCATGTCACCTTATCATGAGTCGCCAAGGGCCACATCACGCCAGCAGCCCCTGTGGTCTTAAAACGCCAAACCCCAGGTCACGTTTCAATGGAGTCAAGTGCAGCAGCCGCCCCAAAACGCCAAATATTTAGATATTGATCTCTGACCTTGACCTATAACAATGACACTGATCTCAGGTCATTTATCATTGGTGATCAAATGTCAGTGTAGCCTCAAACGAGCCAACTACCAAGATATTGACCTTTGGCCTTACTATAATTTTGAACTATAGATATTGACTTAGTTGTCACCTTAGCATGAGTTGCCAAGGGTTATAGCAGCCCCCAGCGCCTCAAAATGCCAAATACAGAGATTTTGACCTTGTAGGAATGACCTTGACCTCAGAACACATATCAATGGGTCCTCACATGAAGCAGCATCCCCAAAATGCCAAATATTCAGATATTGACCTCTGACCTTGAGATGACCTTGACCATAAACAGTGACATTGACCGTATGTCACTTTATCTTTGGTGATCAAATGGTACTGAAGACCCACAGTAGCCAACTACCTATGACTTAGATATTGACCTTCGACCTTGAAATCACATTGGTCGCCAAAGGTCACAATTGTTCTTACGTCAACTTGCTAGATATTGACCTTTGACCTTGAAATTTCCTTGATCCATTCAGACCTTGACTTCAGGTCACCTAATCATTGGTTGTGGAGGGTCAAATCAACGGCCGGGTGTCTTAAAAAGCCAACTACCTAAATATTGACATTTACCTTGAAATGACCTTGACTTTTGTAGAATACACTTTTTATGAACAAAAATGAAACATTCAAAGTTGAAAACTGACCGTTTGAAAATAAAATTGCTGCTAATGTTTCAAAACGAAGGTATCTGTATTGTAAAAGTAATAATCAAATTGAATAAACTCAAAGAAATATACTTCAATTATTTAATTCTCTATCAGACTAAGTAAAATTGTAACTGTTCTTAATGTAAATGTTGCGATGAAAGCTCACATATATCTTGTCTAGTGCAGCTGCTACAGGTATCACTCTGACAAACATCGGTGAACAAATCAAACTTGATGTGATGCAAATCGGTATCTTTTAATTTGGCGCCCAAGCAGAATTTTGGACAAATAATAATGGAATTGTCAAAAGTTGCATTTATAAAATCAATTCCTGCCTCATCACTGTAACACCCATTACTACAAGATGTTGTCTGGACTAGATCACTGTCTGCAAGCTAAAAAAAGTATCAAAATCACTGCCTGCTTTATCACAATAAACTTTTGTTACAAATAATTTTAGTAAAATGCAAATAGAAGGCCCATTTGATATTAATATGGAAAGATAGTCAGCTTTGGTGTAGTAATTTTACTGCAACAACTACATATATATGTACATGTATAATGCCTTTTTATTCAAAAGTCAATCATTGTATTCCTATTTAACCTATTAAAGGATTTTTATATATCTGAATAATCGTTATATTCATTTTTGGCAAAGTAAATAATCGTAGGGCTCACACAAGGATCAACTTTATTGAAGACTTTTTGTACTAGTATATGCCCTGCAGCTCTAAGAGCAAGAGCAATGAATTGCGATTTTTAGTTGAAGCAATGAAACAAACACAATACCATCATTTTATTTAATATTTAACAAATAAAATTGTGTTAAACTTAGCATTTTTTAAATCATCACTAAATATGAAAAAGTTGTAAATAAAGTGGATCCTTGTGTGACCCCTATAAATATTTACTTTGCCAAAAACTAACATAATGGTAATTTAAACATTTAGAAAACATTAAATAAGTAAAATAGGAATATTATCATTAGCAACAGTGACTTTTGAATTAAAATGGCATTTCAAGGTCAGTAATGTATATTTCTTCACCATTATTGTTTTTAATAAAAATGACCACACCCAAATAGACTATCATACAGGGTGGTCAAAAAAAATGGAAACCCTTACACCATTTTCCTCATATATTTGCCATTTTAAGAAATAACTCCCTGATATTTTGCACATTTGTACATCATTCAATTTCCTACCAGCCTACTTTATTTCACGACCATAAGATTGATAGTCACAATGTTACAGCACTTTACAGAACATGCCCTAGTGGCCACTATTGCACTGTTGGGCCACCTGCACTCGCCGTCCAAAATGTCCCTACTTGTAGGGATATGGCAAGGAAAAGGTGTATGAGAATGACCTCAGGACAATCACAAACCTCAAAAGTGAGATCATCCGTACCATTCAGGCCATACCTGCTGAGGAATGCATTCGGCCCATTGACAACTGTGCAGGTTTGCCTACAGCGCGATGATGGCCAAACTTGAAGCATGTTATTCAAAGTGCTGTAAAATTGTGACTATTGGTCTGATGGTCATGAAATTTGATAGGGTGGTAGGAAATTGAATGATGTACAAATGTGTGAAATATCAGGGAGTAATTTCTTAAAATGACAAAGATATTAGGAAAATGCAGGGTTTCCATTTTTTTTGACCACCCTGTACATATCAATATCAAATATGCCTCCTATTTCATATACTCACTGCTATTATTTGAAAAACATGATTTTTTTCAAACTCATATTTTTGACGGTTGCACCTTGGGGCAAGCCATTTAGCCCTTTCGTGTCACCTTTTTAACTGCAGACAAGTGAAAATGAAAAGTCAATGAACCAATCTATAATGACTATGGGTCACTTCTTAGTAATCTACCTCAACATCGGTTTAGACTAACTAAGCCACTTTTGAAGCGATTTGGCGCATACTACTAGATCAATAAGTATGAACAAAATAATATGATGCTAAGATTATAAATTGTTAAAGAGACAATGTTTGTCATATCCGCCAACATAATTAAATTTAGAACTAATAGTTATGCAAAATAAACCATGCTAGATTTTGACAGATCTTCTTTTCTAAAAAATAAATATCAACTCACTAAACTTTAAAAAGGAGTTTACCTTTTTCTTTAGCTTTAGAGCCAACCCTCCAGCGAAGCACTCTGCTTCCCAATATGTTGCTCAAGAATTGTACAGTCCATTGCATTGCTGGCCATGATTCAATGAACTGTTTGAAGACCGTGGGTGAGGTAACATGTTGGCATATAAAGTGAGCCAGATGTGGATTTACATGTGTCATATCTGTAGACTCCAACTTTCCTTCCTTAGTTAAATGGATTGAACAACTCATATTGAGACTGCATCTAAAATCAATGATGAAAAATAATTTAATAATATAGCGACATGTGGCAAACTTCTAAAAAGTGTGAGATTGGTGCCTTGGTGGGTTTTGGATAACAAGGGTTAACTCTTAAGTCAAGAAAAACTAAATGCTGCAAAATATACATGTAAGTTCATCTCTGGGACTAAACTTAGGCTTTTCCACATCAACATTGCATATATAGCATTGCAGGCATGTAAGACATGGCTGCAATGCATGTAAGACATGGCTGCAATGCTATATATGCAATGCAATTGCCCGGCAAGCGAGGGGTTGTGGGTTTGATCCCCACTGGGGTGAACTGACTTTTTCACATCAGCCCTTAGCACAGGATTTCATTCTGTGTTTTCATTAACTAATATTGCTTACATTATGTCATCCCCTATAGATCTGATTCTAAAAAATGTTATGATTTAGTCATAGGCTAAGGGCGATAGAAATCATTTTTAAATAAAGATGGCATGGTAATCGATCTGTGTTTTCTATAATACTGGATTCTGTTGGTGCTGCCATCTTTATATCGGCCCAGAACCTATGGATTTAATGTACATATGAACTGACGGCCCTTAGTATGTCGAGCTGAATGAGATGACACAAGGACCAAATACTGAGATAACGACACTATTTTTCAAACCTTGAATCATTTTATACATGATGACACCTTTCTTGGAAGATGACAGGTACTGGGTACTGAAGAGATGGAGGATGTGGGACTGAGATAACAGGTGACGCATGCACACTAATGTTGAACTAACTTGATGGGCAGCTTCGGTATTTTCCGTAAAAGTGTTCAGTTGAAAATTTAGATAGATAGACTCTACAGACTTCCAACATGGGCTTTCAATTAGTTGAAAGCCCATGCTTCCATTAACCAAATCATCAGTTCTGACCTCACATACGATGGTTCTCACAACGTAAATATATCGATTCTTTTGTCATGAAACAACAATTCCTCTGTCCAAAACATATTTCTCCACTCGCGAATGGAGTTCAACAGAGCTTGTTCGCGAGAGGAACTGGTGTTTCGTGACTAAAGAATTGATGAATCAATATTCGCGTTGTGAGAATCGTGGTTCAGGTGGAAGGAATGTAGTTTGCGAGGTCTGAACTGATGATCGCGTTCATGGAAGTCTATGAGGCATGTAAGTCTAATAATAATTTTTATAAGAAGTCTAGGCTAGTGGGCGATAATAAACATGAATTTGTGTGTGTAGATCAATTATACAGTTTGCATCATCATATTTGCAAATAGACCATTAATGGGTCATAGAAAGGAAATAAATACATACCATGGAATATGTAAAATACGTATTATATACGTACTATACTGATTTTTGTGTTAATAATGTCAAAAATTGTGTCAAATATTTTTTTGAAAAATCAGCAAAATTGTTTTGTGGCAGGTCGTGAATCAAATTTTGACCAATCACATTTCAGGATTCAGTCAGTCCGTAAAGAAGATTTCCGCCATTGCTCAGAAAAAGTCATGCCGGTCTGATTGGCACTTTATATTTACGTATAGCTCCATCAGTTCTTCTTTTATCTCTCAATTGTAATATTATTTGATACAAGTATATATTTCTCTTTCAAATGACATATACAATGACGACTGAAATAAAAAAGGAAACGAGTACAGACGTCGAAATGAAAGATGAAAAAATTGAAGAACCAAAACCCAAAAAAGATGCAGATTTGCTCACCCTAGAAGGTACGAATATCCTTTGTATAAGCAATATATATTCATTATCAAAATCTTGAAAGCTTGTTGTTATCACATTTCATGTGATCTATGTATTCGTCATTTTCAGAGTCTATTATTTTTTTTGTATCATTTGTGAAACATCATTTCAAAATGTTATGCTGAATCATTGTTTTGGTCTTTGTTTTTGTACAGATATCTGCTATTTATGAAATTCAAATCTGTTTCAGATATAAAAGAACATGTGAAACACATCGAGAAGGCTGTGTCAACTAAAGAGCCCAGATTTATGTCTCGTGCAATACGAGCATTGGCATCTATACGCAGACGTCTCAACCAGAAGATTCTCAGGAAAATTATCATTAGTGGATTCCCTGCATCATCTGGTCAAAAGGATACGCTTCTTACATATCTTGATGAGGTATTATTGTATTTTCCTCAATCTCATCATTCAGATATTGTTTTTGCGGCCAACATTGTAATTCCTTTTGGAATGTGCCCATAACAGATAATGTAAGTTCTTGATGGTCTTTGCATTTCAAATCTACCCAAAATTCGGGAAATTTTATTTTCAAATGGAAATCAAGAACTTCTAATGTTATTACTGCTTTCCTTATTTGCAAATATAATACTTGGCATTATGCTTGATTCTTTTGGTATATCGTTTCATTTCTGAGATGAGCTATATGCGCAATGGAACCTTACTTGGTTGCAAGAAACAAAAATTGCAGTAATGAGTGCCCTGTTGGTTCTTTCATGGATCTCTTTCCATATCATTTTTTAATTCTTTATGCTAAATTGAAATAAACAATGAAAGTCTGCTCATTGGTAAGGATGTAAGTACACATGTATTAAACTTAGGTTCATGCTTTGTATTAGTAAGATATTCTGTCAACTTTGTGCTTTTCACCATATTGAATGGGTTGCTACTGCTATCATTATGTATTCCTAAAATAAACAATAGTTTAAGGTATGACATTTCAGAAAGACATTTTACCTAACTCTCAACAACAGCCAATTGTTATTCTACCATTTCTTAGGTTATGGAAACTGATGAAAATGGCCATCCATTTCGTTTGAGAACAGGCAAAAATCCAGTCCTTCTACCAGAGATAGAGAGCTACCTACATTTACTGCTTGTCATGTACCTGATAGATCAAAAGAAATTCAAAGAGGTGAGAGAGGTGTTTTGTCACATTATACCAACAACTGTAGCTTTGATGTAATAGAACTGTTAAAGGCAGAATCAGGTCTATAGGGGTGACAAAATTACAAGCAACATGTACAATTGACCTACCATTCTATTCCTTACTATCTCAAATACAATATCTCCCAAAAGATTCTTGATATGTTATAAATTGGCGAAGTTATAATGTATTCAAAGTGCAAAAATGGTTGAAAAATGTTTAAATTCTCCTAAATAATAAGAATGGTTACCATTCTTATAGAAAAATAATATATTATTGTAAAAATCTTTAGTCTTCCTGAAATAAAGTGTGCACCTAATAGATTTTTAGAAAATAGACATAAAAAGGTTTATGTCTTGTTTGTGTCTCAACAATGTAGATGTTATTATATAGTGTCTGAATGTTGTATTATGGTATTTCTAGGCTGTCAAGTGTTCGGATAATCTCATAGAAAAGGTGACATCTCTAAACAGAAGGACTATAGACATGCTTGCCGCTAAGTGCTATTTCTACCATGCCAGGGTTTATGAGTTAACAGATCAACTAGATAAAGTCAGAAGGTAAATAAAATACATTTCTGTCTATATATTTTTTTAAAGCAACACACCAGATCAATCTCATCCATGTAAAGGGTTTTTGTTATCTGACATAACTCAGACTGTAAACAGTACTCTTGGTGCCAGCTTAGATTATAACCACATAGCACAAAAATGGATTTATTTCCTATCAATGGAAAAATGACAGTGTATTACCACCTCACAAACAATTTTAAGACATACATCTATTGAGATAAGAAGTTTGCATGATGGTGCTTCAGTGATGTTTTACATCGTTCTGATTGGTGTTTCAGTTTTCTCCACCAAAGACTGCGCACATCTACTCTCCGATCTGACTATGAGGGACAGGCCACACTACAAAACCTCCTGCTTAGAAACTACTTGGTGTACAACCTCTACGATCAAGCAGACAAACTAGTATCAAAGTCTACTTTTCCAGAAAATGCATCAAATAATGAATGGGCTAGATTCTTGTATTATTTAGGTAAGAGTCGATCGAATTTGGAAAAAGCAGGAAATTATGTTCAGCAGTTTATACATCATCCAATCACAGGGCTTCAAAATCCAGAATATATTCTTTCTTTTGCCCCCTGCGATAAGCAGTTAGCCTTTCCCCGATTAAGAACTCGCAATCTGATTGGCTGTCGCAACACTGCGACAGAAATCATGTATAAGTCATTGCGCATAATTAGATCACATGATTCAGTTTAATCTGGCGCTTCCAAATTGGGTATAGCAGGGGGAAGGAGGTACGGATTCTGGTTACCTGGTTAGAAGGATGCAGTTTATAGTAAACAGTTAATTGGATCAGAAACCTAGGTTTGTTTGATGAGCAATGATACAAATTACTATTGGGGCAATTTTTACATCAGTATAGTAGCATAAGAGGGGTCCAAACCAACATGCTTTTATTCTTGCTCCTATATGTTAAATCATTTTGGTGGTGTCAGAATCATATTTTATCAGTACATGTTATGTAAGAAGCTCGACTTACATTTACATTTGCACTGGTAGTTGATTAAAACCACAATAAAACAAAGCAGGTCACTAAGGAAATATTAAAAAAAAGCCAACGTTATTAGTTATTTGTTGCCAAATATAACAATACAGCACAAGATAATGCAACAGTTCGAGCAAAGGAATTTGATCCTTTTTCTGAAAGTTTTTAATTGGTAATAAATGGAAAGCTTCACATAACACATAGAGCTAAAAATGCAGGAAATGTGAAAAATCGAAACAAAATGTCCTTTAGGATTAGTAAATTAGTTTTTCTTTTAATTCAGGGAGAATCAAAGCCATGCAGTTGGAATACTCTGAAGCACATAAAAATCTCCTCCAAGCAATAAGAAAGGCTCCTCAACATACTGCAGTAGGATTCAAACAAACAGTAAGTCACTCATACTTAATTGTCATCATATTTAATGACCAGAGATGTTTATAAAGTATTTGATGTGACATTGGCGATGTTTCACTACCCTGCAGACAATTTTAGTTTTTATTCAAAAATTGCAGATGAAACTCTCTTGAAAGAACCAAAAATCAAACTATTGGAAGGAACCATGAAATACATTTTTATTGCAAAATAATTGAATGTTTTTTAATGACTTTTTTCAGGTCCAAAAATTAGCCATTACAGTAGAACTTTTACTCGGAGATATTCCAGACAGATCTATATTTCGACAGACATCCATGAGGAAAACTTTAGCTCCATATTTTCAACTAACACAAGGTAATTGAATTAATTGTGCATTTACATAAGATATGCAAAGTGCACTCATGTACTACGGAAAAAGACTAGTTTGGAAATATATCTTGTTAAATGTTAATTTACGCATACGCTTTACATGTGTTGAACTTCTTTCTTTGACACTTCTACCTCCTACTAAAGGATATGATCTTCAGTTTTCTTTCCACACATATTCTCAAAAATACTTGACTGTAATGATCAAAATAAAGTTGTTATATTTTGATGAGACTAAATTGGAGAAATATCAATAATTCAGTTCAATAAATAACAAGAGAATACGCTAAATTATAATCCACTGGTATTTATTGATGATGCTAATAATCACAATATATTTACAGCCGTGAGGAAAGGTAGTTTATCAGACTTCAGTAAAGTACTAGAAAATTATGGTGAGAAATTTGCCCAAGAGGACACCTATACATTAATCATCAGACTACGACACAATGTCATCAAGACGGGTGTAAGGATGATCAACTTGTCGTATTCTCGAATATCTCTGAGTGACATTGCACAGAAGTTGATGCTTGACAGTCCAGAGGATGCCGAATTTATTGTAGCTAAGGTATTGAAAATGTACTAGTAGAGGAGATTTGTTAGAGGATGATATTATGTTTGAGGATTTAAGCACAGGACTCAATGAATTGATGATTTTCGATCACTGGATGGATTCTATCTCGCAGTGACATCACAATTAGGCCACATTGCTATACCTGTTTGATTTTGAGAGATTATCTTCTGTATTTCATACTTTATTGATTTATTTTTCACAAAAGTGTTTGATTTGACTAGATAATCATTCATTCTAAGCACATGCCAAGTCTAAGACCTTACTGACATGATTTAGATAGCTGTTAAGCGGAATTTGATATAGTGAATTTTTTACTAAATCATGAATTATGTTTTGTAGGCCATTAGAGATGGTGTAATAGAGGCTGTGATCAACCATGAAGAGGGCTATGTGCAGTCCAAAGAGAACATTGATATATACAGCACAAGGGAACCTATGTCAGCCTTACATCAGAGAATCAGATTCTGCCTTGACATTCACAATCAATCTGTAAAGGTGAGTTGATAAGCCACACCAAATCCAAAAACTGAACCTGCTCCAAAATGAAAAAGATCTTTATTATGGAAACACTTTCGGCACCCCACTATAATGGGAATAACAAAGAAGGAAAATACCTTATGCCTTAATCCTAAGGTAAAAATATATATTTCACACATAGTTTAACACTCTTGAATTTGACTGCAATGGTTGCCATATCTGTATATGAAATATTGTATTGTATTGTATCTCAGTGGAAGGATACTTTCCATGATTGCTAGGGATTGGGACTTAATTTCCACTGGGTTGGACTGACTTTTCACATCAGCTCTTATCAGGAATTCATTTCTATACAAAAATTATGATACTATTTCTTCTTTTCAGGCAATGAGGTTCCCTCCCAAATCCTATAACAAAGATCTGGAATCAGCAGAGGTAAGTGTTTCTTTATATTAGAATAGAACAAGACTACAAGGAGGGGGCTCTGGGTCTTCTTCTAGAATATGTGTAAATTATGAATCATATCCAGCTATTGTGGTGGTAAACAAAAGATTCAAAGATGGTCTTGCACGGCACTTAATTCTTCATATAATTTCTCATGTTTCATAAATGAGGTACAAAATGTCATTTCTTAACTGAAAAATGCAGAAAATTTTTTAGTTCTTTTATTTTTAGAAAGCAAGTAGCTCAAGGTCTTGTGAAAGATTTGATTCTCTAATAAAGTTTTGGTAACAGGGCTGCATGGTAGTGATTTGGTAATTGACTAATTGTGTACACAGAGAACTTTGTGCCATATTTTAAACAACACTTTATATGCCCTCTAAGATCAAGACCATGCATATTCCCCACTATGTACAACCACATGAATGGGAATATATATATTTGGTAGGGTGAATTCATGTGAGACCATACTATTATCTCATCATCAGCCTTTCGGGATTAATAAAATATATAAATACAGATATTTAGAACACTCACAAGTAATTCAGATTCCAAATTTTTTAAATGTCAATTTTTACAGATACAGTAAATAAATTTGAGATGAGATTCCAATCTCATTCAGGGTTGGTCAGGTAATTAGTAAAGATTATTCCAAAGAAAATGCTCTTACAATTTAGTAGTAGAAAGAAGTATGAACCAGTATGATGTATGAACCAGTGCACATTTTATATCCATCAGTTTTTTTAGGGACTTAATAATTAAGAATAATTAGTCCAGTCTGTGGCCTTCAAATGAGATATCTGTCCCATGTTTCAAATGAGATATCTGTCCCATGTTTCAAATGAGATATCTGTCCCATGTTTCAAATGTCTTCGCCAACAATCTTTCAATTAAAGATATTTCTCTGTTGCACTATATCCTTACCCTGCTCGCACTCTAGTTATGTCACCACCAAAAAGTGGTGACATATTGTTATGGTCTCCGTTTTTTGTGACGGCAGTTGGTGATCGGCAGTTGGCGATCGGCGGTTGGCGTCTGTAACAAATTCTTAAAACTTCCAATAACTTAAGAAATACTGTTTAGACTGACTTCAGGTTTTTCAAAATCATCTACTAGTTTCCAGAGGTTCAAATCTGACTTTATATACAAGATTTGACCTTGAGGTCTTTTTTCAACTTGCTTCAAATTGACAATTTCTTTTTTCAAAATCATCTATGAGTTATCAGAAGTTCAAATCTGACTTTAGATTTGAGATTTGACCTTCATTGACCTTCTCAAGGTCAAAAAGGTATTTTTTTCAACTTGCTTCAAACTTAGCAACTTTTTCAAAATCATCTAGAAGTTCTCAAAAGTTCAAATCTGACTATAGATTTGACCTTCAATGACATTCTCAAGGTCAAAAAAATATTTGACCTCAAGGTCAAAAAGGTATTTTCCAACTTGCTTCAAATTGACCAATTTTTTTCAAAATCATCTACAAGTTCTCAGAAGTTCAAATCTGTCTTTAGATTGAACTAATAATATTATGAGCAACTAGGTGGTGACATTTTGTCATGTCAATGCCTTGATACAAACTATCATCTGCCTAGTAAAGACTATATTTCAGTTTAGCAGCACGGCCCCCATGACTAGTGCATGAGCCATGAATCATTTCAAACCTATTGCACTGACCTTTTCTCAACCAATCAGCAAGCTGGAATGAACACTTGCTAAATGCGTGCTCATTAACTCATTAAGCTCATTATCACGACAGAAAAATGACCATATTGTATATAGAAAAGTCATCTGTCATCTCTGGATCTTTAAACTGAAGGAGTGAAAAGGTGAATTTGAAGGAATACAAAGTGAACTATATCCTAATTGTGAAATCTTAAAATCCTAAAACTTCACCATATTTTCTACATACTGAAGTTTACATGTAACTTACATTCAGACTACCATAAAAGCTATATTTGAGACCATTTGCTGTTTGGATTTTAGGTTTAAAGATGTAACTTCAAGATAGATGTCACCTTCATTTTTTTTATTGAATTTGTAGTCAAAAGAAAATGTTAATAGATAGAGCTTATTTGCTGACATCAACTTTATAGTGTTTAAACCCTTTCATGAAAGTTAAAAATTAATTCTTGTGAACTTAAAAGGTCTGGATTTCCAACACTAGCAGACCAGTCTAGCCATCCCCTCCCCTTCCCATTAGTATCTCCTATTAAGTTTACATTTGCCAAAGATCTAATGGACGGACGGCCCTTTATAATCCACCACACTTGTGTGTCAATATAGATCTGACCTTACGTTTTATTTGAGACACTGAATGACTATTTAGAAGTCATGTCAGAAAGTACCAAATTGATGATTTTTTATTTTTTTATTTTTGTTTATATATCTGCCAGTGTGGCATGTTGACATCTCATGGGGACATTACTATCCAGACTGTTTGTTTTATTATTTGTTTTTACTGGCATACCTCCAGACCTCCACGCATTTCACTAAAGTTCAACTTCATAATATATGCTCTATGTATTATGTAGAACAAAATGCAGTATCGATTCTAGGGTTGACCCCGCCCCTGCCATAAAAATGCTGTTTATTTATTGAGAAATGCCATATTATACATGTACAAGTATATGTATCCTTTCAAAAATATTCAAGGGTGGGAAATATTGAATCCAAATGATGGATTCCTTTTGATATTGGTGCAGCTGTCATCAAAAATGATGCTTTAAAAAGAATTGTGATCAGGAATCTAGGCAGTATACTTTGACTTTTTGGTTCACCAAAGTAGGACATATGATTGATTGAACTTTTGGTAGTTGATCCTTCCCAGGGTCATTGAACTGTTTTATGAAAGGTACTGTAACCAATAAAATCCAATGGAGCACTTGGGTCCAGTGGTGCCAGTCAGAAGAGATCAAAAAATTAATAACACGTTATGAAAGGATATAATTTTATAACCTAATCCTGGTTGTTTAAAAACATCCTGTTCTACCTTAGTATATCTCTGATTGTGTACTAAATAACCTGGTAGAGGGCAGTATATTTCCACTGGGTACACTGTCAGAACAGGATTCAAATGTTTTTTTAGTACATAAAGATACCCAGATATTCCATTATCCTATGACATTTCACTGTTAGAATCCTTTATTTTATTGAAATAGAAACCCAGTCATTTAAAAGATGGCAGTTGTGTTCATTTTGATGATTTCATGAAATAATTGAAATTCATTGAACTTCCCTCTAAACACTCACTTCCTATTATACAGGATATTGGTTGTGAAATTCAATGACATGAAAAAAAGTTCAAACATACAGTATAACAAAAATACTTCCTTATCACATGTCACTTATATGTGAACATAATAAAATTTTAGTTTCATTTTATTTTACATGTACATGTCAAAAGGACTTGAGATAAACCATAGATATGCTTATAAAGCACTTAAATCATGCATATTATGAGTGTATTGGTTATGAGATAACTAATTTGTCCTCCCCACCCTTATTGCACATGGCAATTACCCAGCAGGAACTAGCTGGATGATAATGAGTTGTGTGCCTTGAATTGTATTCAGCTTGTAGGCTTGGGGAGGCCTACTTATGCATAATTAACATCTCTCCACTGTTGAACATATGCTGTAGGGTTACACATACTGGTCGTTCAGAGTTGAAATAAAAAACACTCCCTATAGCCTAGTAGCATAATTTGGTATTTCTGTATTTTAACTCTTAGGGTTATATCAGGTCCTAGTAGTCCATTGTTCACTAATTTCCAAAATATGTACGTGTGGAATTTCAGTAGGGAGGAATGGGAAGTATAAGTAATGGTGTGAGATTTGTTTGATTTATTTCAGTTCA
Organism: Owenia fusiformis; assembly: GCA_903813345.2. Taxonomy (NCBI): domain Eukaryota; kingdom Metazoa; phylum Annelida; class Polychaeta; order Sabellida; family Oweniidae; genus Owenia; species Owenia fusiformis. The sequence continues at coordinate 53,932,193 of CAIIXF020000001.1, forward strand.
TAAAATAGTCAACTTTTTTTTATAAAAGCTTAACTATGTGGTATGTCTCTGATATGATTTTTCTGCTATGTAAGCTTATTCTAAATTATACCATAGTTAAGTTTATCACTTGTTTTAATTAGAACCCACACACCTCAGAATCTAAAGATATAAGCGCATATTCAGAACCAAGCAATATACCGCACCACTGCGAATCTGACTGTTGTTAAATTAATTTTTTTAATTATTGTTAGGACATTTTGTGAGGGTAGTTCCCAGGGGTCAATCCCCCCTGGGGAAATTTCTTGGCTCTTAGCTCCAACATCCTCCCTCCCCTGGGGTGACACACAGGCTCTTATTCACACATCCACCCTCCCCCCTTTGCAAATAACCAGACAGCTTCAGCTGTCATACCTCTGCAGTCTGCATTGAAGCAAAATTGTGATGTATTGTGTTGGTCCAATTTATCACTATCAATTTCAGTGAAGATATTGAACTACTGGACCTTATCATTTGTATCAGATGTGGTAAATAGAGCTGTTCACACCAGATATCTGTATTTTATATTGCATTGTATTAGATGGTTATTATGATATTATATTCACTAAATTACCCACTGTGCTGACCTTTTCTCAACCAATCAGTGAGCTGAAAGGAACACATACTAAATGTATCCTTATAAAGTATACGGTGAAATCAGAGGAAATGATTATACAGGGTGTCAAATAAATATGTTCTTCCCCCCTCTAAGCTTTAACATCCTATGTTCTTAGGTACCTCAAAACTAGGCTACATGGAGCAACTCCACAAGAAGTACCAGATGACTAGCTCAACTTGATGCACTTTTATGCACAAAGTTTCATACTTTTGAATTAAGAGGGGAGAACATGTTCATTTGACACCCTGTATTTTATAGAAAGTCATCTGTATTTCGACAACGACTTGGTGTTTCAGAGATTAAAGACAACTGAAATTATTGGGAAGGGTGGCACTGATTATTAATTATTACTCCATAATTGTTTTTGGCATGTGAAAAATGCCATATCCAATGTTTTGTGTTCTTTGGTATTACATGGAGAGTTTTGAATGAATTGATATTATTCAAGAAAACTGAGAACTGTTCTATTCTTACCCTTTGCATTCGTTCAACTTCACTTCTTGAAAGAGAGCTTCGTCATCACTCTTTCAGTTTACAATAAATCTCTGATCTCACAGAGCCAATCAGAGTTTGTCGTCCAAATACTGACAACTTTCTAAATGCATAGTTAATGAGCACGTATTTAGCATGCATTCCTTCAACTTCACTGATTGGTTGAGAAAGGGTCACACTGTGCAAAAAGCCAAATATAGTAGCATATAAGTGGCAAACTATTTGTGAATATAGTTCAGTATGTCCTCACTATATTGTATTCGGTATGGGAAACAAACTATTCTTGCCTCAGAAGCGGAACATTTAGTATTGGTGGTATATACTCTACGATACTAAATATCGTTTGAACTATTCTCTGATTATTCTTAAGAGCCAGGAATAGTAGGATATAAGTACATAGAAAAGATGAGTATAGTATGTATTACGTAATCCAAAAACAAACTATACGCCTCTTATACGCGAGGCTATATATTCTTTGATGTGCCTTAATTTGCTTGGAGTTAATCCTATTTTATTTTTCAATTAAGCGCTAATGTAAACAAATAAAATCATGCATTTCACTTAAGAAAGCTTGATCAAACTTATTGTCTGAGATCTCATTTAAAATTTTATGATGTTGAAGTATATGATTTTAAATGAACTTTAAATGAATTTTAAAAATGTAAGTCAATACAAAAAGTGGAATGAAAAATTTGGGTATATTTCAAATATAAATCAGTAAATTATTTATTCTCCGTTTAGAGTAAAATAACCTTTCAATGTAAGGATTTAATTTGAACATCATAAAAATGCGCCAAATTGAGCTTTTTACTATATTGATGAAGTTTGAGCACAACACATACTATGTCCAAAATTGAAACATACTCTCGTGGGCCAAGTTCAACCTTTCAATGTAAGGATTTACTTTGAACATCATAAATAATGCGCCAAATTGAACTACACTAATGCGCCAAATTGAGCTTTTTAATATATTGATGAAGTTTGAGCACATCACATACTATGTCCCAAAATCCAAAGTGAAACATACTCGTGTGCCAAGTTTAACCTTTCAATGTAAGGATGTACTTTGAACATCATAAATAATGCGCCAAATTGAACTATACTAATGTGCCAAATTGAGCTTTTTAATATATTGATGAACTTACAGCACATCACATACTACATCCCAAATTGTAACATACTCATGAGCCAAGTTTAACCTTTCATTGTAAGGATGTACTTTGAACATCATAAATAATGCGCCAAATTGAACTATACTAATGCGCCAAATTGAACTTTTTAATATACTGATGTACTTGAAGCACATCACATACTACATCCCAAATTGAAACATACTCATGAGCCAAGTTTAACCTTTCATTGTAAGGATGTACTTTGAACATCATAAATAATGCGCCAAATTGAACTATACTAATGCGCCAAATTGAACTTTTTAATATACTGATGTACTTGGAGCACATCACATACTATGTGCCAAATTGAAACATACTCATGAGCCAAGTTTAACCTTTCAATATAATGATGTACTTTGAACATCATAAATAATGCGCCAAATTGAACTATACTAATGCGCCAAATTGAACTTTTTAATATACTGATGAACTTACAGCACATCACATACTATGTCCCAAATTGAAGCATACTCATGAGCCAAGTTTAACCTTTCAATGTAAGGATGTACTTTGAACATCATAAATAATGCGCCAAATTGAACTACAATAATGCGCCAAATTGAACTTTTTAATATACTGATGAACTTGGAGCACATCACATACTATGTCCCATTGAAACATACTCATGAGCCAAGTTTGACCTTTCAATGTAAGGATGTACTTTGAACATCATAAATAACGCGCCAAATTGAACTATAATAATGCGCCAAATTGAACTTTTTAATACACTGATGAACTTGGAGCACATCACATAATATGTCCCATTGAAACATACTCATGAGCCAAGTTTAACCTTTCAATGTAAGGATGTACTTTGAACATCATAAATAACGCGCCAAATTGAACTATAATAATGCGCCAAATTGAACTTTTTAATATACTGATGAACTTTGAGCACATCACATACTACATCCCAAATTGTAACATACTCATGAGCCAAGTTTAACCTTTCATTGTAAGGATGTACTTTGAACATCATAAATAATGCGCCAAATTGAACTATACTAATGCGCCAAATTGAACTTTTTAATATACTGATGTACTTGGAGCACATCACATACTATGTGCCAAATTGAAACATACTCATGAGCCAAGTTTAACCTTTCAATATAATGATGTACTTTGAACATCATAAATAATGCGCCAAATTGAACTATACTAATGCGCCAAATTGAACTTTTTAATATACTGATGAACTTACAGCACATCACATACTATGTCCCAAATTGAAGCATACTCATGAGCCAAGTTTAACCTTTCAATGTAAGGATGTACTTTGAACATCATAAATAATGCGCCAAATTGAACTACAATAATGCGCCAAATTGAACTTTTTAATATACTGATGAACTTGGAGCACATCACATACTATGTCCCATTGAAACATACTCATGAGCCAAGTTTGACCTTTCAATGTAAGGATGTACTTTGAACATCATAAATAACGCGCCAAATTGAACTATAATAATGCGCCAAATTGAACTTTTTAATACACTGATGAACTTGGAGCACATCACATAATATGTCCCATTGAAACATACTCATGAGCCAAGTTTAACCTTTCAATGTAAGGATGTACTTTGAACATCATAAATAACGCGCCAAATTGAACTATAATAATGCGCCAAATTGAACTTTTTAATACACTGATGAACTTGGAGCACATCACATAATATGTCCCATTGAAACATACTCATGAGCCAAGTTTAACCTTTCATTGTAAGGATGTACTTTGAGCATCATGAATAACGGGTCAAATTGAACTATGATAATGCGCCAAATTGAACTTTTTAATATACTGACGAACTTAGAGCATATAACATACTATGTCTTGAAACATACTCATGAGCCAAGCTTAACCTTACAATATAATGATGTATTTTGAACAAAATAAATAACGCGCCAAATTGAACTATACCAATGCGCCAAATTGAACTATTTTTAATATACTGATGAACTAAGAGCATGTCACAGACTATTCCCAAATTGAAACATACTCATAAGCCAAGTTTAATCTTTCAATACAAGGATGAACTTTGAACATGATAAATAGCGCGCCAAATTGATCTATACTAATGCGCCAAATTGAACTTTTTAAAATACTGATGTACTTGGAGCACATGACATACTATGCCCCAAATTGAAACATACTCATGAGCCAAGTTTAATCTTTCACTGTAAGGATGTACTTTGAACATCATAAATAATGCGCCAAATTGAACTATACTAATGCGCCAAATTGAACTTTTTAATATACTGATGTACCTGGAGCACATCACATAATATGCCTCAAATTGAAACATACTCATGAGCCTAATTTAACCTTTCACTGTTTCTTTCAACTTTTGGGTAATAACTGTGGATTAAAGGTGAAGAAAAGTCATTTATTAAAAATCAAAAAATTAACTTTTCAATGAGTTTATCGATTCATTCCAAATTTTAACACAATATTAATCATAGCAAGAGGGACACTAAAGAATCAAATAAATTAGAAAGACTTAATTTGCAAATTATTTTTCTGTGGAAATCAGGGCCATCGGCTGTAGATATTAATCCTTTGACTCATAACAAACGGATTAGTTATCAGTGAACAAAACTCATGTCATAGAAATTAAATACTTGGGGATTACAGTTTTATTTATATTGCTCTGACATGTCAATACATGTACGAGATGGTGAAAAACTGCATGATCTTGAAAGAATTGTTGGCCAAGGGGAGGGGGTCGCTAGGTACGGGCCTGTATAAAATGCGTAATGTATTTAGCTGACTATTGAGCATTTCTGTGTCAAGACTGTTTTTATGGCTGACGAAGTGAATACAGGTGGTTGTGCCTGTGTAATATAAGAGGGGGATGGGATGTGACAAAGAAACAATAGAATAAACATGTGAGGAAAACTTATTAATTAAGAATTAAAAAATTATCTTTCCAATGAATTGATCGATTGAATCCAAATTTAAACACAATGTTAATCATAACATGGGGGATAATATACAATCAAATAAATATAAAAAACTTAATTTGCAAATTATTTTTTGTGGAACTTAGAATCGTTGGCTGTAGGAAATTAATCCATTGACTCTAACAAACAGATTAGTTATCAGAGTGTTAACGAAACTCATTTCATAGAAATTGAATAATTAGGGATTAAAGTCTTACTTATCATATTGCTCTGACATACCTGTATGTCCATACTGTATGTTATTTGCATCAGTTTGTTCTTCCATTCACCAATTTGCTCAAAACATAATCATAAATTTCTCAGATGAAACATTTGCAATAAATGTAAAATGCGCCCGTTTCTTTATTTGCATTATTACATTATCGACTAAACATACCGAATCTTGCACCTTTTGTATATGTATATATTGAAACGGAAAACAAAGAATGATTAATAAAACCAGCTGTTATAAACAGAAATGGTCCAATTCTAATAGAAACAATTGTATTGCACGGGCTAATCTCTGTTGTTTATCACGGGTGTTTATCTCAGATATCATATGGATAACAGCAAACACATGAATTGAGAAATGTGAAAGAATGCAAGTTTTAACTTTGTTTTAATATGGCTTAATACTACTTGTATCATTTACATAACGCATGTTATTTCCTAATTTATTATAAGTGATTTGTCAGATGAAATCTGAGCAATATTTCTGGTATGTTAAAGGCTCGTAATAAGTTTGAGCTCAGGGGGTCAATTTTCAAAACATACCAAGGGGGTCAAAATTGATAATGTTGGCCAAAAATCACTTGACAGTGCGCGGATTGGTGAAAACTGTATGATTTTGAAAGAATCTTGGCAAGGGGGTGGGGGATTCACATGAACCCAACGACCCTCCCCCATGGCCACAGACCTGTATCAAATGCGTAATGTATTGAGCTGAATATTTTTGCAATTTTGTGTTATAAACGTTTTGTGTGGTTTGCGAAGTGAATAGTGGTGTTTGTTTGTGTCTGTGTAAGAGAGGGCTTTAAATGTTGTTTGTTGTATTAAACTTAATGTTACAGAGAAACAATGGAGTTAAATTGTGAGGAAACCCCATAATTAAAAATCAAGAAATTACTTCCCAATGAGTAAATCAATTGAATCCAAATTTTAACACAATGTTAATCATAGCACGAGGTACACTATACAATCAAATAAATATGAAAAACTTAATTTGTATTTTTTGTGGAAATTAGAGCCATAGGCTGTAGAAATTAATCCATTAACTCTAACAAACAGATTATTTATCAGGGTGATCAAAACTCAATTCATAGAAATTGAATACTTAGGGATTAAAGTTTTACTAATTACATTGCTCTGACATGTCAATACATGTATGTGAATGGTGGAAAACTGCATTTCTTGAATTGTGGGTCAGGGGAAGGGGGTCTTTAGGTATAAAATGCGTAATATATTAATTGAATATTGAGCAGTTCCGTGTCATGACTGTTTTTGGTTGGCAAAGTGAATAGTACAGGTGGTTGATCGTACCTGTGTAAGAGGGGGATTTAAATGTTGTTTGTTGTAAACCTGATGTGACAGAGAAACAATAGAGAAAAAATGTGAGGAAAACTCATTAATTAAGAATAAAAAATTAACTTTCCAATGGATTGATCGATTGAATCCCAAATTTAACACAATCTTAATCATAACTCGAGGGACATTATAAAATCAAATAAATATGTAAAAACTTAATTTGCAAATAATTTTTTGAGAAATAAGAACCATCAGCTGTAGAAATTAATCCTAACAAACGGATTAATTAGTGTGAATGAAACTCATTTCATAGGAATGGAATACTTAGGGATTAACGGCTCAAAAATAAACGCATATAATCCGGTTTTGATTGCAAATGCCAACATATTATTTGCTCCTGACTAGATTATTATTCTATATTATATGGCATTATATATTGTTCCCTTCAAATAATACATGAATAATATTATTAAAGAAAAATTAATTTTTAAAAATAGTTATTATATCTTATTCCGCTATAATACAGGAAATAACTGCCTACCATACAGGAAAAAATATTCTCTACGATTCCCTCTTATTGCAACTATATTAAACATTTTATTCTATATTATTTTTACTTCAATACCAAGTGAATTGAAAATTGTAACTTTCCACAGACTTAATGAAATGAATCCAAAATTTAACACGGTGTTAATTATAATTCGACTGTCATTGTCCAATTTAGTAAAAGTAAAAAGCTTAATTGATAAATGACTTTTTGATGGAAATTAGAACCCTCAGTTATAGAAATGACCAGATTAATCTGACCAAGCGAATTAATTAGCATTGAAAACAAAATACATTCAATGCTGGACTTTGCTTTTAATCTGTTAAAACAACAAACTTGGGAACTGAAGCTATTACGTAATATCGCGTATAAGACGCGTATAGTTTGTTTTGAGGTAGAATAAGAGAAGAATAAGTCAAGTATAGTTTGATATAGTCTGTTTTTATTTAATATAAGTTGTTTTTCACCGCATATAGTAGATATAGTAGATATACACTCTGCAATGATATATGCAACTTATTTTAGTTTATATGGGCGTACCGGAGAGTATATCAGGACTTATATTAAAGTGTTCCGTTTTTAGGAATATGGGAGAAACTATTCTCGCCCATATTTTAGGTGAAATTCAAACTATATGGGGGTTATTCTAAAAAATAGTTTGCTATAGTACAAACTATATTTGGCTTTTTTCACAGTGTCAGCTTGGTGGATTTGAAATAATTTATTACCTGGGTTGTCACAGGCACAAATCTTTGGGACGGGGCTGCTAAACTGTAATATATGCTTCCTAGTCAACTCGTACCCAAGACAACTCGTACCCAAGACAACTCGTACCAAAGATTATTTTCAGTATTATGGGTGCATATTAAGGAAAAAATTGAGTTTGTAGTGCTTTCATGTTATAATGTGAATCAAATAAGCCTCAATAATTTTTTGAATTTAGAAGACAATGGATCAGTAAAGCATTTTTTATTAAATAAAAGAAGTGCTTGAAGCACTTGTTCTCAACATTATTTTGTCAAACATATATATAAGTAAATATAATTACATCATTAGATCTGACACTTGTTCCAAACACTCAGAAACAAACAATATTTTGAAAAATGATTATGAATATGTGGAATAAACATATGTCTCTTCACTCGAACATCCTGTGACCAATATAAAATAATAGTCAATATAAATTGACATTCAGCTCAAAATGTCACAAAATTAAATAAATTTCAAACTATAAACTATTCTGAACAGTATGTTACAAACATAATATGTATAACTATTCACATTCCCAGTCCAATACTTGATTCAAAACAAAACATATACTTGGGTACGAGTTGTCTTGGGTACGACTTGTCTTGGGTACGAGTTGACCAGTTACCGACTATATAGTCTATATGAGGCAGAGGGTAGTATATAACTAGACTCTGCGCACAGGGTATTGTATTCTGCATTCTACATTGTAAAAGTGGTTGCACAAAGTAAATAAAAGCTTAAAGCTTCCTGATGTTCATTTGTCTTTCATGATGTAACTATGGCAATATATCAGAAGAGAATTTCTTAGTATCTTAGAGAAATGGGCACCTGGTTGTTGTTTTATTTCGTCTTACCAGTTTTAGGCTACATATTGTACATACTTAAAGACCTAGACACTTCATGTACAAAATAATAAAATCACAAATGACATTATTAGAAAAAACCAACAATATTAAAGCTCCTAATTTCACCACTGATAACCTACCCTGGACCCTACCAGGGCTAGTAAGATTTACTTCACTCTAGCTCGGATAGATGATCTTACAGATTTAATGCTGATAAGAAGTTTAATCTTATTGACTACAATAGAAGTAGCTTCTGAAGCCAGTGGTTACAATTTTCTGATTGGAAGGATTGTCTTTTTCGAAGAATGTATAAGGAGGTCTCTTATAAAAAAATATTGAAAAATGTACTGATGACCCAGCCGTGATGTCATTTTTAAAACTCAGTACTGCATCTAAATTTGATCAACTGAGAGCTAGTCTCGTAATTGATTCTTGGCTAACCATCGTTATGATAACCTATCAAATATGTAGTTTAATTTGATAGCTCAATTATAAAATTATTAGTTGTACCATGATTACTGCCTCTATGGGTAGATGTAGTTTTGTTAGCTGCCATTCTCATGAGCTTGATTTCATCAACAGTAAATATTCAGTTGAGATCATGAAGATCTTATTAATCAAAACTGTAAAATCAAAAAAGTTCATCAAAATAATAATAATTTTAAGCAACATATTACAATGGTCGTACATCAAGTCAGTCAACCCTTTGAAACCATAGAGAGGCAATAAAGCAGCTTGTCAAAAGGATAGTACTTATATGTCGAGAGAAAAAAATGTGAAATTTTCAAATCTCTCAAAATCTTATTCATGATAATATGAAATACCATAGAGAGGCAATATAGCAGCTTATATATTTTTAAAAATATATTTAAAAAGAAGAAAGATGTTTCAAAGCAATCCAGAAAATGGCTCATTTAGTTGTTGATAACTTCATAGCATATTATGAGTTTGCAACAAGATGGCATTCAAAACTATTTTTGGAACTGAAAGGTCATGAGATTTATTTTTGGGATCATCTTATCTTATATATTGTGAATGTTGTGATGAAGAGAGGTGTTTACATTGTTTGTTAGTTACTCTCTCTATGTTCATTTCTCTCTAGGATGTTTCAAATGCAACATTCAGGGTTATGTAATTTTTAGTATCACATTATAGGCATTTGAATTTTTAGAGCAAGAGTTAAGGATTTTGAATTTTTTAGTATGACATATATTTGAATTTTTCAGTGGAGCTTTGAATTATTATGTATAAATTTGGCTCATTTAAGTTTGGAATTTATTAGAAGTGCAAGTGCTGCACTTACAAATTCAGTTTAAGGAATTCTCTGATGCCCATTCAATACAAAGTGAGACAATCTACCATTGGCCAATCTGATCATTTTCAATAATTATACAACAACCTGTAGTTATTACATAAATGTAGGTATTCTTATTAAGGAAAATTAAGAGAGAATGTATGATAATGATATCAAAAATGATTAAAGGAAGATATATGTTACTACATATATGTTGTTAATTTATATATTCCTGGTTATAAATGTGTTGGATGTGATATTGTCTTTGAAGAAATTGTTGGTTGATGATGTTGCATTATTCAAACATAAACCTTGCTATCATATCTTCATATCTCCATAATACAATTTATGGCTATACATGCAAAACAATTTGCCTTGTCTTATGCCTTCGAGATAACATTGCTTTCTTATGTTACCTCTTGCATCAGCCTGTGAAGAACTGTTTGTCAGAGTATGGCGAGGAAGGGGGGGGGGGGTCTTCAAAAGCTTGATGGAAGACTATCTTATATGGTATCCACTGTTCATCCAGTTTGTTCAGATTGTTATATTATATTTTATGAAATGAACAGCCTCTAACATCTTCTCAAACAAGCTAGTTCCCCGAGGGACAGGCTTCCTGTTGAGAAGCAATCAAACTATCATTTCACCACACAATAATATCCTGTTACTATAGCAACCTTGTGGGATGGAGCTTTACGATAAGCTTAAGGGGCTGTTTCAAAATGTACTACTTTTTTCAATTCCAAGGTGTGAGCATTGTTTGATTGATGGAACACAAACCTACAATTAAAAAACATATTGACATTCTGTCTATCATTGACACTTAACATCAAAAACTCCCATGTGTGTCATTTTAGAAAACACATATTATAGTTGATACCTTGATGTTCAGGGTGAAAAATATTACTTTGATAACTCGGTACAGAGACTCATTGATTTTCAATAAATAATTCACACATGGACTAGTCCCACATGGCGAGATCTCTTGCTAGATTAGAGAAAACTGTGGGTAGGCTTGAGTTTAATGTTGAGGTGAATGCCAGCATGTTATTGATATATCAGGGTTGTTGGTTGTGTTGTATTGTTTCTTGAAGAATGAAAGCACTTGTTGAATATGTGTAAACAGTATGTCATTCGTATGAATAGATAATGGTCTGGTGTTATAATAGTGAACTTGTTCTATTTTACTAATTAGTGTGTGAAGTTGAAGAATATCAAAATATTAATTAGATACTTAAAAATCTGAGATACAAGATGGAATTTTAAATCTAGTAAAGCATGATGATAGGGTGAATTGTGTTTCACTTGTTGATAACGTATTGTTTTTAAAGATATGAACTATCAAATGTAATAGAATATAAAGGAATTGTTACATATTTAAATGACATTTCTTGAAATTGGGAGAATCAGTAATAATGTAATAATAATGTTATAAGGTTACAATATTCTGTAGGGTTGTTTCCAAAGCTGTTGTTTATCCTAGAACTGGCATTTCTAGCTTGAATGTAAGTGTATGGGAACACAGCCAGATAAGCCTGGGTCTGGGGTATTAGAGAAAAATTGATCTACACTGGGTTATTCTGGGACTGCCTCTACTCAGCGTTTACCCTACATAAGACAGAAGCCTTGTTCTCACAGTGGAAATCATCATGTCAAATCCCCCCTCCCTGGCTTGTGAAGGGATATTGGCTGTAGTGGAAAAACAGGGATGAAGCCTCTGGAGGCTAGCTTTATGTTGCCATGTAATTAACAAATCCCCACTAGCAGTCTAGAAACTGTTTGGGAGGAAAGTGATAAGAGACCAGAGTATATGGTGAACTGAAAATCTAAGTATTTCCAGGCTGAGTACTAGAGTTCTTATGTTTGGTATCAGACAGATTTAGGCTATTTTTTCCATATATACTTTACTCCCTGTTCACTTATATCCTCCTTATCATAACTTCTCATAGGTTAGTCACAATCCCTTATGTCTAGTACAAATGACCGTTATGTCACAA